>JBAIZL010000006.1:115777968-115985468 GCA_036971475.1 Prosapia bicincta
TCAACAGTTAGACATTACTTTGTGATTGTTGATTTTATTCCTCGCAAACATGCTACTGTATTTATTCTTTAAGCAAGGATCGGCGTGTGAACTGATCACATTGTCAGGCCCGCTTTAGTAAACTCTTTGAGCGACAAGTTACTTCTTTAATATAAATCACTGGTTAATATCGTTTCAGTAAGCGTGAATTGAATACAGGAGTTTTTAATTATAAACATTTATTTTTATAGATTATATAGATTGTAGGAAGAGTTTTTACTTGCTAGATTACTAAACGGCCCGAACATAAAACAAGTTGTATAAGCAAAAAACGTTTGAAGTCAATTACTACTTAGGTCAACAGACTTTTTTATTTTAATTGCTTTTTACTAAATAATTAAAATTAATGTAAATTAATTACCATAACCTATGCGTTAAAACACCAGTTCTACCACGTAATATATAACATAAAATCATCTGTTTTATATCATGTTATCTCTTATTTATACCCAATGGGACAAAATTACTATATTGCATACCTTGACCCTTTTGTGAAACGTTTTTCTCCGCACGCACACACACGCATGGGATGGTTGTGACTAATATAAGGAATTAAAAATGTAACTGTTTTCGAATTTTAGACACCTTGTAAATTAGATAATGTGATATAAAAAATATTAGGATACATTTTAAACTTTACTACAGTGTTTATACGAATATTTACGGCAGTAAATAAAAATATTTTCTCCAACGAACGCGTATTTGCCTTCGTTTAACTTTATTTCATACTTGCCTTTTAAACATTTTGCATTTTTATTATCTTTCAAATTACACACATTACGCAATATAAAGAGTTGAATGAAGGGAAAGAAAGATGTAATTTCGATAAACAATAACAGTTTAGTTCATGTGGGGTTGTAGAGAAGAGAGTTGAATGAAGAGGAAAGAAAGATGACATTTCGATAAACAATAGCATTATGGGTTATTTGGGTTGGTAGAGAAGAGAGTTGAATGAAGAAGAAAGAAAGATGTAATTTCAATTAACAATAAGTTAGGTTTATGTGGGGTTGTAGAAAAGAGAGTTGAATGAAGAAGAAAGAAAGATGTAATTTCGATAAATAATAAGAGTTTAGTTATGTGGGGTGGTAGAGAAGAGAGTTGAATGAAGAAGAAAGAAAGAAGTAATTTCAATAAACAATAACAGTTTAGTTTATGTGGGGTTGTAGAAAAGAGAGTTGAATGAAGAGGAAAGAAAGATGACATTTCGATAAACAGTAACGGTTTGGGTTATGTGGGGTTGTAGGGAAGTTCTTGCGTCGTTTGCAAACGTCTGCTTTATTCTGCGTATTTAGAGTGGAAGTAATAAATTGATGACATGGCTGTATATTATTATTGGCATACCGACGTACCTTTGTGTTTTCCTTTTGCTTTATTTACATGTTTCAAACATTGCACTGTATTTATCTGCATCCATTCAATTGTTGAAATTGTACAGATTCTCTGTTTTAGAAATAACTGTATTTTCTTTTCTATTGGGAAATGTTTTTAGAATTAATTATTCGTAAGTATAAATGGTACTAAAATTGTGGTTATATTATGGTGTGTATGGATCGGAACTAACATAAGTCCCTACGTTTCAGTATAGTAAAAGTTTTACTTTGCCATAATTATTATAAAACTAGAAATACTTTATAAACAAAAATCTTTTAAAGTCAATTCTTAGTAAGATCAACAAAGACAATTTTTATTTTAGTTACTTCTTCTAAATACTGTAATTACAATTAATATAAACAAAGTAACATAACATATGCGTTAAAACAGCTGTTCTACCACATAACCTATAACATAAGATCAGCTGTTTTATGAAATCATATGTTATCTCTTATTTTTATCGAAATGGGAAGAAATAACTGTATTGCATACCTTGCCCCTTTTGTAAAAAGTTTTCTCTAATATAGAACTAAAATTAATTAATTTTAATTTAATGAAAAAACAGTAGTTCATCTATGTGTAGTGATGCAACCTGGTGGCAAAAAGAACAGTCAATGCAGGACTGGCCTATGATATAATAAGCTTCTTCTCTACTGTATAGTTTAAAATTTTGAAACACATTTTGGGATTAAAAGTAAACTTTCGCACTTAGTTATGCTGAAAGTGAAATACATAGACTACTATGGTATTAGACACAAAATTTTCCATATTATTATTTGATTTAAGAGAATTTTGCAATCAGTAGACGTGGGTCTTTTAGTTTTTTTTGTATATATTACGTAAAAATTGGAAATTTTGAATATTGATCCAAGACAGCGTTATGGAACGTGAACTACTTCACGATTGCAATGTATGTGGAATTTTAAATCTTATACGTCCAATCTAATAATGCCAATATACTGACATAATACTTATTGCAGTCATGTTTACCAAAAATTATGAAGCTACATGTACATTTAATAAATTGGCAGTCTTTGACAGAAGTGAAAACCTAAAAGTTTAGCTAACAGTAAATATATTGAAAGGAAACTTAAATTTAGAAATATGAAATGGCTAGTTTTATATTGGTTATCATTAATTACTTGTAATTTTTCTAATATTAGGAACACACCAATAGTACTGTCTTGTATAAAATTTGACGGGTTTTGGTAAATTTATTCAGAATATCAGACTATAAGAGGATGTCATTACATTTCGATACGTAAAGTATTGTTTGTTAAGTCTATAGAAATAGCATATAGGCTATCGTTTTCAAGTGTTATCGGTCTTACTGCATGGGTTAATGCAATTGGCATTGGAATAATTGTGTAGGCAAATGGTAATTGACATTTTCAGTTGCTTTTCCCTGAACATAAATCAAATTGTGGTAGCGCGGGCTCCATGACCTGCAACTTCTGTTGATTTAAAAAGTGCCACGGGCAAAACACTTGTAGACCGTGGCGTCGGATCGCGACGACCCCGCTCCCCGTGCTGTTGGGCTTGATTAGGTTGTGAATGTCTGTTTGGTTGTACTGCAACGCAGTTTACAAAATACTCTAAGTAACATTTGTAGAATTCCTTCTATTGGTTCACACTCACCTTAAATATTTATCTTGTTCAAAGTTTCATTCGTCAATTAAATACTTTTTATTCACTCACTCAAGTTGAAATAGATTTTGTTAAAACTTGTAGTGGATGACATATAATGTTAGTACAGTTTTTTCAATTATTAATTAAGTAAATTTAAAAAAATAATTATAGTTTAATATGGGAGAATAACTTTTCACGTAAGGTGCAAGGTATGCAATATAGTTATTTCGCTCCATTGGCTTAAAATAAGAGATAACATATGATTTCATAAAACATCTGATTTTTGTAGGTTATGAGGTAGAACATGTGTTTCAAATCATAGGCTATGTTTCTATATTTATATATTATTGTAATTATTTAATAAAAAGTAACTCAAATAAAACTTCTTTTTATTGACCTAAGTATGAATTGACTTGAATTTGATTATCTTTATTATTAATTGTTTCAAAGTGGGAAAGGAATTAAGTAAGTTTTAAATTACAACCGTTAACAATTTCAAATATTTTTTTAAAATTCCATACTTATTTTATCAGCTGTTCCTTTAGTTACTTAGATAATCATGTCTTCCATATAAACATATGTAGTTACAATTATTCGTAAATATTTAATAAAAATAAGTAGAGTAAAATTTTTCTTTACTGACCTAAGTATGATTTTACTTTTATTTAAGACAAAAGAAAATTTTTGTTTGTATTTTTTTGCTTTATATTATTTGTTTTGCCATCCTACCTATGTCAATTTAAAGAAGAATCTCATTATTTGTTTGTCTTCGGTATTACAATATAACAATTCTGAAAATGTGTGTGAGTACGATATATTTATGCCACGCAATAATATGACTGAATTTTATTGGAACATTCGACAACGATTTAGTCAGAAACGTAATAACAGGTAAATGTGCGTCCTTTGTAGTGTAGTTTATATTATTAGGTAAGGAGGATATTTTTCTGTTTGTAAATATTGAATTTTGTTTAATTCAACGAAAATATTAAAGAAACTCATTTGCATGGCCTATTATTACACGCTTCCTTACGCCACGCCCACTCTCACTTTTACAGCCAAACAAATTAACTATCTAGGCTAATTGTGTTTGAAAAGCACCATTGTTTAGTCCGCTCTTGTGCTCTTAGATAATTAAATTAGGGAAAATTATACATTAAAGAAATCATTTGCAAATGCACGTCCAACCAATGATAAGAGTGAGTAGACGAACATGTGGAACAAGAATAGAAAAGGCTAATCATCACGGATAGATGAATACAGGCTTCGAAAACATAATCTTCAACTATATCTAGAACTCAGTGCAGAAAGCTATCAAGGTTCTCGTAGAAAGACCTGAAACTAAATGGATATGTGAATGCATGTCCAGCCAAAGAAAGGAGTGAGTAGACGAACATGTGGAACTAAATGGATATGTGAATGCATGTCCAGCCAAAGAAAGGAGTGAGTAGACGAGCATGTGGAACTAAATGGATATGTGAATGCATGTCCAGCCAAAGAAAGGAGTGAGTAGACGAACATGTGGAACTAAATGGATATGTGAATGCATGTCCAGCCAAAGAAAGGAGTGAGTAGACGAGCATGTGGAACTAAATGGATATGTGAATGTATGTCCAGCCAAAGAAAGGAGTGAGTAGACGAGCATGTGGAACTAAATGGATATGTGAATGTATATCCAGCCAAAGAAAGGAGCGAGTAGACGAGCATGTGGAACTAAATGGATATGTGAATGCATGTCCAGCCAAAGAAAGGAGTGAGTAGACGAGCATGTGGAACTAAATGGATAACGTCCAACGAAAGAATGGAGTGAATAGAAAAGATATGGAAGCAGAACAGATAAGTCCGTCTTAGTCTCACTATACTTCCACACATGCCCTTCCTACTACAAAGAGGGTTAGGACGTTTCGCATCCGATAAAGAGTAGATCTACTCTAGGTAGGGTACGCTAAGCGACCCTACTCATTTCAATCTCTAACTCTGTTCAGAGTTATTCACTATTTTTTTGTAGTCACAATAATCATATTCTATCGCGTTAAAACAAATGTTTTCAGTACTGAAATTAGCAAAGTTTAATATATAGGTAAACGCGTTACATAATATAACAAAACACCGCATTAATGTCAACGCGCCTTGAAGCGTCGCGTCGTGGGCGTTCCCATTGGTTAATCTAACTTTGATTATAATGTCCTAGTGAAAGTGTTAAACGCTATTTCATCATGGAGCGTTTTGAGCCCTACGCAACCGTCTCTTTTTGTAAAGACATGCAAACTTAATGTGTATTTAGTGGCGCAACGTGCAGGGCCGAGGACACGTTACACAGAGGGAAAGCACAGGTTGGTCGCCTGGTGGCTAACTTTCTCCGACTAGAGTCTGGCTCAGATCAGCGTGGAGCTAATTATCTTGTGATGCTTTGTATCTCATATGTTCAGTATCCAAACATGACAAAGTTACGCAATTATGCATCACATCTAGGCTGTAGGCTGTTGGTAGGTTGACACTTTCAGTTAAGCCTCCTCACTTCA
Source organism: Prosapia bicincta (assembly GCA_036971475.1). Classification (NCBI taxonomy): domain Eukaryota; kingdom Metazoa; phylum Arthropoda; class Insecta; order Hemiptera; family Cercopidae; genus Prosapia; species Prosapia bicincta. The sequence continues at coordinate 115,783,530 of JBAIZL010000006.1, forward strand.
CCATTGGCTACAGTAGTAGCTGGTTATGCAAACAGTAGAGGCGTGATTGTTGAAATTCTGTTGAGACTATCGGCACGAATGTTGGTTTTGCTAAGTAGAGTAAAAATATGTACTTTAGAAACATATATATTATATCAAACTTGGAAACTACACGTGAAAAATTAGTTTAGTAACTGTTGTTATGCGCCAGAACCTGTATATATGGTTATGCGCCAGAACCTGTGTCTAAGGTTATGCGCCAGAACCTGTGTCTATGGTTATGCGCCAGAACCTGTATATATGGTTATGCGCCAGAACCTGTGTCTATAGTTATGCGCCAGAACCTGTGTCTATGGTTATGCGCCAGAACCTGTATATATGGTTATGCGCCAGAACCTGTATATATGGTTATGCGCCAGAACCTGTGTCTAAGGTTATGCGCCAGAACCTGTGTCTATGGTTATGCGCCAGAACCTGTATATATGGTTATGCGCCAGAACCTGTGTCTATAGTTATGCGCCAGAACCTGTATATATGGTTATGCGCCAGAACCTGTGTCTAAGGTTATGCGCCAGAACCTGTGTCTATGGTTATGCGCCAGAACCTGTGTCTATGGTTATGCGCCAGAACCTGTATATATGGTTATGCGCCAGAACCTGTGTCTAAGGTTATGCGTCAGAACCTGTATATATGGTTATGCGCCAGAACCTGTGTCTATAGTTATGCGCCAGAACCTGTATATATGGTTATGCGCCAGAACCTGTGTCTAAGGTTATGCGCCAGAACCTGTGTCTATGGTTATGCGCCAGAACCTGTATATATGGTTATGCGCCAGAACCTGTGTCTATAGTTATGCGCCAGAACCTGTATATATGGTTATGCGCCAGAACCTGTGTCTAAGGTTATGCGCCAGAACCTGTATATATGGTTATGCGCCAGAACCTGTGTCTAAGGTTATGCGTCAGAACCTGTATATATGGTTATGCGCCAGAACCTGTGTCTAAGGTTATGCGCCAGAACCTGTGTCTATGGTTATGCGCCAGAACCTGTATATATGGTTATGCGCCAGAACCTGTGTCTAAGGTTATGCGCCAGAACCTGTGTCTATGGTTATGCGCCAGAACCTGTATATATGGTTATGCGCCAGAACCTGTGTCTATAGTTATGCGCCAGAACCTGTATATATGGTTATGCGCCAGAACCTGTGTCTAAGGTTATGCGCCAGAACCTGTATATATGGTTATGCGCCAGAACCTGTATATATGGTTATGCGCCAGAACCTGTGTCTAAGGTTATGCGTCAGAACCTGTGTCTATAGTTATGCGCCAGAACCTGTATATATGGTTATGCGCCAGAACCTGTGTCTAAGGTTATGCGCCAGAACCTGTGTCTATGGTTATGCGCCAGAACCTGTATATATGGTTATGCGCCAGAACCTGTGTCTAAGGTTATGCGTCAGAACCTGTATATATGGTTATGCGCCAGAACCTGTGTCTAAGGTTATGCGCCAGAACCTGTGTCTATGGTTATGCGCCAGAACCTGTATATATGGTTATGCGCCAGAACCTGTGTCTATAGTTATGCGCCAGAACCTGTATATATGGTTATGCGCCAGAACCTGTGTCTAAGGTTATGCGCCAGAACCTGTGTCTATGGTTATGCGCCAGAACCTGTATATATGGTTATGCGCCAGAACCTGTGTCTAAGGTTATGCGTCAGAACCTGTATATATGGTTATGCGCCAGAACCTGTGTCTAAGGTTATGCGTCAGAACCTGTATATATGGTTATGCGCCAGAACCTGTGTCTAAGGTTATGCGTCAGAACCTGTGTCTGTAGTTATGCGCCAGAACCTGTATATATGGTTATGCGCCAGAACCTGTGTCTAAGGTTATGCGCCAGAACCTGTGTCTAAGGTTATGCGCCAGAACCTGTGTCTATGGTTATGCGCCAGAACCTGTGTCTATGGTTATGCGCCAGAACCTGTATATATGGTTATGCGCCAGAACCTGTGTCTAAGGTTATGCGCCAGAACCTGTGTCTATAGTTATGCGCCAGAACCTGTGTCTATGGTTATGCGCCAGAACCTGTATATATGGTTATGCGCCAGAACCTGTGTCTAAGGTTATGCGCCAGAACCTGTGTCTATAGTTATGCGCCAGAACCTGTATATATGGTTATGCGCCAGAACCTGTGTCTAAGGTTATGCGCCAGAACCTGTGTCTATAGTTATGCGACAGAACCTGTGTCTATAGTTATGCGCCAGAACCTGTGTCTAAGGTTATGCGCCAGAACCTGTGTCTATGGTTATGCGCCAGAACCTGTGTCTATGGTTATGCGCCAGAACCTGTATATATGGTTATGCGCCAGAACCTGTGTCTAAGGTTATGCGCCAGAACCTGTGTCTATAGTTATGCGCCAGAACCTGTGTCTATGGTTATGCGAAAGAACCTGTGTCTGTGGTTATACTCCAGAACCTGTGTATATGGTTATGCGCCAGAACTAAAATCTATGGATATGCGAAAGAATTTGTGTCTATGGATATGCGCCAGAATCAAAATCTATGGTTATGTGAAAGAACCTGATTCTATGGTTATGCGATAGAACTTGTATCTATGATTATGCAAAAGAACTTGTATCTATGATTATGCAGGAGAACCTGTATCTATGATAATGCACCAGGACCTGTTGTATGGTTATGCTAGAGAACCTGTATCTATGGTTATACACCAACACCTATATCATAACAATTGAGCCTATAATATGGATAAGTCGGGTAAAAAAATAATAGGTTTATCTGAAATAAACGGCTAGTAGCCATTTGCTATTGTAGATATAGCTATATGACTAAGATTCCAAGAGAGTGTGTGGCAACAGTCGACAGTAACCTTCTACAAAGTTTGTATTAGCACAAGTTTACAAAAGTATAACCATCGGCCTCTATAGTTGCTTCCGCTAACACGTTTCTTCTGCAACAGAGCCCCTTGCTACATAACTAACGTTTGTACATCTAGTATTTCACGAGAATCTAGTCCCTAGGGTATTAAATGGCAGCTTTGAAACCGAGTCCTTCTCTATTCCCCAGTTTAAAACTAATTAGTAAAAATTGCGTAATCTTTCATGCAGTCGTTTCCGTTAAACATATATGGAGCTGTGTGTCGCCTTTGCGTGTAGGAGGTAGGCAATATTAACTAACACAGCTCTATCTTCTGTAGGCTACGGGCTTAACTACCCGCATAGGAAACCTTAAACTCTTCTCTTTAATAGACAAGTTGCGTGTTCTCTTCTCTGTGTGTTTTATTTATTATTATTATTACTGTTAATAAAAGTATGTACTGTCTGCCGTTCGAAGTACAGACCTTGGCACGAAATGTAGTCTCCCATGGGTTACTTGCTGTTAGTGAAGGACTTAGCATATATTAGAAGCGCAATAATAGCATAAGTTATTGAACTTGCATTTATTACGTTCCTATTCTTATGTGTGTGCTTGTGTATAACATCATTATTTTGAACTAAAATCATTTAAATCATTCAAATTCGGAGTGATCAAGATAAGGTGGCCGCATAAAGCTATGAAGGATTTTTTAAAAAACTTTCGACTAGTTTTTTTCAAAAATATACTGTGTTCTGTTAAATGATTTTTTCTCTTTTTTAGCAAGTTCTGTATCATTAAGTAAACCTGCATTTTATAAATATAATTTTTTTTTCTTTAAATGTAACTGATTATGGCAAATGAAGTGTTTTCTGTATTCCTTTTACGTTCGTAAACAATTAAAAATAATTTAATGAAATAGTTTTTTGTAGGCCTATACTGTTTTTATATAGATTTTATTTGTTATAATATATGTGTATATATATATATATATATATATATATATATATATATATATATATATATAGATACTGTGCAACACTGTTTTCTTGTATTCACTTAACACTTATACAATAATGTACTTAAATAAGAATCTTACTGTGTGTATATGCGAGCCGACTTTCGAGGACCAATTACGTGTCCTCATCCTCGAGCATCAACTGAGACTTAGTCTTGTTTCAGTAGATTTTAGTGTAAGTTATTTATTTGTCCTAATAATTTCATATTTTCTTTAATAACCTTCCTATCATTTTCTACATTTTTATTCTTTACTAAATAACTGTGGTTTAATGGGCAGCATGTAAACCAAATTCGATGGTCTTGGTGCACCCTAACTCACGCTACATTGGATTATATTGCTCGCGAGAAACATGAACCTGTTTTTTCAAAGTAAAAGAACTTTGAGAGTTTTCTTAAGTAAATTCAAATATAAAAATGCCAATCACAATTTATTAAGAATGTATAAGGCTTTACTTATTGTATGAAAAGAATATATTTCTACCAATTTCAGTTCTGAATTTAAGACAGTTAGTTGTGAGTTATATATTTTACCTCCAACGTGACGTAAATGCTTTTATAATTGTTTCAACTTGGCCCGCTTTCATCATACATTCCTTAAAGCCGATAAGTCTCGAAATGCGACAAGAAACGAGATTTAATTGTTAATAAAACAACATCCTTTGAATGGAAAGGGGTTGAACGCATAAAGTTCATTACAAAACAAGTTAGCGATAAGGGGTTGAAACATCCCTTTGAGATATAAAACAATTTCCCAAAGACACTCCCTCTGGAAACTTTGAAGTCTAGTTCGATAAAATTGTTTACCAAGTACTGGCTAATTAAAGTTTTCATCGCGACTCCCCGAGTGAAGTGTTACGACCTAAGAGGCCTATTAATATTCACAGCAGGTAATGCTAGCTGAATGTTACAATCAAATGGAAATCACGTTGGCCATGTCTTGTTTGGAGCATCTACAACTTTAGATTGTAGTTTCTAAATAGCGTCGCCTGCCGGCTTCATTGACGAACTATTTCGACTGGAATGAGTTCAGGCGCTCCTGGTAGAAGAATAAATAGGTTATTAACTATTGCTTGGCGCTTTTACTCCGGTAATCTGTGTATTGGCTCTAATCTGTACACATCGTTGTCTTAAATAAATTTTCGCTTCAAGTTTTGTTCATTAATCAAGTTAATGTTAAAATGTCTAAATCACTATTAATTAAACACTTTTACATTAGATTATGACTATCTGAAATTTAAATTAGTAAATTTGTAAAAACTTACTAAGACAGAACGTTTTCGACCGCTCCGTGCGATCAGTGACTTCTGCTTGTTAGGTAAAGCGTTGACGGTTTTAAAGGGAGGTTTTCGATAGTATCAAAGAGTATGTGTGATTTGTATTGGGTTTGTTCGTTTAATATATTTGCACTTTGTGTTTTTGTGTGTTTGTAAATTTCATATTGTTCCAGTGTGTTCAGGTGTGGTTCTTTTTTTGTTTATGTGTAAGATTTCTAGGTTATAGTAAATGTCTATGTATTTTTGTGTCCGGTTTCTTTTATGTGATTGTAAAATCCTGAGTTGGTGTTCTGTATGTGTTCCTCGACTCTTTGTTTGAAGCTCCGACCTGTTAGCCCAGTGTAGAATTTGTTGCACTTGTTGCAGTTTAATTTGTTTAATCCTGGTGCTTGTAGTTTATCTTTGTTGTTGGTGTAGTGTTGTATTTTGTATTGTAAATTATTATTAGTTTCGTATATAATTTTGTAACCTGTTTTATTTTAAATGTGTGGACTATTTTATTTCATGTTTTGTTTATGTATGGAATTGTGATGTATTTGTTTCCTTGTCTGTAGTTTTAATTTTAGTGTTTTTACAATCAACTCAGCATTTTACAGTCTCATAAAAGAAACAGGATACAAATACACTGACATTTATCATAACCTAGAAATTTTACACATCAACAAAAAAGGACCACATCTCAATACAAATAACACATACTATTTGATACTATCGAAAACCTGCCTTTAAAACCGTCACCCCCTAACATAATAACTCTAAGCAGAAGACAATGATGAATATCGCCACGAGCTCTGTCTCAGTAATTTTTCACAAATTTACAAAATTTAAAGTTCGGGTAGTCATAAAGTAATGTAAAAGTGATTAATTAGGTTTCACCGAACGTAATGGACTACAAAATTCAAGAGCACTGTTAGTAATACGGTTTGGAAAAATTATCTTGTGAGCTGCACTTTAGTGAAAAGAAACACTATCACAGTACCTCTTGAAGGAATACAGGCATCAGCTTGTGTATTTGAAGATTTTATCACCAATGGAAATACGTTTGTACATATTCGAGTACAATTTTCTGTTCTTCCTAACATTTTGTTGACGCGAGAACAGTAGGCCTATTATTTAAATTTGAAAATGGAGTCATTCTAAAACGCGTCAGAAAAGGAAAATATTGTAATGTTAGAAAGGGGAGAAAAATGTACTCGAATATATACTCATTACTAACGGAAGTGAAGATAAGTATATTGAGTATTTCGAAATGTTTGTATGATAATCTGTCACAAAATACTAGATTTACCATTATTGGAGCTTACGTTTTTAAGAATTGTGAAATTTTAAAAACGTTAGCGGAAAAAATACATTTGTATACATATAAATATTAAAAACAATTTGTAAAATGGTTTAATTTTCGTTAAAGAAGTACTAATAAAATGTTACGGTACATAAGATTCAAATAAATATTCCAAATCATAAAAACTTTGAATTTTTTTCTGTTCTGAATTTCTACAAATAGCTTTTTTCAAAATAATAGTAAAACGTGATATTATTCAATTCCTTTAATTACTTTACACTCTCCTTATCTTGTTCAATATTTCAATCGTTAATAAAATACTTTTTATTCATCCACTCAAGTACATATACATTTTTTAAATGTGTATGACACTTGATGTTAGTTCAGTTGTATCAAATACTAATTCATTATTCAATTCCTACTATTGGTTCATAATTTCTCTCCTTATATTTATGTATCTTGTTCAAATTTTCAATAGGTAATTTAATACTTTTCATTTATCCACTCAAATTATAATAGTTTTCAATTTGTAGGGGATGACACTTGATGTTAACACGTTTTTCAAATATTAATTGAATAATTAAATTTAATAAGTAATAATATACTTTTCGCTTGTTATGTTGCTACTTAATATTTGGATTTTGTTTTATGAATATACATATTTATATTAATTGTAATTATTTAAGAAAAAGTAACTAAAATAATATTTTTCTATGTTGATCTAAGTAAGAATTGACTTTATTGGTTTTTCATAATATTTGTAGAAGTTGAATTTTAGAAATAGCCTATATATTTAATTTTCAAGCAAACAATCTTATTAAATAAATAGCTATAGAGCTAGAATTACTTTGAAAGTAACTGTGTGTGTTGCAATCATTGGTTTTTTTTACATTAAAAACGAGATCTCTCATAAATAATGTTTACCTTCTGTGTATTTTCAACATTGTAATATTGAAAAGAATAATTTTATGCTGGTTTAGAGGCATAAAATATTCGGCGTTGTCCTTCCAACAAGGCAGTTTAAATTATACATTTATCCACAGAAGAAGCTATGTAGTTTTACCATTCTACGAACAATAATTATAAAGTGTAACAAAAATAGACTATTCTCTAAAGCCCGTGACGTCATTAGCTTAAGGTTAACATAATAACCACTTTTATGATATTCTCCCGGGGATAGGATATTTTAAAGTATAAAGACGCTCTCAACGCCCGTAACAGTTCATTTGCTAACCCGGAAAGTTCTCATCTCCCGAGGGTCAACGAGGGGCGCATTAAAAGGTCTTTCCTTTTGTCTCAAGAAACTTACTTTATTGCAGAATGCCAGAGTTACTTACTGCCCTCAAAGGGACGCCAATATAAAATCTTGTAGTTTAATAGAGCCTCGGCCATTAAGGGAGGATGTTAGTTTTTATACTTCTTCCACTGGCTGATTCTGTTATGGCTCTAGTTAAGCCGGTCTTGTATTGTATTCAATTTAGTTTTATAGTAGTACGGATTGTTGCCTTGGGGAAATATATGTCATGAACCGTTAAAATAATGTAATATTATATTTTTATTAGCGTAAATTTATTTGGCATGAAATAACGAACAACTTTCTTAACTACGTAATGCATTGCTTCTAAGTTTAAATAGTATATGGATATTACAGTTCTGTTGCTCTGTATTGTTAAACTCATTTAGAAACTAAATATTATTCTTCAGGAAGGTAGACCAAACTATTATTTCTAAGTTTAAAATAATTTTTAAATCTATTGTAATCTACTTGTAATTACAAGTATCTAAATTACAACCTTTCTTTGTAATGGTTAAACATTGTTTAGTAAACATTATTTCCGTTTAAATTCCATTATTCATTAAAACGTTTAATGTTTTCTTGGTAATACAATCCGGGCACTAATATGATATTAATTTGACCGAGAAACCAATCGTTAACCCATCGACTTGAATATGTCTGACATTATTCCATTTGCTTGAATATGTCTGGCGTTATTGTATCTGCTTGAATATGGCCGACAATATTCCATTTGCTTGAATATGTCTGGCATTTTTCCATTTGTTTGAATATGTCTGGCATTATTCCATTTGCTTTAATATATCTGGCGTTATTGCATCTGCTTGAATATGTCGCGTTATTTCATCTACTTAAATATGTCTGGCATTATTCCATTTGCTTGAATCATCTGGCGTTATTGCATCTGAATGAATATGTCGCGTTATTTCATCTACTTGAATATGTCTGACATTATTCCATTTGCTTGAATATGTCTGGCGTTATTGTATCTGCTTGAATATGGCCGACAATATTCCATTTGCTTGAATATGTCTGGCATTTTTCCATTTGTTTGAATATGTCTGGCATTATTCCATTTGCTTTAATATATCTGGCGTTATTGCATCTGCTTGAATATGTCGCGTTATTTCATCTACTTAAATATGTCTGGCATTATTCCATTTGCTTGAATCATCTGGCGTTATTGCATCTGAATGAATATGTCGCGTTATTTCATCTACTTGAATATGTCTGACATTATTCCATTTGCTTGAATCATCTGGCGTTATTCCATTTGCTTGAATATGTCTGGCATTATTCCATTTGCTTGAATCATCTGGCGTTATTGCATCTGCTTGAATATGTCCGACATTATTCCATTTGCTTGAATATGCCTGGCATTATTCCATTTACTTGAATATATCTGGCGTTATTGCATTTGCTTGAATATGTCTGGCATTATTCCATTTGCTTGAATATATCTGGCGTTATTGCATTTGCTTGAATATGTCTGGCATTATTCCATTTGCTTGAATCATCCTGGCGTTATTGCATCTGCTTGAATATGGCCGACATTATTCCATTTGCTTGAATATGTCTGGCATTATTCCATTTGCTTGAATATGCCTGGCATTATTCCATTTGCTTGAATATATCTGGCGTTATTGTATCTGCTTGAATATGGCCGACATTATTCCATTTGCTTGAATATGTCTGGCATTTTTCCATTTGTTTGAATATGTCTGGCATTATTCCATTTGCTTTAATATATCTGGCGTTATTGCATCTGCTTGAATATGTCGCGTTATTTCATCTACTTAAATATGTCTGGCATTATTCCATTTGCTTGAATCATCTGGCGTTATTGCATCTGATTGAATATGTCGCGTTATTTCATCTACTTGAATATGTCTGGCATTATTCCATTTGCTTGAATCATCTGGCGTTATTCCATTTGCTTGAATATGTCTGGCATTATTCCATTTGCTTGAATCATCTGGCGTTATTGCATCTGCTTGAATATGTCCGACATTATTCCATTTGCTTGAATATGTCTGGCATTATTCCATTTACTTGAATATATCTGGCGTTATTGCATTTGCTTGAATATGTCTGGTATTATTCCATTTGCTTGAATATATCTGGCGTTATTGCATTTGCTTGAATATGTCTGGCATTATTCCATTTGCTTGAATCATCCTGGCGTTATTGCATCTGCTTGAATATGGCCGACATTATTCCATTTGCTTGAATATGTCTGGCATTATTCCATTTGCTTCAATATATCTGGCGTTATTGTATCTGCTTGAATATGGCCGACATTTTTCCATTTGCTTGAATATGTCTGGCATTTTTCCATTTGTTTGAATATGTCTGGCATTATTCCATGTGCTTTAATATATCTGGCGTTATTGCATCTGCTTGAATATGTCGCGTTATTTCATCTACTTCAATACGTCTGACATTATTCCATTTGCTTGAATATGTCTGGCATTATTCAATTTGCTTGAATATGTCGCGTTATTTCATCTACTTAAATATGTCTGGCATTATTCCATTTGCTTGAATATATCTGGCGTTATTGCATCTGCTTGAATATGTCGCGTTATTTCATCTACTTCAATACGTCTGACATTATTCCATTTGCTTGAATATGTCTGGCATTATTCAATTTGCTTGAATATATCTGGCGTTATTGCATCTGCTTGAATATGTCGCGTTATTTCATCTACTTGAATATGTCTGGCATTATTCCATTTGCTTGAATATATCTGGCGTCATTGCATCTGCTTGAATATGTCGCGTTATTTCATCTACTTGAATTCGTCTGGCATTATTCCATTTGCTTGAATTTGTCTGGCATTATTCCATTTGCTTGAATATGTCTGGCATTATTCCATTTGCTTGAATATATCTGGCGTTATTGCATCTGCTTGAATATGTCGCGTTATTTCATCTACTTGAATATGTCTGGCATTATTCCATTTGCTTGAATATATCTGGCGTCATTGCATGTGCTTGAATATGTCGCGTTATTTCATCTACTTGAATTCGTCTGGCATTATTCCATTTGCTTGAATATATCTGGCGTTGTTATTATTTCGTAACTATTTATTAACCTTGAACATTTTATTTGCCTTGATAGACTTACAACGTGTGTAAAGTGTTGAGCATTATTTAAGTTTGAAGCTAAAGTTTGTTTAGTTCCGTAATTAGATTGATGGAGGAAAGAAACACTCGAATGGCGGTTACCACACTTGGTAACTTATACAGCAGAGCGTGAAACAGTATTTGTAATGATGATAGCCTCTTATTATTAAAACAGTTTGACTTATGAATCCATAATGTAAAGAAAATAATTTTTGTAATCAATATTCGTGTAAGTTATGGAATACCTTTAGTAAAAACGTCTCGTCTAAGACTTTATATTATTACATCATTGTTGTACTGTACTTTGACGCACACTCGCGTACAATACTAAGACGGTTATGCAATCACTCAAACTACTCGATGAAGGTAAGAACTACCAGAAGTAAAGCCCAATGCTAAGTGTAAACCTTATCATGGCTTCGAAGTAAGGTTTTATGTTTAAACGGGATGTTAACTGAAGAAGTTAGTTGCCCCTCCTGGTCGTAGTAAATCCTTCACATGTGTAAATAACTGTATATTTATGACTGTGTACAGTAGCGCCTTAAATAAACTAAAAGGTGTTATCCGTGCGACGGTCTGCCTACCTGCGCCGGCGCGTTTTGTTTTCCATTATGGAGGTACAAGTTGGTTGACGTTATGTAGCCTTTCTTAGTAGGAGAATTAGTCCCTACTAAAGTATTAGTTACACTGTAAAATAGTTGAATTATTCAAATGTGTTTTTTGAATTTAATAGAAAACAAGTAATGTATGAGAAAATGTATTTATCACGCATTTTAATGTTATACAAAGCAAGTTGTACTAACAGTCTAGAAAGAAGTAGTATTGAACATGGATTTTTTTATAGTCAATCCCTACTTAGATTAACAAAGAAACATTTTATTTCGGTTACATTTTAATAAATAATTACAATTAATATAAACATGTATGTACATATGGCAGAATCACAATACTAATAGGCAAAATATAAAGTGAAATTAATTAATAATAATAATAAATTAAATTTAATTAATGAGTTAAATTTAAAAAAAAAACTATATTAACATCGTCTCATTCACTACAAGTTTTAAAAATATATTTCAACTTGAGCGGATGAATAGAAAGTATTTTATTTACGATTGAAAATTTGATCAAGATGTGTATATATATATATATATATATATATATATATATATATATATATTAAAACAACATAGGTTATTCAAATACAAGAATATTTATTAATTTATATCCAAAGCTTTTCGTTCGCAAACAGTACCAGCATCATCAGGAATGAAAATTACAATAATGTAAGCTATAGGCCTAAAACATATGTTTAATTAGAAATAGAATTGTTGCTAAATTTATACAAATTGCCAAATTTATTTTGTTGCTGTAACATTATAGACATTGAATATAGTATCAAATTCAGAATGTATTTGTATTTGTTCTTTATTAATTTGTTATTATTATTGTGTTTATATATTTCGAATGCTTCATATATATTCATTCTTAATCCCTTATTAATTTCTTTTATAAGTTTCATATTTTCTATATTTGGAAATTGGTGCTTATTATTAATACAATGATTTGCGAAATTTGATTTATATGTTTCTGGATTTATATAGGCATTTAAATGTTCTTTATATCTTTCTTTTAATTTTTTTTTGGTTTGACCTATATAAGCTTTATTACAATTTTCGCATTCTAATTTATAAACACCACCTTTTTCATGCATATTAATTGTTTTAATATTGTTATTTATTATGTTTATTATTTTGTTATTAGTTTTGTATGCAATTTTGATATTTGTATTTTTAAATAATTTGGTGATATTTTTTATTTCATGGCCTATAAATAAAAATGAAGTCCATATTGTATTATTATTATCATTATTGCAAATTAAATTATTATTTTGTTTATTAAAAATATTATAATTAAGTTTGTCAACAGTTTTCTTTTTATAACCGTTTTCTAATGCAATTTCATAAATTATGTTTTTTCTCTTATTTTATTTTCTTCATTCATGGGTATTTTATGCATTAATTAATTTCGCTTTTTATTTTAACATATATAGGGAGAGTGAACTAATAGAAGGAATTGAAAAATCTATTTTTGAAGAAACTGTGGTGAAATTATAATAAATAGCTCGCAAATACCCTCTGAGGAAATATTTTTCTAGTGCCCCTATTCTCACTGCAAAACAACCAAGATACGACAAAAACAGAATATTGTTATTTTTTGTTATGTCGTTATCTTGTTGAAACGTGATAGTTTGTTATTTTTTCATCTGAGAATGGTGTTTGTGATTGAATTGCTTAAATGGAGGTTACTTTAAAAATATTTTGGTTATGTGCATGTGTGTTTGCATGTTATTTAATATCACATTTAAATATCGTGGATTGTTTAGTGATAACTGGCAAAAGAGTAGCCATGGCAACGTTTTAAAAATAAATTAAATTTGTATATAAATTTTCAATAGCTAGTAAAATACTTTTATTCACTCACTCGAGTTCAAATACATTTTTTTGTTTGACGTTAATGCAGTTTTTTCAAATATTAATGCAATAACTTAATTGAAGTAACTAATTTTAATAGTTAATTTCGCTTTATATTTTGCCACTTAATACTGTGATTTAATACATGTTTATATTATTGTAATTGCTTGATAAAAAGCAACTGAAACATAATTTGTTTTTGTTGACCTAAGTAGGTGTTCACTTTAAAGAAAAATATTTTTATGTTACTTGTTAGATTAGTTACAGCTATTAAAAATGTAAAGTTTGGGAGATCGAAATTTTGTCTTAGTAATTATTGTCGACAATGACTGGAATTAAATAGTAGTCATAAAGACAGAGATTCTTAATTACAATTAATTCCTATAATAATCTAATATTTAAAAAAAATAAAATTCTGCTTTAAAAATTTTAAACCAAATTGAAATGTATAATTTTGAATAATTTAACCACGTTCCTTTCCAAGTAGCTTATCCCCACCCCAAAACATCCCTTAATTCATCTCATTACGTGGAGTAATTCTGGGAAGCAATCTACCGTTAGCAGCGCCTAACTACCTTTAGCTTCGTAACTTTAATTAAGCAATTAAACAATAAAACAGAAGTTAAGTAAAGCACAGAATCATCAGTGTAAGACATTACCTGTGAAATATTATCTATGCTCATACATTCTCGCGCACAGTTTCCCTGTATAATGCAAGATTACCCAAGGAACAATATCGCCCTGTGGCAATATATTCTTCAATCCAATTTGCGCTAAAATCCGTTTATTTTGCGCCCAATAATGTAGCCCGCCCTTTACAGTATATTGCTCAGTTCCAGTAATAGTATTAAGTTAATACAAATTGGGTCCTGGGGTTGAGGGTTAGGATGATTCACCTTGTACAGATGTACGCCTGGGCATCTGTGACTCAAGCAACGCTTTCGATCTGTGATTAAAGCTGACTAGCTTTATTACTTTCCAGCCGCCCCGCGTGGCGCGCACGTGTCAACGCGTATGACATTTGTCTTATTCTAGGCTAATATTTCACACGAGCGTAATTCTCTCCCCTTCTCTCTTGGCATCTATGGCAATATATTATATACTCTGTATAACTCAGAATGCTACGTTATGATACAATGGACAATGTTATACTCATAGTATTACTAGTTTATAAGGGGCAAACAGATATGCCTACAACTACTTAATTATAATACTTGGTATTTTTGTGACAGAATACTTCCAAAACACAATAAACTTTGAACGTATATCAGTATGTTACACTTGCCTAAAGTAGCGCGAATTTTGATTATTGAAGACGGCCGTTTCGGTAAATGTGTCCCATTATCAAATCAGACCGTGTCTGGGACTAATATAAGCAAGTGCATCATACTAATATACGTTCAAGTGTTTTTAGTGGAAAACTAGTAGAGATCAAGTTTTATAAGCTGGCACTTGGGTTTTAGGTAGAAATTGTGTATTCGTCATCTATAAAACATCAGACACGGTCGTCATCCCTCATCGGTGCCATAAATCGCGGCCTACCCGTCCCAACCCTTAGACAATCCTATTAGTACGCTTCCGTGAACACCCTATTTACATTTGTTATTATTTATACTATATATTGAAAAGTATTAATAAGTAACAAAATAATCAGTCGACCGTATGAGTCAACGGAGGTCCAAGGGTCGATATTTTTGGAAATGACCTACGGGCCACCATCCCTTCGTCCACGCAGCCTCTAAGTGCCAGCTTATAAAATTTGACCTATAGCTAGAGTGAAGATGGAATCAAATAATATTAGATCCAAATTAATATTTTAATTTATGTTACTTAATTTTTATCGCTAGAATGATCTCGTGAACAAATAAATTTAATAAATCAGAAATTTTATTGTTATAAACAAGTAAAAGTATTTAGAACAGAATTTAATTAAAATATTGTTATACAAATTTCCTAGATAATATTCATGATATTTAGGCATTCAAAATTAGTATCCAATAAATGATAAACTGGTTTAATATTGAGTCAAAAATATTTATTTTAACAGTGGAACGTTTCGGCAAATGGTTCGTTGCCCTTATTAAGCTTGTTGTGCTATAACAAAATAAATCCTTACATTTAACATTCAAATGTGTAATAGCCCATACGGAGTTCTTAGTAAAGTGTAAGGGTTTGATGTTTTGCCTCCTCAGATTATACATTTGAATGTTAAATGTAACGACTTCGTTTTTTACAGCAAAACAAGGGCAGCCTTCAAAGGACCAAAATTCAACTAACCAAAATAAGCGACGTTCAATTAAACGAAAGTGCACGGACTTCAACTAACCAAAGTACACGGGCTTCAACTGAAAGAAATGTTGCGGGTTATCTTATTGCAGTTCCGACTATTTACAATTATAATAAGATACTTTACGATCAATGGTCTAATCAAACCGAATAATATTTTTGACTCGTTACATTTACTTTAATAACGATAAAGTGAAACCGTAGTATTTTGAGAAATAATTTGAAGGTGGTAATAAAACCTACTAAGGTTAGATATCTAAAGAAATATTACTTCCCATTTATATACTTCCAAGTTGTGCAATGGACGCCTGTTTAACGGAAAACTATAACCTGCAACATTTTTTTCAGTTGAAGTCCGTGTACTTTAGTTAGTTGATGTCTGTGCACCTTGGTTAGTTGAAGTCCGAGCACTTACGATTATTTGAACGTCGCGTATTTTGGTTAGTTGGAGGTTGCTTAAATTGTGTCCCTAAATTTTGGTTAGTTGAATTTTGGTCATCTGAAGTAGCTCCAAACAATTCATATAAGCACGGGCCTTGTCGAGGGAAGATAGGATTCATTGGATTTTTGTCCTCCACGGATTTACTTGTGAACAAATTAATTACGACGAATTAATTAACAGGGCCAGTGTTTTCTTTGCTTCTCGCTAATTACAGTTTGTCGGCGGTCAGGCGCCGTTTTTAGCTCTACAAAATCGAGCAAACCTTACTGGAAGTCTTAATTTACGTGTTTCTGCTTTGTTACGCAAGTCTTATTGCACTAATTTAGCGGAAGTAAACTTAATGATTTATGTAACCACTTTAGGCCTTGCATATTTCCTACTTTGCTAAATATTTACGACCACGTAGTCGATGAAGCCGGTTGTCTTGGAGACGGTTATTACAGTATTTTGTTAAAATAAGTAATGTAAACAGAACATTTTGAAAGTCAATTTTCTACTTAGGCACCTTGGTTAGTTGAGGTCTGTGCATTTTCGTGTGCGTACAATTTGGTTAGTTGAATTTTGGTCATTTGAAGTAGCCCCCAACAAACTAGTCGCCGAACGTTGCATTATTAAAATAAATATCTTTGACTCTATTATCAACTGTTTTCTTATTTACTCCTACAAAGTATGTTTAATACTCTACTTTCGGGACTTTCGGACTACGTTATAACGACTTTCCGAAGTACCATTACGTCCCGCTAATATCGCAATATGTCTCATACTTTATGCTTGTAATACTGACAAAGTATAATCTCATTAAACTAAAAGAACCTTATTAAAAATTGATTGCTGAGTAAAATCCGAAGGCAATACTGTTTTATGGACACAATAAAAGCTGCATTAATGCGAGACGTAGGGATTCTCTCAATGTATTGCAAACGCCTGTAAACCTGAGATGATCGGGGGAAATCGATTCTCTCGTTTGTAATTCTAATTTATTCCAATTAGCACAGATTTATTTAGCACAGCTCGAAATGTTTGCTATTTATCTAGATCCTGTAGCCGGGCTTTTAAGTCGAAAGAACCGTGTGGGCCGGTGATGCGATCGATTGTCTCCATTTGCAACACCACCGAGCGGTGATCGTCTATGCAACAAATATTGTAGCTTAAACCTTGTCGTTACTGCTTTAGTATTGTTTGTCGTTTTACGGTTTCAGTATTCTGTATAAAAATTATAAAAAACATTTAATCTCAAATCAGAAAGAAATATTTTTTTTCGTCTCTTGTGTATATAGAAATGATTAGTTAACCAAGAAACAAAATCTCGACCTCATTTCAAACTGAACCAAAGACGCATTTATTGAAATATACAGTCGTGTTCTTAGATGAAAAGTGAGGTTCTGAATCAGAAGCAAGTAATATTAGCAGAAACCTTTTATAGTCCAGTCTTTCTTGGGTAAACCAAGACAAATGTTATTTTAGTTACTTTTTATTAAGTAATTACAATTAATATAAATAAAATAACATAACCTATAAGTTAAAACAGCTGTTCTACCACATAACCCTTAACATAAAATCAGCTGTTTTATGAAATCATATGTTATCACTTATTTTTAGCCGAATGAACAAATAACAATATTGCATATCTTGCCCCTTTTCTGAAAAGCTTTTCTTCTATATAAAACCAAAATAAATTCATTAAGTTTAATTAATGAATTATAATTTTTTTAAACTGTATTTACATTAAGTGTCATCCACTAAAAGTTTAAAAAATTGTATTTGAACTTCAGCGGATGAAGAACTATTTGTTTGTATTTTATTAAGTATTGAAAATTGTGTACAAGGCACTGTATTTATAAAGCGAGAGTGAACTAATACGAGTTGAATAAAGCATCGGATTGGTCTTTGTTTATCATGCATTTCAGTGGTATACAAAGCAAGTTGTACTTAACAGTCTAGACACATGTAATATAGAAAGAAGAAGTTTTTAATGTCAGTGCCTACTGAGGTCGACAAAGAAAATTTTATTTTAGTTACTTTTTATTAAATAATTACAATTAACGTAAATATGGATGTACGTAAGACAGAATTAAGGAGAAAATATAACGTGAAACGTTTTTTCAGTTTTCTATTTTCCTCTTTATATATGGTGTTGGACTATTATTTTTGTTTGTTTCTATTTATTTCCTCTCTTTTTTCTAATTTATGAAGCTGATGGTTGTCTTTAACTGCTGAATATATTTACCTCTTGTAATGGTTCACTATTACAAGGAATATTTCTCTTATATCAAATACATTTTCAAGTAATTGATTTCTAGCAATGGGAAAGTTGGCTCACAGCAAAAAGTGTTAAATTTCAAACATGTAGTTCCTAAGTTCGAGTCCGTTCGGGGCATTAAGTTTTTTAAATTGAAATTAATGAATAAATATTTGAAAAACTGTATTAACATCAATTGTCTTCCACTATAAGTTTAAAAACATTTATTTGAACTTGATTGAATTATTATTAACGATTTTGTACAAGATACACACACACACACACACACACACACACACTCAAAATTAAACGACACTTTCAAAAAACACGACTTTAATTGTGTTTTATTATGTATTTATAAAACAAGATAAAGAAATTCGCCCAAGGATTACAATGTATATATATATATATATATATATATATATATATATATATATATATATAAGGAGAGTGTGAATTAATAGAAGGAATTGAAATAACCTTTAATTGAAGGATAGCAAACCTGAGTTTTAGTCAGTCTGTACTTCTTTTTCTACTCTGTATTAACCAGTTTTCTATAAAACGTGATACAGTAACCCGGATCGATCCCCCTTTTTAACTGCAGCTATCCTGTTATCCAGCACTCTCGGGGATTCGCAGATGTTTCTGTAAAAGTATATTTGAATAAGACGCCTCCCGTTGGAATCTTGTTTAGACTGTAAGGTCTCGGTGCATTGACGATTGGAAAAGTTATTTCGTAACCACACAATGGGTTCTAGTCGGGCGCATAGCCTAAGGAGAGGGGTGGATTAGAACGAAGGGTAAATTCTGATGACAACCTTGTTTGCATTTGTCAGTTGAAGGAGGCTGTTAAGACGTTCCGAGTTGTTGAAACTTGGCAACGTCGTAAAAGCGCCGAAGGATTCCCCTGGGTGACATGGAGACTTCCCGGACAAGGGGATTACATTAGGGGA
Source organism: Prosapia bicincta (assembly GCA_036971475.1). Taxonomy (NCBI): domain Eukaryota; kingdom Metazoa; phylum Arthropoda; class Insecta; order Hemiptera; family Cercopidae; genus Prosapia; species Prosapia bicincta. The sequence continues at coordinate 115,802,773 of JBAIZL010000006.1, forward strand.
GGCCATAGCTTGAGGGGGTCGCAGGTTTCCTTCTATCCTGGATATCTTTTTATTAAATATAATTCCACGCTCGCTCGATCCTAAATATATAGCGTTTGATTTAGCTCCTCATGGTTGCATTTCTTACAACTCTCTATTGCACGTATACATACATGAGTACTGTTTCAATAGATGTTAAAAATAAATTGTGAGATTTTAAGGTGACATTTGAAACCAGCTTTGACGGTCATGAGGGCGCTAGGTCACCTCCCGGAGAAGAGGGCTGTATTCTGTGTTCGCTATGAGGGGCCGTAAGGAAGTTAAGGAGATTTAGGAGACGGTGAAGGGAAGATTAAGGAATGCAGGGGATGCTCCTCTGGTACTGGGACAGAAGAGAAGTCTGTTCTTCACTCTTTAAACGTTATTTGTTAATTTCCATCTTTTATTTCACTCTCTCCTTATATATATATATATTTGTAGTTTTGCAACACTCTTTTTTTGTATTCACTAATCACTTTCACTATATGTACTTCAACAAGAATCTTACTTGGTATTTATGCGAGTTAAATTTTCAAAGATTGGTCGTATCTCCATCATCGGGTATCACTGGCCGGGGGTTGTAGTAGACTGCGGTTTGTGAATTTGGGGTTGGTTTTAAGGTCACTTAATTTGTTTTTTATTATTTTAATTGTTTCGTTTATTGGTATATTAGAGTACATGTTTGTGATATCAAATGATATAAATTTGGTGTTTTCGGTTATGTTTATTGTTTTTAGTATTTCGGTTAATTTCATTGAAATGTCTATGGTGTATTTATTTTCCAATTTAAGTTCGTGTTTTAGGTTATTGGCGATTAATTGTGATATTTTATAGGCAGGTCTATTTTATACACAGTCTACTACAATCCCCGGCCAGTGATGTCCGATGATGGAGATACGACCAATCTTTGAAAGTTAACTCGCATAAATACTAAGTAAGATATATATACATATTTTCAATCAATAATACTGTTTCATAAAGTTTCATGACGTCCTTACAAAAACTTCATTAGTTCAATAGCATGTTTAATCAATATTATGATGCCCAGATCTCCTCATTAACTATCTGTTCCCACAAAGTTAATAAAATACTTTTTTATTCATTAAATCAAGTTCAAATACATTCTTTTAAACTCATTGAGGAAGACAATTGATGTTAATACAATTTTTTAAAAAAATGTATTCAATAATTTAATTATAAAAGTGTTTGGGTCTAGTTTGGATTCGAAACGAGTATCTTCATGTTCGAAGTCCAGCTCTTTGGCACTGAGTCAACTTTCCTATAGCTAGAAATATATTTCTCAAAGATGTACATGAATGTTTCGTTTGCCTACATATGGTTGTCGTCGAAACCTCTATTCTAGAATTTTAAATTGTTGCCATGGTTACCACACAATATCATAAAAAATGCTCTAGGATTAAAAATGAACGAAAAGAAAATAATAAACAAACAAACTGGATTAACGGTATCGAACCTTGCTCCACAAACGGACAATGCGAAAGTAAAGCGAAAAGAAACTACAACATAATGCAAGCGACGAAAAAAAGCGTATAAATAGTACCAAACAAAGATAATAGTGCAACCAAAACACAAGTTATGTTTATGTGTAATGGAGAAGCTAGCGCATTATAGAATGCATTTTCTATACTTTGTGTAGTTTACTGCATTAATAGAACCTCTAAGCAATGCTACACTTTGGGAATGGGAAATCTAAAGTGTTATAACCATTATGGTGTTTGTAGTATAGATAGGTAAGTTGTGCAAAGTTTGTGCAGTCATATACAAGTAACGACAAATATGTTACCGCTAGGGTTGGGAAAATTTTGCCGGTTTGTGTAGAAGTTAACCAGTAAAGTGACGCTTGACTTTCCCCTGCTTATGAACACATATTGTTCTTACGTAGACAAAATGCAAGAGGAAATCGTTTGTACGTTAAAGCATACGAGCCTCTGGGGATGAATCCACCCCTTCAGCCAATAAATAATTGAGAACAACGCATCTGCCAGGATGGAGAGCAAAAAGTCTGCCAGTGTCGCTTTTGGAAAATACTTAAATCTTTACTTGTTCTTTAGAATCCCAGTTCTATACTGAGTGTTCTAAAAAATATTACCGGTGTATTGAACGAGCGGTAATGAAAGACAGCTCGAGATAACTGAATGATTTTAACGTCAATTTGAGGAGAATAAACAAAGTTTTTTTCTTGCCTTATTGTGTTTTTCGATGTGTTCGATTGGAGGAAACAAAAATTGTTCTACCATTAAAGATAAATTATTTATGGGATTGTTTTTTCGGCGAAAAAGAAAGGGCCTATCACTTGGTCATACATTAACCCAAAAACACGTTCAGTTTGGGCGATTCGAGCATAATGTTCCTGCACAATATTAGGATGTTCAGAATTCCATCCGACAATTGTGGCGATTAGCAAAACATTTGTGTAGACTGTAGCTTCATCTGAGAAAAGCGCTCTTTATAAGAAAATGGGATTAAGCATGAAACTGGGAAACACAGTGAACAAAACTTACTTATTTCTACTTCAAATTCATGTTCAACTTGAACAGTCTTTCAGTAACGCGCGTTCAAATTGCCATTATTTTTCAAACATCGTGTATCATATCGATGAAGTAGATAGGTTAAGCCTAATCAATGTAATATCGATTGCTGCACAACCCTCAGTACGTGTGCATAAGCATTAAGTCGAGTAACCTGGCTAATTCGCAAGATGTATTACCGACGCTGAATACTTTGAACGGGGAAGCACTTATCGGAATCAGATGTTGAAACTCCGCCAAGAACCTCTGTGGTTTCCCGGGGCTATAACTCAAACAGGACTTCTTTAACTATATATCGCAAGTTTCGATTACTTAGGAAACCTTTTTTACCGGACTTGGCAAAAGCCTGCAGTGGCACACAAAGGGCGCTGATTTGATTTATTGGCTATTTTAAAAGAATTATTTTACTTTAATTCTTATTTCTTTTTCCTCTTTAATGTTGCCTCCATTTCTTTATAGCTTTTTATTTTTCAGGTTGGCTGAAAGCGGTTTTAGTTGTAAATGGGAAGATTTAAAATTTCCCATTTGGTTTTCTATAGCAAGTAACTGTAACAGTTAACCTTCCTCTAAGTAGCGTAGATGGTTACATTCCTTTGATTATATGTTATAGATTTTAAAAACGTTCAGAGAATAACAGTTTTATATATTATTCAAACGGAAAACATTGAATATTTTCATTATAATGTTCAAACGTATTATGTAAGGTAAGGTATGTTACCAAAACGCGTTTTTTTTGTTCCTATTAATGAAAGTTAAATGAAACGCAAACCTATTATAGAACAATAATTTGTGTTGATAATTCTTTTGTAACCATTGAAATAAACTGGGATGTCACTTTTCAACTAGAATGTCACTTTAAATGTTACGGTTTGAAAATGATAAATGACGCTGCGCGCACAAACGCATACTCACGCCAATGCACATTAAATTTTTTATAGGTAATATTTTTTTTCAAGTTGTGTTTATAATTTTGGAATGTATTTAAACAACATTAAAAATCCAAAAAAATTACCTGCAATAAAATATTGAAAGCCTGATCTATTTTTTTAACGTATTGTTAAATATTGTACCAATAAAATATTAATACACTAATATTTTATTAGTGCTGCAGGTTTATTCAAGTGGTCCCATTTAAAATTTTTTTTTGAAATTGCGTTTTTGTTACTTTGATTGTTTAAATCAGAAAATGGGGTTGAATACTCGTATATTATTTTGATTTTATAGTAACGAAAATATAGGTAATCTTCACCGACACTAACAAACATCTGCTTATTTGGAAGTTCCATCAGGGGTCCAGATAGGCAATCACAGGACTATGCACGTGACCTGATGACGTCACACCTTTTATATTTTACGGGTATACTTATGCGTGCGCATAACACACGATGCGCTTGCTGGGAGTATATGGAACACATAAAGAGAGTTCGTTCCGGTCATAAGGCGTGCTTTAACGGCGGTAAGAAGTGCCCAGCCCTGGACAAAAACAAAAGATTTGTTCAGCGTAAATATTAGTCAAAGAAAATAAAATGTTGTTTGATTAAATATGAAAGGATTTCATTTTAATACCTCTCTTGAAATGAAATACACGTATTGAAAATTCAAATAGTACACAATTATATGTTACTTGAGCTGTAGAATCGCCTGAGTGAATTCTGTCACACTCATCCTAGCTGTAGGAGGACTTTCGAGGTACAGGAGCTGTAGAATTTCATGTTTAATTTCACGTTCAGTTATTCCAGCTATAAGATCACTTCTGAAGTTCAGACACAGTTGGAACTTGTATTTGTGTCATTTCCTTCGGAATGTCCAAATATTTTGTGTGTTTAGGGAATTATTTGCCCAAGCACTGTCTAGTGAAACTGGTTAATGTAATTAAAAGCGATGCTGAATAAAACGTCGGTTGCTATAAAGTGATCGAATTCGAAAGATTTGCTTTACTCTCTCCATCGGGATAATTGTATTTATTGAATGAGACTTGTTTTGACAGTTTCTCTGGCCGCCTTCGATTATGCTTTAAAACGATTTAATGTACGCTTCCCATCCCCGAGCCTCAAAACCACCCCCTCCACAATCAATACGTTTAATCCCTTCCAACAGGAGAGGGTTAAGTTGAGCGGATGATTTTTGTTTTTGGCAAAGCGGGCGTTTTTTGTTCACCAATGCACTCATTTCCAACTAATTTTATAGATTGTGCGAAGAAGGACGTTTTTGTAAAATCGTTTACTTGTTTATCCGAGCCGTTGGCAAATATTTAATGATTTTCTGCATGCAAATGCGCCCCATTCTTCTGTCCTCGAATCGATTAAATTTAATCCTTGCAGAGCGAGGGGTCAGGTTTGATCTATTTTTAATGACACTCAATGTAATTATTTTCAATACGACGTCCCTTTTGACGAGTGGGAAGGGCGCGAGTGCGGATTAGTTGGCAAAGTGTGTAATTTATGCGGAATGGGGCTTTAAAGTTCCTTATTTACCATTACAATTAAAACAGTGACAAAATTATTCTGATTGATGCATATCCACTTTCAAAGGGATCTGGGTTTTATTTAATTACGTGTATGCAAATTTACCAAACGCGTCGATTGGCATATCTGTTATAAATAATAATACGTTAATAATAATAATAATAATACGTAATATATATATATATTAAATATATTAAATATGGTGACATGTTTTCTTGTAATATAGTTAATAAATTAAAAAAATATTTCAAAAACAAGAATAATTTTAATACATTCATTATTCAAAGCTTTTCGCCGATGAAACAGTACCAGCATCTTCAGGAAAAATAATTATGTAACAAAATCATGAAGATATAATTCAGTAATAATTATTATAAATTATTTTTCCTAAAGATGCTGGTACTGTTTTATTATCGGCGAAAAGCTTTGAATAATAAATATATTAAAAGTATTCTTGTTTTTGAACTATTTTTAATTTATTAATTATATATATAAATATATATGCTCGCTCTTCATCTGTTGTTGGGTTCATCTCGTCAATGCTAGATGTGATTCTAGCGAAACGTCGGAACTGCAAATTTATGCACTGCAGAATGCACTCCAGATAATAACTATTCATATATATATATATATATATATATATATATATATATATATATATATATATATATATATATATATACTCTCGCGCGCGCGCGTGTAATAAAACTGTGGTTTGTAATTTTAATTTTAATTTATTTCTACTCTTGGTGTGCCATATACTGTATAAGCCATCATACATTGCTGGTAGTTTAATTGAAATATTTTATGAGCGCCAGATCAAAAAGTTGTATTTGAATATTGTCACAAAAGCTGCTAGTACAGCATTATTCTACTGGCTTATACCTTTCTCTCTGATATAGTATTACGTTTCTCTAAATTCAAGATCAACATTTTAGAATTGCCTGCGGGCTGCAAAAGAAAAAGTCGGGGACCGTATGCGGTTTTTTGAGTGATTAAATGTTCATACATATTTATAATCACACAAAGTTGTAATCTTAGGAACATATTACACTCAAAGTTCATTGCTTTTTATATGTTTCTAAAATTAATTTCAACCTGTTCTAAATAACACAAATGTTTCTTTACATACTTGTTGTTTGTGTATTTCACGTAAATTCGCTGTTATGTTTGTGAAATCACTATACTGCACACAATAGCCTACTCTAAAGACAAAGTTTGGAGTTATAGTCTCGACCATTTAACCGTGCACTTGCCCTTGAGAGATCGCAATAAGCGAAACAAGAGGTGGGGCTGCTTTGAGTCAGTATAAATACTTTTATACAAACATAAGGACTATCAAAACACTGCCTTACGTGAGACGGATGATATTAGATAAATTCAATGATAATTTAGTTTCGGTGTGAAATAACAAACATCCTGAAATTTCTGTAGACATAACGGATGCAGAAGCTGTTGATATATAGAACAATCTAAATATGTCACATGTTTTCAGAAGTGGTAGTACACGAGAAAGCGGGAGTGAGCAAGTGCACTGTTAGCTGGTACCAACTATACTTGGCTTTTCCTAATTGGTTAAGGAAAGTTGAACGCTTCCCGCGATAGATCCTCACTGCCCGCGTGAGAACATAGCCTCCGTGGTCGGTGAATGAGGAAGAAAGAATCAACATAGCCACGGTGGATTAGAAAGTTGACGGCAGGTGGAGACTGGAAAAGCGGCGGTCCGCAGAGTGCATGTCGCGTGCGCACTCAACATTGCAATGATAAGTGCATCTGTGGTGGCCTGCACGCACCCGGCTTGCGCAATGCAGGCCAGCCAACTTTCCAACGCAAATGCAAAAACTTTGTACCAGCTCTTTCTGGATTTGCATTTCGCAGTAATAAATCTTGACCGAGTCTGTCTTGTGTTTTTCAATGCAAATTATAATTTACAACGTACTATTAATTGCAAGTTGCAGTAATCAGGTGCATTAAAACTAGTGCGGTTTCTTCGTCGCCTTCATTACATTAGGTGGATTGCTTCCTGTGAATAGTTATAATAAAAATATATATGTAAATTGAAAATTCCGTTATGGGTCATTTTTATAGTTGGCACTTTCTCAATTTCCACTATTGGTTCTCACTCTTCCTATATATATTTATATATCTTCAAATTTTCAATCGTTACTAAAATCGGCTACTTTTTATTCATCCACTTAAGTTCAAATACATTTTTTTACTTCTAGTAGAGGACACTTGATATAGTACAGTTTTTCAAGTATTAATTCATTCAATTCCTACCATTAGTTCACTCTTTCTCTACTAACATTTGTATATTTGTTGTAATTTTTAATGGTTAATAAAATACATTGTATTCATACACTCAAGTTCATAACCATTTTTTTTTTTTTTTGTAGTGGACACCTGTTGATGTTAATACAGTTTTTTGTAATATTAATTCATTAAATAAACTTTGAATATTTATTTCTTTAGGTTGCATTCGAACTGTAAGACTACACTCAATTGCGGGATTGTAAACAAGTAGTCATACATTTCGAATCCAACCAAAATACATTAACTTTTTACAATTAAAATTAATTAATTAATATTTGAAAAAAAACTGTAATAGCATCAAACCTCATCCACTACAAGCTTAAAAAAGTGTGTTCAACTTGAAAAATGAATAAAAAGTTTTTATTAACGATTGAAAGTTTGAACATGATGTATAAATATATATGCTGTGTATAAAATATATAGTACGCACTAGTAGTAGTGGTTTAATTGTAATTATTTAATAAAAAGTAACAAAAATAAAATTTTTCTGTGTAGCTCTAAGTAGGAATTGACGTTAACATGTTTTTTATATTATTTTATTTTAAATAAATAATTCCTTTGAACTACAAAACTAAATTATTCAAATTCTATAAATAAATAATACTTAACTAAGTGAACACACGGGCTTACTTGCTGACCCCCTTGTAGAGGCTTCGCTTTGTAAGAGGAACGATTGTTTCTAAGCAAATAAGCGTCAGCAAATAAGCCCTTACGTATTCACTTAGTTAAGTATTATTTAATTATAGTTTATTCATTGAATTCAAGATGATTACAAGAAACTTTAAATTTTGTTATACATTTCCATTGCGAAGTAATCGTACTTAGATTAAATTATTAAAACAATAACACTTGTAATAATGAATTAGTCTCGTAATAATATCTTCTGAGGGTGATTACTTTGCAATCGAAATGTACGTTAGGGTTTAAATAAAATGTTTTTTTTTTTGTGGTTGGAGGTTTTTTTATTCTATGCACAAAATTACACTTCACCGGTTCCAAGTTGTTAATTACCTCTTAGTTTATGCTCAGACATAATGACCTAATTACTTTACACATTTAAAGGCATGGAGTTCATTTTATGTTTGCCAAAGTTAAACTTAATTTCCTGCTCTTACAGAGAATGGGGTATTGCACATTTGTTTGTTTTGGTTTACTGTATTGTGTTTGCATGTCGTACGTTCATTATTCCCGTTGGTTGGCCCATGCTTAAATACAGTATGCGCCAGAATAAACAGTACTGATCAGCTGTTGTCTTCTCGGTCAGCTGTGCCGACTTTTGATTGTTGCCGTGTATTCGTTTTGACGTATTGCATTTGAGGTTAGTTTCTGGTGTGATAGTGCTAACTACTGCATAGAAAATTAAGTAAATTATATCAAATGAAATAAAATAAAATCTTACATCTGTTTCAACACCTGTATATTTTGGCGCATATTTCCTTTGCTCTCGTAGTTTACTCTAAAGCGTAAGTGTTTACAATTTTGGGCCTGTTTTATTCATTATTGGAAATTTTAATTTAAAAAATTGAAAATTACTTACGTATCATTTCGTAATTAATTTAATACATTTTTATAACTCAAACCTTTGTAATAGTTATATTGCTTTTAACGAGGTGACATTCACTTGATAATTTCGGTTGTTGATCTCAGGTTGTTGATATCAGGTTACTCATAATAATCTCAGGTTGTTGATATCAGGTTACTCATAATAATCTCAGGTTGTTGATATCAGGTTACTCGTAATAATCTCAGGTTGTTGATATCAGGTTACTCGTAATAATATCAGGTTGTTGATCTCAGGTTACTCGTAATAATCTCAGGTTGTTGATATCAGGTTACTCGTAATAATCTCAGGTTGTTGATATCAGGTTACTCGTATTAATCTCAGGTTGATGATATCAGGTTACTCGTAATAATCTCAGGTTGTTGATATCAGGCTACTCGTAATAATCTCAAATTGTTGATATCAGGTTACTCGTAATAATCTCAGGTTGTTGATCTCAGGTTACTCGTAATAATTTCAGGTTGTTGATCTCAGGTTACTCGTAATAATCTCAGGTTGTTGATCTCAGGTTACTCGTAATAATCTCAGGTTGTTGATCTCAGGTTACTCGTAATAATTTCAGGTTGTTGATCTCAGGTTACTCGTAATAATCTCAGGTTGTTGATATCAGGTCACTCGTAATAATCTCAGGTTGTTGATCTCAGGCTACTCGTAATAATCTCAGGTTGTTGATCTCAGGTTACTCGTAATAATCTCAGGTTGTTGATCTCAGGTTACTCGTAATAATCTCAGGTTGTTGATACCAGGTTACTCGTAATAATCTCAGGTTGTTGATATCAGGTCACTCGTAATAATCTCTGGTTGTTGATCCTAGGTTACTCGTAATAATCTCAGGTTGTTGATCTCAGGTTACTCGTAATAATCTCAGGTTGTTGATCTCAGGTTACTCGTAATAATCTCAGGTTGTTGATACCAGGTTACTCGTAATAATCTCAGGTTGTTGATCATATTAAGCTATATTTTAGACATGATCTACGTGAATTTATGCGAAACAAGCGGCGTACCTCTAAAATAAAGGAACCATTTGATATTTATTTAAAAACGTTAGAAATCTCATTTTATTAATGTTCCTTTAATCTTGTGTATTATTATAAATAAACACACGCAATAACATTTTGAGGCATAAGTAGTAATAAACAATCTACACATTCGTTAAACAAATATAATTTTACTGCAAAGCTTTGATTATTTGGTCTTGGGTTAAAATGTACTTACAAAATCAAGCTAAGAGTTTCTATATGTTTGTGAGTGTACAAGTAGGTAATGTAGAATCGAAATATCAAAAGCGTGGTTCTAAAATAAAACGGTTTTAGCAGAACTAGAAAGAATCGTAAGCATAATTTGATTGCTATTTTATTACGTCAGCGTGTCGAGGCATATCGATTCGCTTACAAGAGGGAACACAGCGTGCATAACAAGAAAGCGTACTCAAGGCTAAATACCTCTGTTTGTAGTCGGCCGACAGTTATTCTCTTTGACATCCGTTACTTTAATCAACGCGAGGACTGACCCGACCAACAAAGTAAATACTGACTCCCCCCCCCCGTGACAAAAACGAGGAATGCGTACCAATTATGGAACCACAGAGTTAGCGGGAAACAGGAACGAGGGGAAGAAACGCCCTAGGGTCAATTTCTTTTCATCTCCCTGCTATAATGTATAGGTACAAAGGGGGATAGTACCCAGCGCGAAAACGTTAGCGCATCTCGTAACTTTAAATTGGCCCCGTACTCGGTTCCTCCCCGCGGGGAATACTGCAAACGGAGAAGCCGATGTTCCTTGTTTTGTGCATCGTTTTATCACGTACATTTACTTCAAGAGAGTTTACATATTATATACATAAAGAACGGGCGATGTTATTGTTAGTGGAACCTTAGACTCAGAGGTACTCCATGGTACTATCTGCCTTTAGGCAAGGGTGGTGTACAAAGATAGAGATCTGTACAAAGTAATCGTTGCGTAAATTCTAGTTAATTAACAAATGTAAACTTTAACTAAACTTTATAGAGAGCTACAAAGAGACTTGTTGAGAAAGAGATTATGCTGAACGACAGACTGAAAAAGAGTATACAACTTAATAGAAAGCAAGGCACATATTTACAAAGAAATTATGGTTAACAACATAATAAAAAATAACATACAACTTAATAGAAAGTAAGACACATATTTTTTTAAAATAAATTATGGTAACAACAAAATAAAAAGTAACATACAACTTAATAGAAAGCAAGGTACATATTTAAAAAGAAAATATGGTTAACAACATAATAAAAAGTAACATACAACTTTATAGAAAGCAAGGCACATATTTAAAAAGAAATTATGGTTAACAACATAATAAAAAGTAACATACAACTTAATAGAAAGCAAGGCACATATTTACAAAGAAATTATGGTTAACAACATAATAAAAAGTAACATATAACTTAATAGAAAGCAAGGCACTTATTTACAAATAAATTATGGTTAACAACATAATAAAAAGTAACATACAACTTAATAGAAAGTAAGACACATATTTTTTTAAAATAAATTATGGTAACAACAAAATAAAAAGTAACATACAACTTAATAGAAAGCAAGGCACATATTTACAAAGAAATTATGGTTAACAACATAATAAAAAGTAACATACAACTTAATAGAAAGCAAGGCACATTTTTATAAAGAAATTATGGTTAATATTATAATAAAAAGTAACATACAACTTAATAGAAAGCAAGGCACATATTTACAAAGAAATTATGGTTAACAACATAATAAAAAGTAACATATAACTTAATAGAAAGCAAGGCACATATTTACAAATAAATTATGGTTAACAACAAAATAAAAAGTAACATACAACTTAATAGAAAGCAAGGCACATATTTACAAAGAAATTATGGTTAACAACATAATAAAAAGTAACATATAACTTAATAGAAAGCAAGGCACTTATTTACAAATAAATTATGGTTAACAACATAATAAAAAGTAACATACAACTTAATAGAAAGCAAGGCACATATTTACAAATAAATTATGGTTAACAACATAATAAAAAGTAACATACAACTAAATAGAAACCAAGGCACATATTTACAAATAAATTATGGTTAGCAACAAAATAAAAAGTAACGTACAACTAAATAGAAACCAAGGCACATATTTACAAATAAATTATGGTTAACAACAAAATAAAAAGTAACATACAACTTAATAGAAAGCAAGGCACATATTTACAAATAAATTATGGTTAACAACAAAATAAAAAGTAACATAGAACTTAATAGAAAGCAAGGCACATATTTAAAAAGAAATTATGATTAACTACAAAATAAAAAGTAACATACAACTTAATAGAAAGCAAGGCACATATTTACAAATAAATTATGGTTAACAACATAATAAAAAGTAACGTACAACTAAATAGAAACCAAGGCACATATTTACAAATAAATTATGGTTAACATCAAAATAAAAAGTAACATACAACTTAATAGAAAGCAAGGCACATATTTACAAAGAAATTATGGTTAACAACATAATAAAAAGTAACATACAACTTAATAGAAAGCAAGGCACATATTTACAAAGAAATTATGGTTAACAACATAATAAAAAGTAACATACAACTTAATAGAAAGCAAGGCACATATTTACAAAGAAATTATGGTTAACAACATAATAAAAAGTAACATATAACTTAATAGAAAGCAAGGCACATATTTACAAATAAATTATGGTTAACTACAAAATAAAAAGTAACATACAACTTAATAGAAAGCAAGGCACATATTTACTAAGAAATTATGGTTAACAACATAATAAAAAGTAACATATAACCTAATAGAAAGCAAGGCACATATTTACAAATAAATTATGGTTAACAACATAATAAAAAGTAACATACAACTTAATAGAAAGCAAGGCACATATTTACAAAGCCATTATGCTTAACAACCGAATAAAAAGTAGCATGCCACTTCATAAAAAGCTAGGTAAATATTTACAAAGAGATTATGTTTAACAATTGAATACGGAGTAACATACAACTTCATAGAAAGCCAAGAACATGTTTATAAAGAGATTGTGCTTAGTAATTGAATAAAAAGTAACATCTATAGAAAATTTAATAAATCGAAGAAAACTATATGTTACTAACAACTGAGGTCCACATCAAAACTTAAATTCTAAAATTAAAAGTTAGTCTAATGCAAACAATTTTTTTTTTTTAGCTTTTGAGTATATATTTTCTAGTGTTGTTATTACAAAAATATAGTTTTTTAAATACATGCAGTCATCTTTATAAATAGTATCCATTTTTCTAAATTTTATTTGATCTATATTGTGTAATATACTGAGTAACTGAATGTTTTGTTAAATATGTGGAACATTAAATAGCAATAAAATATTAATTTTATCGGAAGGTTGTAATACAATAATCTAACGTAATTCGCAAGGTGTGTGAAACGTATTAGGAGAGAGAGTAAACTTCTGGTAAATTTCAACTGGTTCCACATTCCTTATGAACTAACTTCAAAATGCAGTGCCTATTCGAAGTCCATTTTAATATACATAGAACGTTATTAAATGTTAAATAATTAGATTCTATAATTTTTTATGGAATTTTTAATGCACATTTTAAATCATTAACTGTTAGCATCGTCGCTAAAATAACATTACTAGAAAAAGGATGGTTTCCCGTTAGAAGTGCTAACTCAAACTGTGGTCAAACCTTAAGGACGTTCCAGTCACGTGATGCATCCCATTAAGAAGCAGAGTTCTAGAGTTTAATCTGTGAGTACATTCCATATTAAAACAGCTGCGTAAATCATCCCATGACATAGTTATGTTGGGATTTCAATAATCGATTAACAGAAACAAGGTTGGAAATGTCTTGGCTAATATAATCGATAAATTAATCGTCCCACCGTTTTTATACGGTTACAATTAAAAGAGGATTATCCTTGTCTGAATAAACACGGCTCGAATGTATTCGTTGTATAATTTCACTTGTTCAATTTATGGCTTATTTACATAAACAATTGGACGGATGTACGCGGCGGGGCCCACGCACACAACAAGGTAAAATTAATTAAACTCCATGTCTCTCCTCGCCACCCAAGCTTTGGCTAATTAGTCATAGCTGACCTTCAACTTTACAGTTTTATATTTCCTTTTTTCTTTTCAATTTAATTCAGTAAACGCATTTCCTGCCAAAATGTGGTGTTACGATCAGTCTACATAGTTATTAGTGTGCTTTTGTTTCAATCAATAAAACTTGGACATTTTGGATTAGTAATTACGGAGGGGATGATTATACATACACTAAAACTTTGTTTTATCGTTTTAGTATTTGTGTTCGTGTAACCATTTTAATATCAAGGCTAACGGGTTTAAATTAAGGCGTTGCCAGTTCTATTTTTCAAAGGTCTCAAAACGTTGTTACATTTCACGTCATCATTTGTAGTATATTTGGTTGGATTACTACAAGTTTCAAATAGTGAAAAATTTGAAACACCCGTAAAAAAGTTTTTATAACATTCTGACGTCATACAATATAACTTCGATTTAATATTTACATCGCGTTTTGTAATTAAAAACAAATTTTCTGGCGTAATGTCAGTGGTTTTGTTGTGTTCCCTTGTTTTAAATATGTGAACTTTTGTTCTTGTTTGAAAGATAATATCGTAAATATATTTTAGGTATTAAAGAGGCTTTCAGTTTGGTATTGAAAAATAAAATGTTTTAAAACCAGTTAGAGGATGTTTTCAATGTACATTTTTTTTTAAATTTTAAAACCTCAATTAAAGTTTAGTTAATTAGTGCTTATCTAGTGAGAATTATTCACAATTGTAAAAAACAAAATTGTAAACTTAAAATCTTACCAAGAATTAGTTTTTAATAAATAAATACACTATTTCACAACAGTTTAGTTTCAGCTACGATGTCGCCATTCTCAGTGCTTGGCAACTACAGAAGTGTAGCCAGTACTCTCAGTGTAGTAGTCAACCACTGAGGAAGGCGAGACATCGTCGCCGAAACTAGTCTGTTGTGAACTAGTGTGTTTGTTTATTAATAACTAATTTTTAGTGAAATTTTTAGTTACTATTTTGTTTTTTACCGTTCTCAATTACAGTGTTAAATACTATATTTGTTCAATTTGCTGACAATACCTTTAGAACATGCACACCTACGTTACATGCGCAATAGGCGATAAAGGCAAGATTGTATTGTCACTATCATTAACATTTTCTACTTTTGCTCATTTTTCGAAGAGTCTTATCACTCTTTATTAGACTTCAAGTTTATAATGAATTATTTAATTTTGTGACATTCCTGTTAGCGGGAAACAATTCTCTCCTCAGGTCAGTTATGAGTAGGCCCCAATAACAGAACGATCTTTATGCTCTTGCCTAAGTACTATGTAGGCCTAATTGTTTTCACCCTATCTATTTTCTCCTTACTAGGGCCGTGATAGCTAGCTACACCAATAGAGAATATGTCTGCTCTGTGTATGTCTTACGACCCTTTATTTACCATACCTCTATCACCCATGCCAGGAGACGGTCAAGCGTAAGGTTCTGGCATTATTACATCTCGCCAAATATTACGTAACATATGGTAATATGATATTAAACAAGCAATATAAAAAAAAAATTAAGTAAATACCAAGTTAACAAAGAAAATTTCATTTTATATCTACCCTAGATCACTATTTATGGTATTGAGTGGTAACCATGCTAATAGTTAAAAGTTGTACAATGGAGGTTTCGATGACAGCCAAATGAGGGAAAAATCATAAACTTTAAAAAATATATTTCTAAATTTTGGAAAGTTTGCAGTGCCAAGGGTCGGCAGACTTCGGACATGAAGATTCTCAGATCGAATCCGGCTAGTCCTAACAAATTTTGTAATTTAGTTTGAATAAATATTTGAAAAAATTATTAACATCATTGTCATCCACTATATGTTAAAAAAAATGTATTTGAACACGATTGGATGAATGAAAACGTATTTTATTAACGATTGAAAATTCGTACACGATTTTCAGGAGAGTGTGAGCTAATAGAAGGAATGCAATTAAAAATAAATTAACTGTAATTTAATATAATCACACAGCAAACGTTATAAGTCAGATAGAATGACTAGGATACATGGCGGGTATGTATGTAAATTTAGGAAGTTTAATATAGTAGGGTAAAAGGTAAGTGGTTAATACAATATTATCTTTAGTTCAAAATTTTATGTTTTCGGTTGCATAATACACGGCGTTATACCTTAGTTATACTTCTTGTAGCAGCAAAGTCCTTTACAAGTGTATTAGTAGACACTCCAAAAGTATTTCTTGAACTTAGTTAATCATATTTGAATAGCTTTACTTAATTTGTGGAAATAGGGTTTTCACATATTTTAACCGGATTAGTTTAGTTCTGGTTTTGTTGGGAAACAAGTACTGGGTCGCAGGTACTCGCACATAAAGCGGTTGCTCGGTTATTTGGCGCAGCCCGGTCACGCTAACTAGACACTGCTGTAGAGTCATATTGTCCTGTTGTAAGATTAACAGCCGTGAAAACAAACAGCGATCAAGATTCGCGGAGCTCTATTGTCAAGGAACATTGGTTAACGGAGCCATTGTTTCTTCATCTAATGGTGATACAGTTAGTTGTACTATGAAACGGTTATCGTGGTATGGATTCAGCTGTGTCACGCTGTTGGCTGCGACCAATCCAAAGCACAAAGTAGAAAGCCGCCTTAAACCCAGCCATCTACAGGGCTTGGGTCCGCACTTAAACCCAACAATCTACAGGGGCCGCACTTAAATCAAACCATCTACAGGTCTTGGGGCCACACTTAAACCCAACAATCTACTAGGGTTGGGGCCCCACTTGAAACCAACCATCTACAGGCCTGGGGATCGCACTTAAAGCCAACCAATTACAGTTCTTGGGGCACACTTAAAAACAACCTTTTACAGGGTTTGAGGCCGCACTTTAAATTAACCATTTGCAGTCCTTGTAGCTACACCTAAACCCAACCATCGACAGGGCTTGGGGCCACACCTGAACCACTCTCTACAGGGCTTGAATCGACACATAAATCCATTGTAAGCAGTGCCCTGATGTGAGGACTACTGAATTAATGTGCTAAAAATATTTATATGTAACGTAGCCAAAAATCCCTCCTTAGGAGGGGGTTTGTTTATACTTTCAAACCAACATTTTGAATGTTAAATGACATTTCATGTAATTATACCGATTAAATTTATACACAACTTGTCAAAATAAAAGAATTGCGACATTAAACTATGTAGGAATTTAGATAAACGACTCAACAAGAAGTAACAAGGTCCTAACAGCAAACTAAATTTTCATATCAACAATCTACAAAGAAGGATTACATCTACAATTCGTCTTTGAAACTCCCTTAAGAACTTCGTCCTTTGTTACAGACATCAGCCATGAGTATTTCTCTAGGCCCTCTTCTGTCGTCGCTAAAGTTATACAGATTGAAGTATTATATACGGGTTGTTATGAAAAGCACTCAATTGCAGTCAACTCGTTTCATCAGGAAACAACTGACGTAAAAATACAGTATTTGTTTCCTTTTGGGAGTTGAAGTTTATACAAGATTTGTTATGAAACTGGCCGAAGTAAAACAATGAGAGAAGCAAGAATTGTAAGACACTTCGAAATCCTTTTAAAATGGATTTACCTCAAATCCCTCTTTACGCAGCTGTTAGTAACTAATTATTTACTTAATAGTAGTTAAAAAAACGTGCGTCTGCTTGTGCGTGTCATTCTAGAAACAAGTAGTGTAAAAATAAATTAAATCGATTCCCACTTGGGTCAAAAAAGAGAAATTTACTTTTTATTAAATAATTACAATTAATATAAATATGTATACACATATGACGAAATAATAGAATTAAGTAGTAAAATGGAAATTAATAAAATTAATTAATTATATTTAATTAATGAATTATTATTTGAAAAAGCTGTTAACTTCAAGTTAATCCACTTTGCGTTTTAAAAAATATTAGAACTGTAGCTGAATAAAAAATATTTTATTAACGATTGAAAATTTGAACAATATATATATATTTAGGTTAGTTCTAGTAGAGCTTAAAGCCTATTTAGGAACTTTTGGACTAGATAGGAGACTGACAGACTTACCTAATGGCAATAGCCCAAAACTGCAATCTCTTGGAAATAAACACATATAAAAACTTAACACACCATTGAAATATTTCGATCAAAAATGATCTTCATCAGTCAAGAAAGAAAAAACCAAATTTTTTTTTTAAGATAATTTTTGATCGAAATATTTCAATAGTGTGTTAAGTTTTTATATGTATTTATTTCCAAGAGATTGGAGTTTTGGACTATTGCCATTAGGTAAGTCTGTCAGTCTCCTATCTAGTCCAAAAATTCCTATATATATAGTAAGAGAGAGAGAAAGATAATGTAAACAAATGGTAAAAATTTGAATGTTTGTAAATAAGAACTTACTAAAGTCAGTAATGTGTTCACAACAGTGCAAAGATAAAAAAATAACTTTGGATGTAAAGATGACAATGAATGATCAAGACACCAGGATTGCATAAGACAACCATAAAGTAACGGACTTGCATTTAAGGGAAATAAGAGTTGATTAAGTTAGATGCACTGACCCACTTTTAAATAAAGTAAATCGTAAGACGTCTTTGAAACCGCCCCTGCTGTCTGTTTAAATGCCAACATGATTTGTAAAGTTATACTGATTTTATGTATCCTGGTGCAACGTTAGGGAGTCAGAATTCTAAATATAAAAAACCTGGTTAACTCGTAAATTCCGAAAACATCCTTTAATCCCACAATGGGACACTTTTGTGTCATCTTGATCCAATATTTATAGTGAATTACGTAAGCGGGTTTAGATAAGACACAATTGTATCCTTTGGTTTTATTTCGTGTCCACAGTGTTCGGTCTTAGAGCAATTAGAAGCGGTTGTGGACGTACTGGATTTCTTTCTACTGTACTACGGATTTGTAAATCACTGAAAACAAAAACCTATATAGACCTTTTTGGTTCCAAAAGTTTTTTTCTTGTAAACTCATAAAAACTTGTAAAGAAATAAATCAAATTTTGTAGATTTAGTAATGACTTCGCGATGTTTAAACAGTCACTTCGACTTGTATTTTATTTGCTTTGGACGTTAATGTCTTTTTTTCTCTTCTTGATAATTTTGGCGTAAAATTGTGTTTTTGAGTTCTAAAATACAGAAGATCAAAAAGATGTTTGCTTCTTTTTTAATTTCAAGATTTATATTTTATATTGTATTATCGTTTGATAGCATCGATATGGGAAAAGGTGCTGTTCCTAAAAGCGTAGATATGGGAGAAGGTACTGTTTCTGATAGCGTAGATATAGGAGAAGATGCTGTTCCTAAAAACGTAGATATGGGAGAAGGTGCTGTTCCTAAAAGCGTAGATACGGGAGAAGGTGCTGTTTCTGAAGCGTAGATATGGTAGAAGGTACTGTTTTCAGAAATGTAATAATCTATTTTATTACATGCTGTACACACACACACACACACACACACACACTATCTCTCTCCCCCCTTTCTCTCTCTCTCTCTCTCTCTCTTACACACACACACACACACACACATACACACACACATTCTCTCTTTCTCTCTGTCTCTCTCTCTCTCTCTCTCTCTCTCTCTCTCACACACACACACACACACACACACACACACACACACACACACAGTCGCTCTTTCTCTCTCTCTCTCTCTCACACATACATACATACACACACACACACACACACACACACACAGTCGCTCTTTTTCTCTCTCTCTCTCTCACACATACATACACACACACACACACACGCACGCACGCACGCACGCACGCACGCACGCACGCACGCACGCACGCACGCACGCACGCAGGCACGCAGGCACGCACGCACGCAGGCACACACACACACACACACACACACACACACACACACACACACACACACACACACACACACACACACACACACACACACACACACACACACACACACACACACACACACACACACACACACACACACACACACACACACACACACACACACACACACACACACACACACACACACACACACACACACACACACACACACACACACACACACACACACACACACACACACACACACACACACACACACACACACACACACACACACACACACACACACACACACACACACACACACACACACACACACACACACACACACACACACACACACACACACACACACACACACACACACACACACACACACACACACACACACACACACACACACACACACACACACACACACACACACACACACACACACACACACACACACACACACACACACACACACACACACACACACACACACACACACACACACACACACACACACACACACACACACACACACACACACACACACACACACACACACACACACACACACACACACACACACACACACACACACACACACACACACACACACACACACACACACACACACACACACACACACACACACACACACACACACACACACACACACACACACACACACACACACACACACACACACACACACACACACACACACACACACACACACACACACACACACACACACACACACACACACACACACACACACACACACACACACACACACACACACACACACACACACACACACACACACACACACACACACACACACACACACACACACACACACACACACACACACACACACACACACACACACACACACACACACACACACACACACACACACACACACACACACACACACTCATTTGCAAGATTATAATAATTTGTACAACTAACAACTATTTTTGTCAGATTTAAAAGTTATACTATCTGCTTATAGTTTTTAAAACGAGGTATACAACTTTTAAATACAATACATAATTTATAAAAGGTAGCATTTTAAGCAATTTTGAGAAAGTATTGACTTCGAATGTCTTTAATTTCCCCGGGCGCGCCCCACCAGCCACGGTTAGAACAACATTTCAGAATTAGAGTTTCCACCATCGATGTCAATCCAGATAATTTTAAAAGGAACAAGTGAAATATAAAACCGCTTCTGTAAGATTAGCTATCGCGCAGTCGACTTGCGCATTGCCCATTAATTTCGAAACCTTGAGAACACCGGTAAGATTTTGATCCTCCTTGCACAGGCATCGACAGGACATCCCCACCCATTTCCCCTCCGCCTATTCAAATATTTGTACCTTGAGACTTTTTCACGTAATTATTTAAATTCACGCCCGATTTTAACTTATCTCTTTTGTCTATTTTATATTGAGATGCTCGACTTGTTGTATGCAAATAAGGACCGTTATTTTCATATAAGAATTAAGTGATAACTGTTGTTCAGCGCCCGAGGGAAACATTAAGATTTTATTAAAGATAATTTAGATGGAGTAAGACTACGTCACTTTTATTTTAAACTTTATTCTTCGGCTTTTATTATTTTATTATATTTTCAGAACTTCAGCGTAATAGATGTATTAATGCAATTCTTCAACCGAATTGAACTCATATATTTATTTAGTTTTTGAAATTGTTATGATTGCGCACAAAAAATAATGTTCTAAATAAATCTAATGCAACTCTGATATGTTTGTAATTTTGTAAACCTATGAACTTAATCGGTTATTGAATACAAAAAATGTTTCCTTGTAGCCTAGTTGTAAAGTGAGATTTGTAGACTTATGTTAAGACGAATAGAGGAGGGTATATATAAAAGAGGAGAGATTTATAACGGAAATAACATTTTGGAATATGATAGAAATATTTACTAAAATCTTAAATGAGAATAATTTACAGCTCCTCAACTCATTATTGTTTCCACATAATCTGTATGTCGACGTATAGTAGAATCACTATAAAAAATCGTTAAGCTTAATGCGCGTTGGACAGTCACTTATGCGCATGCGCCGATAAACTTCAGTTGATCGCAAAGCTCTCGGTTGGGAGATGGCTAAGTATTTTCTGAAAACATTAGCTATACTGTATACTGAAAGCAAATGCAATTCTAATTTGATAGTTTTGTTTTTTTAAAATTTTATTTTACGTTTTTTTAGTTTCGCAATATTGTTACTATTTATGTTTATACTGTATACTAGACTTTGCACACGATTACTGTGTCATCTACCAGCCGAAAGTAAGCAGACAGGCTAGTATCTTGTTGATTTGGAAACTTTTGCTCGACCACCCTTCAAACCTAATCCTATTTCTTGCCACCTGTGCTAACGATTCTTCACAGTGAAGAGTTATTTTCTTCATAAAGTGAAGGATAACACAGCGTGTAAAATGAGTAGATCATACAAGAACTTTTTAAAAGATAAAACATTGAACGTTTTATAATTTTGTTAAAGTTTCGACAGATGAATTGGATGACGCTGAAAGGACATAAGAAACATGTCCAAAGTCCAACACATGACGCTTTTGGCAGATCAGTAACACGGACGACACAAGTTCCCCGGGTTAAGTTGAAAGGGAGAGAACACATTACAGCAACTGGAACCAAGCAAACATAATCTTAGCGAGAGTTGCGGCCACAGATAGCTGATAATAAAACCAGAGCCGGCTTTTTGGACAACCACCCAGGGACGAGTTACATTGCCACTGGGTCTTTTAGATATAACTTGAATAACGCGCTGCGAGAATAAGCGGAGAAAGTATTTTTTATCTTAAAACTCCTCCTCCCGCGTTCCTTTGGTTATTAGCCTACTTGTCAAATTGCTTATCCGGCTTTAGAATAATTCGGTTGCTTTTGCGTCTACCTTACATAATTATTGATAAACAAGTAATTTTAACAGAAAATTTAGAAAGTCAATTCCTACTTAGGTCAATAAAAAATTATTTTAATACTTTTTATTAAATAATTACAATTAATATAAATAAATTTACATAACCTAAGCGTTGAAACAGGTGTTCTTCTACATAACCTATAACATGAAATCAGCTTTCTTATGAAATCATAAGATATCGTTTATTTTAAAGCAAACGAGTTTAAATAACCATATTTCTTTCCTTGCCCCTTTTGTGAGTTTTTTCATACTAAAAAAAATAATAATTCAATAAATTAAAAAAAATTAATTATTATTTGAAAAAAATGTATTTACATCACGTTTCATTCACTACAAGTTTAAAAAAATCCATTTGAACTTGAGTGGATGGATAAAAAATATTTTAGTAACAATTGAAGATTTGAATATGATGTATGTAATGAGAGTGTGAACTAATGGAAAGAATTGAAACAAAAATACACATTGTGGCGAGCATAATCTTTGTAAATTTGTATAAAATTACGATAAAGTGGAATCTAAGACATTGCAGTTACGTCACATAAATTTAAAGTATGTTTATATATATAGTCTATATATACTTACACTATAATGTACTTAAACACGAATCTTATCTGGTATATATGCGAGTTAACTTTCGAAGACTAATTACGTGTCTTCATTATCGAGCATCGACAATGAAGACACATAATTAGCCTTCGAAAGTTAACTCGCATATATACCATGTAAGATTCTTGTTAAGTACATAATACTGTAAGTTATAATTGAATCCAAGAAAACAGTGTTGCAGAGTTATATATATATATATATATATATATATATATATATATATATATACATATATATATATATATATATATATATATATATATATATATATATATATATATATATGAATGTTTGTCTGCATACCTCTTACGCCGTCCTATACCGTTAATCCAGAAAGGTTCTGGCAATTGTAGTATTAGGGTTGCCTAAGTCTATATTTTTCTGACCAAGCATTCGTCATTTTTATAAAATAGAACATAATTATTTCGATGACTTTTTTAAGAAACTCATCTAGCTCGATTCAGCATAAGCTTTAAAAAAATGTTCAGCAACCTAATAAGAATTTCGTTGTTAATAAATCTAGAAAGTGCAGCTAGCAGGTTTCTGTTGTACTGGGTTGGTGAAAAATATACGTAAGCAAGACTTACGCATCCAGTAAAATGTATTGTACCGCCAGGATGTTACAGCAAATATTGTGATCAACAACAACGTATCCACCCCCGCATAAATTTCGTACGGCATTCTCCGCCGAAATATTTACTGAGTAATCTATTTTGTGACCGCAATCGTAATGAAACCGGAGAGTCGGACTCGGTTGACACTCAATTAGAGGGTTGAATCGAGATGAAATCCCTTACAAAATGCTTTACAATTCACTAGACGTTGAAATGAAAGCAACATTCCCTATTCTTGTTAATCAAGTTGGCAGTGGTAACACTTTGAGTGCAGGTGTTTGTGTGTACACCAAAAGTACTGCATTTGCATCCTGCGGAAAATAAAAATTACTTTCTTTAACTAAAGCATTACTAATAACATAACCTAAACTTTGTAACCTATACCATATATATAAATTAGGTTATCGTTATTCAACTCTCCCTATATATATATATATATATATATATATATATATATATATATATATATATATATATATATATATATATATATATATATATATATATATGTGTGTGTGTGTGTGTGTGTGTGTGTATGTAGGCTTATATATATATATATATATGTAGGCCTATATATATATATATATATATATATATATATATATATATATATATATATATATAACTTGTTCAAATTTTCAGTCGTTAATAAAATACTTTTCATTCATGTAAATCAAGTTCAAATACATTTTTTTAAAATTTTCAGTGGATGACACTTAATGTTAATACAGTTTTTTCAAATAATAAGTCACTAATTAAATTTAAATCATTAATTTTATTAATTAATTTCGCTTTCTATTATGCCGCTTAATATTGTGATTATGACATATGTATATACGTATTTATATTAACTGTAATTATTTAAAAAGTAACTAAATTATAAAAGTTTACTCTGTTGACCTATTTATTACTTGTGTTTACTTTTATTTTCATTATTTTTTATTTGTTAAATTTAAAAAATTGTTAACTTCATCTTTTAAATTTATCAACATATTTTAATTCTTCACGATATCTTTATTTTTTTACTTTTTTTGTTGAAATATTGAATAAGATTAGATTACATGATATAAAGTTTCATTAAATGTCCCTTTTTTAAAAAATAAATAAAACCTAACCACACAAAGTTTTTGTTTTAGTTATTTTTTACTAAACAACTGTTAAAAAAACTGTTCTACCACATTACCTATAACATAAAATCAGCTGTTTTATGAAATCATATGCTATCAGTTATTTTAAGGCAAATTGGACAAAATGTCTATATTGCACACCTTGCCCTGTTTGTGAAAAACATTTTAAACCAAATAAAACTAAGTTTAGTTAATAAAATAATATTTGAAAAAATCTGTATTAACTACTAGTGTCATCCACTAAAAGTTTAAACAAAAGTATTTGAAAATGAGTGGGCGAGTAAAAAGTATTTTATTACGATTGAAAATTTGAAGAAGATATATAAATAAATATCTGGCGGGTGTGAACTAGTAGTAGGGATTGAAAAATATTTATCGACACGGAAGATTACAAAACGTGAGGTTCTGTTGATTTAATCACTTTTTCATCTTTTGTATTATTATATTGGAACAGATTGTGATTTACGAAATGTAACAGTTTGAAAAGTTTCTATCCCTCATGCTTCGTTATTACAGTTACCATGACAATACGCGTGTAAAGCAGCGGTATAAGATATTAGTGGACTAACTCATTTCGGATGTTATACACGCTAAAGCTGTAAGAGTTTGTTTTGTAATTGTAATCTATACGACAATGATGACTTGGCATTATGTATAGCTTAGTTATGTGATTAATAACTTGTACTGAAGTATTGGCTATACTTCATGCTACATTAATCGTCATTATTTTGTTAAGTAGGAGTAGATGGTTATGTACATAAAATACGCATAAATTACATTAAAAAAAAAAAAAATGAACAGGCCAGTGAAAAAATATGAATCTTCAAACAGATATGAATAAATAGATATGAATTTATTTTGAGATAACAGATATTTAAATTTTTACGAGTTATATTTATACAATAATATTATCAACGATCTTTCTATTTAACGTTATGAAATGTTATTTTATTAAATAGCTTAAACAGAAATGTCTGTTTTTCTTATTAAATTTTTCTTAGAAATTAAAAATAAATCCTTATTAAATTACTCCTCGGTGAAGCGGAAAATAGTCGAGTATTTTAAAAGTTTTTAAACCGTAATATAAAGTGAATAAAAATTGTTTTGTATTTACTTGTTTGAACGTATCCGTGTATAGTGAGTGGGAGCAATCTTTCAGTAGTTTCTATTGTACAGTTAAAACGAGTGTTTAAATAAATACGATTGATTTGCAAGTCAGGTAGAAATATTTATTCACTCGGACATTTCGATAAGGGCTACGTCATCAGGCCTACAATACATAAGTACACCATTAAAGGCTACAAACATCAACCACAATAGTTTACAATACAATCTTTATAATTATACAACATTAGAAAAAATCGCTCAAATGTCAAATTTCAAAAACTTTTCAAACATAAACATAATAATTACAACCTAATTGGTAACAAAAACACGGAAAACTCTACCAATACACAGTTAAAATCATTTACAAGTTAGGAGTAAAATACATTTATAGTTATCAAACACCTAAATTAAATTCACACTATATCAACAACCAACTTTCAAATTAATCAACTACATTTAACTAAGTATTGATCGTTTTATAAGTAGGCTATAAACGTTGCCAATTTCTATGTGCCCCCCCCCATAATATTAATATAGCTTTTCTGTTTCTAATAATGTTCACCTCGGAAAATATACTTCTTTTCCAATATCTTTTATGGTTCAAAGTCGTGGGATTTTTAAAACCAAAAATATGATTAAGCTCCTTGATATGAACCAAACAACCGACGTAGTAGGTACTCTCAAGTTTTTTACTTCTTTTTTATGCTCAATCATAATTGTGTACCTATGTGTTATGACCCTGATGACGATTAACGTGGCCGTTATCGAAATGTTCCAAGATTGAATAAATATTGTTACCTGACTCGTTTCCCCCCCTTTATTTAAATAATAGACTAACTTCTGCAAGTGTAAACATGATTAATAATACACACATTATTTACGCTTTCGCCACTTCTACACACTTTTACAAGGTAAAGTTAATATAAATGGCCCTGCATTGCCGGCATATATGGAACCCAGTCCTATCGACCTCCTGTCATCATTCGTTCATATCCACCCTTTCAACTCTCTAGCCTAAGTGAGACGTGTCCAATACAATAATGGCTTCCTGATACTTGGAACGATTCATCGATGGGCGACCCGTCAGATCCGAGGGGTAGTTGGCTGTTATTTTGCACAATAAGTCATTGCCTTTTACCACTGACTAGTCAGTATCATAAGGATGTAATACTGTCAAATGATTTTATAGGCAGGCAGTTCATAATTCAATTTCTTATATATATATTGTTCAAATTTTCAATAGGTAATAAAATACTTTTTATCATCCTCTCAAGTTTATTTTTTAAACTTTTAGTGGGTGACACTTGATGTTAATACAGTCTATTTATAATAACTCATTGATTTACTTTAATGAATTAACTTAAGTTTTATCCGAGAGGGAAACATTTTACAAAAGAAGTAAGGTATGCAATATTGTAATTTCGTCCCATTTGGCTGAAAATTAGTGACTACAAATTATTCCAAACAGCTATGAGAGACATGGCTAAGCTAATCAGGGTAGGCATTGCCCTTGTAGCCACGCAATACATGTAATCAAATAAGTAGAGAACTCAATACAAACTGGATTCAGCGAGACAGCGCTTTCAGGTAGGTTGCTACGTAGGTGAAGACAGAATAGTTATATTTTAGTTACTTTTATTAAATAATTACAATTAATGTAAATAAGTGTAATCATATGACAGAATTACAATATAAAGGGAAATTAATTATTAAAATTAATTAATTAAATTTAATTAATGAATTAATATTTACAATAAACTGTATTAACATCAAATGGCGTCCACTAAAAGTTTTAAAAAATGAATTTGAACTTGAGTAGATGAATAAATAATATTTTATTAACGACTGAAAATTTGAACAAGCTATATATATATATATATATATATATATATATATATATATATATATATATATACTGTATATATATATATATATATACTGTATATATATATATATATATATATATATATATATATATATATATATATATACTGTATATATAAGGAGAGTGTGAACTAATATAAGAAATTGAGTGATAACGAGCTCCAGTTTCGTTAATAACTTATTTCTCAAGCGCGTTTCATTGATTAGTCATCATCAGTGAGTATTGCTAATACATCTACAATTCCTTAATCCAGTAAAAAAAAATAATAAATTCGTATTATTTATTACCGGAGTTCATAGTTTGAAAATAGTTTAAAGATTCATTGAGTCGTAATGCTTGTATTTTATCTATTGAAAGAAAAATATATATTGAAAAATGATTGTATTGCTAGCGAGTTGATATATATGGTCACTAAACACGACTTACAGACAAAGGTACAAAGGGCTCAGCATATACAGTTCCAAGAGACCGTATAGAGCGCGCTGGACAAGTTCTAAATGCAATGAAGTACAGTATCAGTTCTAAATCCAAATATCAGCACAGTAGCAGCTAATTATTTAGCTATCTTTACCTAACCTGGCCGACCCAACTTGGTCGGTTGTTGCTCTGTCATATATATATAATCCGTTCTGTAGGCATTTCTTAAACACGTTTTATATAACTGAAATGTCACTAAAATACAAGTAATATATTAAAAACCAAAATTTAAAGTAAATTCCCAATAAGGCCAACAAACAAAAACTTTATTTTGTTACTTTTTATAAAATAACAATTAATGTAATTAAAGTAACATAACATATCCTTTAAAACAGCTGTTCTACAACATAAAATCAGGTGTTTTATGAAATCATAATTATGTTATCGCTTATTTTAAGCCAAATGCGATGAAATATCTGTATTGCATACCTTGCCCATTTTGTAAAAATGTTTTTTCCTATATAAAACTGCATAATTAATTAATTAAATTTAATCAATGAATTTGAAAAAAAATGTATTACCATCAAGTCTCATCCACTATCAGTTTAAACAATGTATTTGATCTTGATTGAGTGAATAAGAAGTATTTTATTAATGATTGAAAATTCGGTAGTGTGAACTAATAGAAGAAATTTAATAATATAATATATAAGGCCTACACTTTGTTGCCCAGACGATCAAGCCATTATAGCTCAAGTTTACTTTATCCCTACTATAAGGTTTGTCACATACAAACTCCTTCTAAAACAGTATTCTACAGTTTTATCAATACGTCATTAATCTCAAGATATATTTAGCAAACGTCATACTGTGTGACGCGTGAGCGTATGTGCATACGATACCTTGATTTTATTTGTATTTTTAAAATAAAATATTAATCATTTCAAATGAATTATTTAAATAAGGCGAAATCTAAGACAATCGTGACAACGTGCTTGCTAAACTTAAACACTATCTTTCTATGATGAGTCATCCACATTCGGAGGGTCAGTCGACGACTTCGTGTAAACCGTCCATTCACATGCAAATGGCGAATACCCCGAGTGTCGTTTTATTAGCATTTTCGAGAGTCTTATATGACAGGCCGTGTGGTGTATCTCGATGATACAACTCGGGCCCCAGACAGATGTGTCGCGTATACAATGGGTAAACGATTAGTACGATGTGTGTGCGTGTGTGTATTTGTTAACACCTACGTCGGTTGTATCTCTGTAGGCGTAGGTTCTGTGACGGCGGGTAATTATTCGCTGTCGGGGTGTGGGTGGAGGTCGTGTTCCTGGTCCCTAGCTCGGCACTACCATTCCAAACACATCTATGTAAACCCATTTTGAATTCTTTAGTTTTTAAATTGTACCGAGTTTAAATTTTAACGACTTACTTGCATTTTAGCCTGAACATATATAAATAAATGTATATATATATATATATATAGATTGTATTCACTTATCACTTTCACTATCTGTACTTAAACAAGAATCTTACATGGTATTTATACGAGTTAACTTTTAAAGATTGGTAGTATTTCCATCATCAAGCATCACTGACCGGTGGTTGTATTAGACTCCTACTACAATAATAGACCCTACTATAATAGTATAGTATAATAATATACTACTACAATAGTACAACCGCCGGTCAGTGATGCTTGATGATCGAGATACTACTAATCTTTGAGAGTTAACTCGCATAAATACCAAGTAAGATTCTTGTTTAAGTACATATAATGAAAGTGATATATATATATATATATATATATATATATATATATATATATATATATATATATATATATATGCAAGTAATATAAAAAAAGTTATTAACGTCAATTCCTACTGACCCCTAAAAGGAAAAATTTCATTTTAGTTACTTTTTATTTTCATAATTACAGTTAATATAAACATGTTAATATAGATGACAGAATCACAATATTAAGTGGCAAAATAGAAAGCTAATTTCCTTTCATTGTTTTCTGTTTCGCTTTATCTAAGGTTAGGCGCTTGGGTTCTTCTGTTTTATTTGGAAACGTTTCTCGGCGCTTTTGTTTTTTCTTTCTCTAATCGTTGCTTGCGTTGTGTTATTTTTCTTTCGCTTTCCTTGTCTGTTTGTGAATTAAGGCTCAATACAACTAATGCAGTTTGTGTGTTTAGTTTATTGTTTCTATTCATTTTTAGTACTAGAGCGTTATTTACGATATTGTGTGGTAACCATGGCAACAGGTTAATATTGTACAATGGAGGTTTCGACGACAGCCAGTTGGAGGCAAAAAAAATGTTACACCTTTTAAAGTATTTCCATTATAGCAGGGGAAATGTTGGCTCAGTGAAAAATTGTTGGATTAGAAGCATGTAGATATTTATTTCGAATCTGATCTAGATATCAGCTTTTTCAAATGTTTAATTAATAAGTAAGTATTTGAAAAAACTGTAATAACATCAATTGTCATCCACTAGAGGTTTAAAAATATGTATTTGAACTTGAGTGGATAAATAAAAAAAAATGTTATTAACGATTCAAAATTTTTACAAGATATATGTATATATATATATATATATATATATATATATATATATATATATATATATATTAAATATGGTGATATGAGAGAAAATATTTGGACAACTTTTACATTCACTGGTAACGAAATAAATAAAATTACAAGATTATTTAAAGAAACAAATTTACAAATTACATATAAAACCGATAATAAAATTACAAATTTAATAAACAATAACAAAAATCAAAATAATATGCACGAAAGAAATGGAGTATATAATATAAAATGTCAAACTTGTAATAAATTATATGTAGGACAAACAAAAAAGAAATTAAAAGAAAGATACAAAGAACATTTAAACGCTTATATCAAACCAAACATATACAAATCCAATTTAGCTACGCATTGTATTAATAATGGACATGAGTTTCCGGAAATAGAAAATATGAAATTAATTAAAGAATTAAATAAAGGATTAAAAATGAATATATTTGAAACATTGGAAATTTATAAGCATAAAGTTAAAGACAAATTAATTGATGAACAAATTCAAGTGAGATCAAGGCACCAAACTATTTATAAAGTCATTGATTTTATAGAAAAATTTACATAAAGTGCAATAATTATAAACATATGATTCTTTGTAGTACATATGATTTAATTTTGTAAAAGTATTTTATTAGATAATTATTTTTCCTGAAGATGCTGATACTTTTTTATCGGCGAAAAGCTTTGAATAAATATATTCATTAAAAGTATTCTTGTGTTTGAAATATTTTAAATTTATTAAATATATATATATATATATATATATATATATATATATATATATATATATATATGCTGATACGTATTCCTTCACGGATGGAAAAATATGATGAATAGTTAATATCTGGAGTACATCCATTCATTCTGTAGTGCATGAATTCGTAGATCCGACGTTTCACTAGAATCTCATCCAGCATTGATGAGGTGAATCCAACAACAGTTGACTCGCTCTTCAACTGTTGTTGGGTTCACCTCGTCAATGCTGGATGAGATTCTAGCGAAACGTTGGAACTGCGAATTTATTTGCTGCAGAATGAACGGATGTATTTCAGATAGTAACTATTCATATATAACTATTCATATTATATATATATATATATATATTTATAAAAGAGAGATAGAGAGAGAGAGAGAGAGATAGATAGAGAGAGAGAGAGAGAGAGAGAGAGAGAGAGAGAGAGAGAGAGAGAGAGAGAGAGAGAGAGAGAGCGAGCGGTAGATAACAGGCAGTAGAGAGCACACCTACTTGAGAAAGCAGACACGTCAATATATATATATATATATATATATATATATATATATATATATATATATATATATCTTGCACTATATGTACTTAAACAAGAATCATACTTTGTATATATGCGAGTCAACTTTCGAGGGCTAATTACGCGTCTTCATTTTGGAGCATCAACAGTGCCTCAGTTGATGCTCGAAAATGAGAACACCTAATTAGTCCTCGGAAGTAGATGTGTACAAAGTTAGATTCTTTTTAAAGTAGATATAGCTTAAGTGATAAGTGAATACAAGAAAACAGTGTTGCATATATATATAAGGAGAATAGAAGGAATATGAGGAGAATATGAGCTAATAGAACAAATCGATGGAAGAGCCATACGTTTAACTTAAAATACCTCTCTGGGTGAGATGTAATGACGCTATTTCTTGGGAAAAGTACACCCAATACTTTCATATTCATACATTGTCGGTTGGCTTTTATCAGTTTGATTCGTATTCCCCTTACGTAAAGATATGCAAATTCCAAAAGGGGAAATTTCAGTCGCAGCAACTAATGTAAATACAATTCAAAGTAAATGTGTCGGTTTCAGGGAAGTAAAAGCCATCTTAGAATCTAGTATTAGCTTTAAAATACGAAGCTGTAGTAAAAGGTAAACTGTTTCATAATTAGTTTCTTGCAGTCCTGAAATATTCGTTACAAATTTGGATTAAAGTATAATAATGTTGAGAAGAATAATTTAGGTCCAAGGAATGCGGGCGTGTAGGGCCTATCTGGTTTGCCGAACGTTTCAGCTTAGTTCTTGTAATTGTTTGCATTAGTTGTGGGGGTTCAGTGAAATAAACACGTCAGGATTCGATGCACCTATTCGAATGCAACTTCGAAACTCTATTTAAAATTATTTATATGGAACAGTATAATTATTAATTGATAGGAACAATATGGTCGAATAATAATAATAAATATTCAAAACCCTCTTAAACAAAACTTTTTATTTTCATTTTGTATACATTTCAGTTACCCAGTAACCAACCTCAGAGGGATAATATACCACGACTATTGTATGCCTTTGTATGAAATCCCTCTGATGATGGTTACTTGGTAACAGAATTGTATCGTGATTAAGAGGTTTTAGAGTATTTATTATTAACAGTATAAGTCGGTCAAATGCGTTTATTCTTAATTCCTTAGATCCTTTAATTTACATTCTACGTTACTTAGAATCCTGTTACATTTTGCCCATGAAAAACCTAGTGTTTATATATATATATATATATATATATATATATATATATATATATATATATATATATATATAAACTGTATTAAAATCAGTTATCATCCACTACAGGTTTAAAAATATATAATTGAGTGGATGAATAAAAAGTATTTTATTAATGTTTGAATATTTGAACAGGATAGTCTATACATAGAGAGAGTGTGATCTAATCGAAGGAATTGAAAAGGTATTTTAAACTATAAAATGGTTTAAAACTAAAAAAATACAACACAGCCTCAATGCAGAAACACGCGTTATGATGTATAACATGAAAGTGTCTTTTAAAGTTATTTTATTTAAATTACATTTTTATTATATACACACCTTTTTTACAACTAACCGGTTGCTTATAACTACGGTAGGATGAAGCAGCTGGTTTTATGAAATCACATGTTATCGCTTATTTTATGCCAGATGGGACGAAACAACTGTATTGCATACCCTGCCCCTTTTGTGAAAGTATTTTCTGCCGAATATTATTAATGAAATGATATTTGAAAAAACTGTGTTGACAAGTGTCGCCCACTTCATGTTTTAATAAATTATTTGAACTTTAGTGGATTAATAAAAAGTTTTTTAATAACGATTGATAGTTTGACCAAGATATATATCAGGAGAGTGGTAACTATAGAAGGAATCGAACACCCGTTAACACTAACAATCATGTTATAGTTTGCAAGTTTGAGGTTTCTAACCAATCGCCATTACTCTTTAAAACACAATCCCACGAACGCAAACAATAGAAAAGGAAGAGACACAGACCTTAGAAAGTAGAATATTAAAGGGAATTATTTCATTTTGAAATTTTAAAACAATATAACACGAGAGAAGCACAATAACCCGCAACGCTAATACATGGAATTACAGTAATGACAACAGAGCCAAGCATTACACTCCGTAATAACAGTAATTCCGCGAGTCCGGAATAGAAACAGTTGTGTCGCTCGGTGTTGCAATGGATAACTCGCAAAGTAGTTTGTGTGTTCTCGACAATGAGTTTTGTGGTGAAACCGTACAGAAATTGCTGATATCACCGAATGTTTATGCAATCGTGTGTGTTTATAAAGGAATTTCAAATGAACGGGCTAGAAAATAGTAAATTTCGGCATTTTACTCCCGGCCGAAGCTCCAGCCTGTGTAGACACTCTAATTCTAACAAACTATATATAGAGATTTAAACATTTTTGTTTAAAAATGCAATAAGTTTTAACAACGCACTTGGTAAAGTCTAGCTTATAGGTAACCTTATTGTAGCCTACTTGTAAATCTATGTAAATAGAAATGAATGCTTGTCTGTATGTCTCTTAAGTCTTCCTAAACGGTTTACTCGATCGACATGAAACTTTGGGAAGTTATTGCATAATCTCCTGGGAAGGTTATGGATTATTGTAGCCCGAGAAAGGACGCCCGAGTCGACATTTTTCACACACAAAACATGCGACCGCCTACTTTTCTGATCGAGCATTCAATCAGTTATATTACAATTAAGAAATATTAATATAGATGCAACTAATAATCAATAAAAGGAGGTAGGATTTTTAATGTGTTATTTTTTTTTTAAATATATCGGACTACAAATATGCCAGAACCTTCCCAGGAGTGCATTCAATGACTTCTCGAAGTTTCATGTCGATCGGATGAAATGTTTAGGAAGACATAAGAGACATAAAAATACTATTTTTTTTTAGTATAAGATATAAACTTGAGCCGCAATTATAGGAAATTTATCTTGGTTGCGTTATGTTTCATGATTATAATGCAGGGAAATTTTATGGAAACCTGTACAACACAATTACACTTAATTACGCCTAATTAGATATTTGTTTTTTTTAAATACTGAAAAAATGTTATCCTCGACGTTTAAAAAAAAATGTATTTGGACTTGATATATATATATATATATATATATATATATATATATATATAGTGGTTTATTTTTGTACGTGTAGTTGTGTTTTACAAGCTTTCATTAAATTTTCCTGCATTACAACTATGAAACATAACCTCAAAACAAGGTAAATTTCGTATTATTGCACGTCAAGTGTATATCTTACATAAATAAATACTCATTATGGTCTGCAAGTCTTTTATGCCGTTCTAAACCGTTCATTCGATCGACATGTAACTTTGGGACGTTATTGAACACAATAAGTAGCACATAACTCGTACAAAACCATACCACCTTAGAGTAAGTATAGACGTTCATACCAGTAACGCCAGCTTGGGGATCAGACAGCTGATTTCTCCAAGATAATCAACATCCATAGATAAACAACCGTCATAGTTTGGCAATAAAGCTGGAAACGTAATTCCCTCGTTCTTCGTCTTTAACGGAACCATAAGGTTCTTTACAAACAACCAGAAAGAAAACTGTCTTATCGTGGCAGTTTCAATTACGATAGAAAATATAGGTTTCGATTATATGAACTCTAACAAGATAGTCGTGGGATCCACAAACTTTTTGCATCGGGGGGCCAAATAATTGCTCATTTATCTCGTGATACCGACTTGATACCGATTTGATTTACCGACTTCAACAACTGGAATACGTCTTATTTAATTGCGATTGCATTTTTCAAATATTATACCCTACATTTTATATTATAATATGCGTAAGTACCATACATACACATTGATTTTTTAAATATATAATAGCATACCTGTAACAATGTGTCGAGTCAATAATTGCCTTTAAATAAATAATGTTGCAGTGTTGAAATTACATTAGGGTTAAAAATATGAAACAATTTTCACCTTGAACATTTATAAACATACTAATTTAGGAACCAGCTGCGCCTCGTAGTGGTATTACCGCCATTTATTGATTATTAGTTGCATCTATATCAATAATTACTAATTTCTATATAAGTGACTGAATGCTCGGTCAGAGAAGTAGGCGCTAGCCTTTTTAATGATTTTGTTTTTGAAAACTACCTATTTAGGTGCTCCTAATCGGGCTACAAATAAACCATAACCTTCACAGGATATTATTCATTAACTTCCCAAAGTGTCATGTCGATCGGATGAACGGTTTAGGAGGACATAACATATAAACAGACAAACATTCATATATATTTATATAGATTTAAAATAGTGTAGGCCTTCAGAACAGTCTTTAGTTGTAAAAGCAGGAATTAGTGAAGGAAATAATGGGGATTTGCGCTTCTAATTTTAAATAATAGGCTTATATATATCCGTGAGTGGAAAATATTATACATAGTGTGTGTAGCTCAAACAATTTATCAAGATATTTTTCTTATTGGTCTCATGTTATGCTTAGATTTAAAGGATCGTCCATACTGACCTAACCTCCTAACCAGGGTACTAATTTCTCGTGAAATATTCCTCGTAAATATTCTACATATGTAAGAATCATATTTTTCAGCGATTCAAACGTGAACAGAGAAACAGTGTACGGCAGAAATCGCAAATCTAAACCCGTATGTAAGCAACTTGTTGGGATATGTTCGGAATAATAAATGAGTCGCGTACTACAGTAATTCGTCCGCGGTACTGCGCAAGTCAAGTTGTGTCTAGTGCATTACGGCAGGTTTTCTGGTTTGCAGCATTTTATTAGGTTTCTTCTCTTTTTATATAACATAAAGCACAGATGCTATATGTTCAGTCGAGTTATTTGTAAACGATGCTTCGTAATGGGCTAGTTATAATGCAAACAGTAGCATTTATAAAAGCCATGTCTACCTCTAGCGACTTGCCTAAACCTTATTATGGCTTTTAACTAGATTTATTCGTTCCGATGTCAAGAAACGGATCGAACGTGAAGTGTTTCAATAACTTGCTCTTGAAGGAAATTTATCTAGGTAATGTTGAAGTTCTTGATGAGGGGAGCTTATATACAACGAGCGTATCTACTAGGCATAACCTTTGATAAAGCGACAAGCTGTATTCCTAGTACGCCAGTTCTAGTGAGCCATTTGAATGATAAATATAACCTGAAAAGTTTTCAATGCAAATTCAACTGTCTACAAATTGCGTTTAAAGATCTTGTTTTATAAAGCACTTGAAATGGTTGCGACATTCGCGACGTCACTAAGGCTGGGGCTCAGTATATCGCGCCGTAGGTTTCGTGCGTTACACGCGACTGTTCACTGGCAACCACAATCTACAGTGTCGTCGCTCGCTGCCTGGCTTTACCACTGTTTATTGTGGCGGTAGACGTGATCTGGGATCGCCTTGGCTGCAGACGCGACTCACAATCTACAATTAATGGAGCGACCTGTTGATGGCAGAGTATAGCGTGAAAATAAAACAGGTTC
Source organism: Prosapia bicincta (assembly GCA_036971475.1). Classification (NCBI taxonomy): domain Eukaryota; kingdom Metazoa; phylum Arthropoda; class Insecta; order Hemiptera; family Cercopidae; genus Prosapia; species Prosapia bicincta. Next base: position 115,840,727 of record JBAIZL010000006.1, read on the forward strand.
CATTTTCGCGCGACACCTCGCTTTACAGTGCACAGTAAAAGATTGTCCCTGCAGACTGTCACTAGTGGAGTCAAGACTCTTCACTGCTTCCCTATTCCTCATACTTACCTACCACAGTTTGTAGCGCGTTAAATAACGGTGAGTGGAACCACAGCCTAAGGTTGGATGCTGCAGACTGTCGCTAGTGGAGCCACCGACGTTTGTTCACTGCCTTCCCATTCCCCAGACTAAAATAAGCGATTTTAAAAACCTGATGTAAACAATACTTCAAATATATCTTACAATATTATGCAATTTCTACCATTAGTTTACTTTCTCCCTATATATAGGATATATATATATATATATATATCTCTTGTTCAGATTTAAAATACTTATTACTCATACACTTAAGTTCAAATACATTTTTTAAAACTTGTAGTGGTTGACACTTGATGTTAATTAATAGACTTGCAGTTTTTTCATTCGATTCCTACTATACTATTAGTTCTCTCTCTCTCTCTCTCTCTGTCTGTCTCCCTCTCTCTCTCTCTCTCTCTCTCTCTCTATATATATATATATATATATATATATATATATATATATATATATATATATATATATATATATATAGTCCATTTATTTATACATCTTGTTCAAATTTTCAATCGTTAAAAATACTTTTTATTCGTCCCTTCAAGTCCAAATACATTTTTTTTCTTCTAGTTGATAACAGTTTTATCAGTATTTTAAAATACAAATATCTACTTAGGGGCCCTTAGGCGCTACTTCCCAAAGTTTAATGTCAATCGGATGAACGGTTTAGGAAGACATAAGAGACATACAGACAGACATGCATTTTTATTTGATATACATTTGACACGCAATAATACGAAATCTACCTTGTTTTGGGGTTATGTTTAACGATTGTAACGTAGTGAAATTTAATGAATACCTGTAACACAATTACACGTATAAAATCAAACAACTTGTGTTGGAAAACGTAAAACTTGAATATACCTATAACAGCAACTGCAGCATGAAGCTGATTTTCCTCCCATGTTAATCAACATACATACTTAAACATCCATCATAGTTTGACATTAAAGCTGGAAGCTTAATTTCCTCATTCCCCTCCCTTTAACGGAACTATAAAGTTCTCTACAAACAAGCAGATAAGAAAGTTATCCGGCCATGGCAGTTTGAATTGTGATCATAAAACACTGTAAAGAACTCTATATTAATTCGAACAAGATAGGCGAACCGACTTGGCAGTGCAGTTGCGAGTTAATCAACACCCCCACTCAGACAACATTCATAGATTGGCGATGAATTTAAAATGTTATCACTCCCACCCCACAGCCAAACAGAATTATACGATCCTTTGCGTTAAACCAGATAACATAAATGTTATCAGATCTGGCCGTTTGAAGTGTGGACATAAACCTCGACCCAGCCCATGACGTGCGGGGCGAACTACCCCTAAGTCCTTGGAACAACACTCGACCAGTTATTAGTTAACAATATTGCCTCACCCCTTTCTCCTCTCCTGTTTTGCAACCCCTCTGTGTTATCATAACATCTTTATTGTGGTGATAAGGGACGAGACCACCCTGTGAGTCACGGGTTTGTGCGGGGAATCGTCGGACCGAAAGTTTCTGTTGGGGATATTGTTGGTAGAGGGTTCTTGTAGCTTTCGGTTCTGCCAAACCCTTTAAATGAAACAGTTGAATTGTTGTATAAATGTTCAACGTCAGTGTAATTAGATTAAAAGTATAAAAACGAATTAATAAACTTAATTTTAGTCTAGTTTAAAATAAACAATGATTAGGTGTGGCTTTTCGAGGGAGGGTGCAGAAGTAAAAACGTTTACAGCCACGTCTACAGAAATTTTTAATTGAGAAAACATTTAATTTGCAAAAATGAGAAACCTAACATAAACACGTATTATAATATAAGAAACAACAATACAAATTTTTACACTCAACACCAAAATTTCAACTACAAATAACAAACTAGAACTAATAGTTTTGCAAAATTTTCAACGAAAATAGCTGATAATATGGATTTATTAAATTTTTATACCTCATTCTTTTTACTTTGTTATTTAAGGCCTAAAGATACAATTATTAGATGTTTACTAAATACAAATTTTTTTAACAGATTCATTCGTAATCAGTTCTTAAAAGCATCAGACGCGCCATTGAATATTTCATTTAAAAATTGGATTCAAAATATGTAACTTATTATTATATTGAATTATTTGTATTTACATTTAACAAAATTCAAATAAATTAATATATTTTTTTAACGATCAAAAATATAACAGTGTATAAAAGAATATTGCGGTTTCAGTAATTCGTAGGAAGATTGTAGGGAAATTTCTAGATGTTGTTTAGATAAACTCGGAAACATTCGTCAACTTCATTTTCTAAAAGATGGTGCTCCCCCACACTTCAGCGCATTGGTCACGGGCGCTTTGAACGAAAAATTTGAAGGTCGATGGATAGGCCGGCAACGACCTATGCGGTGGCCTCCAAGGAGCCCAAATCAGAAACCTTGTGATTTTTTCTTGTGGGGGTACATCAAAAGCGTTGTTTATTCACTAAGAATTCGCGACCTGAACCACTTAAAAAACAGGATTAATGAAGCAATGACAACCATAACCGAAGAATAGTTAAAGAATGTTTGAAGAGAAGTTGAGTATCGTTTGGATATTTGTCGAGCGACTAAGGGCGCACGTATTGAAATGTATTAATTATGTAACAAAAAGAGTGTTTGAGGCGACAAATTCGATGAACAAACAACAATAACTGTAAGTAATTCGGGTTTTCTTTAAACCATGTTCGAAACCATACCATTCTTTTATGATAACCCTGTATAGTAAATACCTTTTCCTTCAGCAATATGCAATAAATAATGTTACAAAACCTACGTATTAAAACAGTTGTTTTATAACATAACCTACAACACAAAATCAGCTGTTGCATGAAATCATATGTTATCATTTAATTCACTTTGAGGACTAATAGCGAAACCTGAGGGGAATTTATGTCGCGAAATTGGATATTTATGTTCATCCAATATGTGTTTATAGGCGTTGCTATTAAAGTTTTCAATTGAAAAATGTGTGTTTCAAAGATTACTATTTTACCGCCCAATTTTCGATTTTATCCCATTACGACTTTACGCAAGAAAGGGTAAAAAAGGACAGTCCGGAGGAGAACCGGTCTCCTTTGCATCTCCTTTAGTTTTCCCTTTGGCAAATGTATTACCGCCTCACTCCGCCCTCACCGTAACTGTGGTGACGTCGTTGCTTTCGCAGATCTAGCTGTTTCATAAACTATCTCCAGTTATCCCAGTTTGCAATTAAAGATCCTCAATAGATTCGGGATGACTTTTAGCAAGTCTCTGTAGCTTTACGAAACCTATAGTAATAAAAAATCTTCTCGAATACAACATAAACCCTTTATGTGTTAGAGTACATTTTTCTGCCTTTCCTAGCATGCAATTTATTTTTGGCTGACGCGTTTCGGAATAATTTTATTTTTAAAACATTAATAGTACTCCGTAGTTAAAGAGTACTATATAAGTTTTGAAAATGGTGTCATTCCGAAACGCGTAAAGAAAAGAACCTATTGCAAATGTACTTGAATATATACAAATATTCCTATCAGAAGTGAAGATAAGTCTGTTAAGAATAACCTCTGTGATTTGTGTTTCTGTCTGCATTTCCTTTCTTCCCGAAAATGTTTGCTACTCTTCATTTATTTTCATAAGTTATATATATATATATATATATATATATATATATATATATATATATATATATATATTAACTTAAATATATTTAAATATTAAATATGGTGATATGTGTTCTTGTAATATAGTTAATAAATTAAAAATATTTCAAAAACAAAAATACTTTTAATGCATATATTCTCCAAAGCTTTTAGCCGATAAGGTAGATGCTTGTACTGTTTTATCGGCGAAAAGCTTTGAATAATACATGTATTATAAGGATTCTTGTTTTTAAAATATTTTTAATGTATTAATTATATATATATATATATATATATATATATATATATATATATAGGCTCTATATATATAAAATATATATTATATATATATATATAGGCTCTATATATATAAAATATATATTATATATATATATATATATATATATATATATATATATATATATATATATATATATATATATATATATATATATATATATATATATATATATAAACAATTGAGGTTATTCAAATACAAAATATTTTTTTTTAATTTTTATTTGACGCTTTTAGTTGATTAATTGTACCAACATCATCATGAATGCATAATATAATAATGCAAGGTATAAAACATATGTTAAATTAGAAATTGCCAACTTTTAGAAATAAATAATTATTGTATTTGAATAACCTCAGTTGTTTTTTTATTATTATACAGGAAAACACACACACACATATATATATAGAACTATATTATATAAAGAAATGCTTTGAAGATACAGACGGGCGTTATTTTGCATTTAGATTTTACATAAAGCAAAACAAAACTTCAAACATCGGCCAGTGTGTTCAGTTCCACCTTTCAAATGGAACTTCTTTTATGTCAACCGGAAATGAAGTTTTTGTTTCGACCTTTAGAACAGACATCTTCTAATTTGCATATTACACGGAGGAATCGTGACGCGGGGTCTAGCTCGCATTGAGTTACAAATAATTGAGAATTAAAAGCCACAGAACCTCAGAGGCGGTTGCACACAATATTCCGCACTCTAGAGAGCACAAAATACACCTACTCCCGGTCGCCATGGTTTTAATTATCCTCAGTAATTGCCTGATGATGCCAGCAACCGAAACTGTCTTGCGACGGTTCCACAATCTCACGGAATCGCTGAAACGTTAATTTTTCAATTAAAGACGAACATTTCTAAAATTAAACTCGATTGTGGTTGAAGTTAAATCTTGCTTAATATTTATTAAAATGCACCCGGTAGAATTACACGACTCTCATTTAAGGTGGAACGTTTCTAAGGGTAATCTTGCGTAACGACGGCGTACAGTGTGCGTTGCAACCCCCAAAGAAACCTCATCTGAATTTACTTAACACAAGATTTAATTAATTTCGTTAAAAAACCACTAAGAAAGGCTATTTCCTTTCTTCCTTTCAATGTAATTTTGCTTTGTTGACCTAAGTAGGAATTGATATACATTTTTTTAAAATATATTATTTGTCGTAACTGAATGAATTAAACCACTTACTACAATAGAAAAATCTTTATTCAGTAAAATAAATATACTTATATTGTAGTTAGTGGGTTTTATTTATTTAGTTAAAATTAGCCCAAAGGGCTCAAGAAATTGATTAGTTACTTGTTGTGTCTCCACCTACATTTGTTATGCACTTAATACTTTTAAACCTATGAGCAAGTCATATAAACAATTATTTTTGGCAATTCCTACTTGGACTACAAAGAAAAGTTTATTTTAGTTACTTTTTATTAAATATGAATAAAGTAAGATAACTCATTAGTTTAAAACACCTGGTCTACTACATAACCTAAAACATAAAATCAGCTGTTGTATGAAAACATATGTTATCACTTATTTTTTGCCAAATAGGAAAAAGTGCCTATATTGAATACCTTTCCCCTTTAGGGAACAGTTTTTCTCCTTTAATAAAACTAAAATTAATTAATTTTTTTTGTTTAATGTATTAAAATTTGAAAAAAGTTTAATAACAACAATTGTCATTTAATTCAAGCTAGAAAAAATTTAGAAAACTTGAGTGGATGAATAAAAAGTATGTTATTAACGATTAACAATTTGAACCAGGAATATGCGAGGAGTGTGTGAGCTAATAGAAGGAATTGAAAAAGGAAGTGATATCTAAGAAGTAATAGTTTTACCAATGAACTTTACTAACGGTCCCCAATTAGAACTGAAGGAAATCCGAACAAAAGCTATGAAGAGAGCTCCTGGTGGATTATGTAGCGTTTAGCGCGTTGGTCTCGTTACGCGGGGCAGCCCAACGCTCTGAGTTATTCCGCTCGCTAGTTATCTCCGACATCGGCTCTATTTAAAGTTAAAGACTGTTCAGATTGTTGTCTCACACGATCCGTTCCCATGACAACGCGCCAGCTCAATTTCAAATGTTAGGAGGTCAATTAAAATTCCAAGTCGGAGCAAGGCGACAGGAACACACATACACTCGCGCGGAGCTGTTTTCAAATTGCCTCTATTCACAATACATCAAACGTTTTGAAAACAATCGCCCAAGGTAAACTGCGATTTGCAACTTTGCTAATTAGCTTTGTCGCTTCAGACAAGATACAAGCTTTGCTCTGTATGGAGTCTTTTCGAACATTGTCCTAAAATCGTCGCCAACTGACAAGAAATATCGTCAAAAAGCTGCGAGGTAACTTGAAAATTGTATAGACATTGATAAACCACGTATTATGGAGAAATAAAGTTTTATATTAGTTTTAAGGCGACTATCCACTGTGAATAGGAAGAGATTATAAACGTATTCAGGAGAGGCGTTGACATGAATCGGCTTGTAAGAGGACGAAGATTATACCAGTTAAAATGCAATCCTATAATACAGTCAATACGTTTTTCGACTACCGGGACAGTGAGAATATGACTAACGTATTGTCTGTTTGTTGTATCAAACTAGTTTTATTTTCTCACTAATTTGTTTTTTCATAATTTTTAATCAAATTTTCCTTTTTATTCTCCGTTTTATTCTGTTTATTTAACATCCTTTTTGTTTCTCTTGAGTTTTAAGTTATAGTTCGCTTTTGTATCATCGTTAGCTATTTGATGACTAGCTATTTAATTAAGTCTGGTTTGTTCTAAGAAATGAATGAAATAAGTGAGGCTTCTGCAAAAAGTTATTATTTTTTTAAATTCACTAATACAAAACCTAGAAGTAGTATTTACAGTTTTGAAACGACACATTCTAGTTCTTCAGAAATGATGCAGATATGTCTTTTTAACGGTATTTTTTTCATAGAGAGTTACAGTAAACTCTCAATAGTTCGAAAGATATGGAGCTGGGATGGTGCCGGATTACTGAAAGCGCCGGATTACTGGAGGGTTCAGTAAAAACAAAATGTACATTGAACAATATTCATATATATTGCCAAAAAATAAAGATAACATGTCATATTCATGCGTATTGCACTGTACTTTAAATGATAAAAAGAGATAATGAATATACTGGTCTCTACTTTACAATAAAATGTTACCTTATCCTTAACTGTAAAATCAAAAATAAATAATAACTGGAAGATATTGTACACTTGAACTTCAGTAATAATCACAACATAACTACTGCAACGTCATACGGCTTGAAATAGTTTGTATACAACGCGTTTGTGCACAACTAGAACCGGGGGCGTTAAGGTCACTCAGTCACTGACTACGACATACAGTGACAAATTTACAAGCTATCTTTATATGTTGATTATATTTACATCTTCTGTCCTTGACGAAAACGCCGGATTATTGGAGGGATAGGCGAAGGGCCCGAATATAGAGAGTTTACTGAAGCATATTTTAAAATATACATGTATGCATGCATTTACATGTGTTTACTGAAGTATATTTTAAAACATACCTGTATGCATGCATTTACATGTGTTTACTGAAGCATATTTTAAAACATACCTGTATGCATGCATTTACATGTGTTTACTTAAGCATATTTTAAAACATACCTGTATGCATGCATTTACATGTGTTTACTGAAGCATATTTTAAACATACCTGTATGCATGCATTTACATGTGTTTACTGAAGCATATTTTAAAACATACCTGTATGCATGCATTTACATGTGTTTACTGAAGCATATTTTAAAACATACCTGTATGCATGCATTTACATGTGTTTACTGAAGCATATTTTAAAACATACCTGTATGCATGCATTTACATGTGTTTACTGAAGCATATTCTAAAACATACCTGTATGCATGCATTTACATGTGTTTACTGAAGCATATTTTAAAACATACCTGTATGCATGCATTTACATGTGTTTACTGAAGCATATTTTAAAACATACCTGTATGCATGCATTTACATGTGTTTACTGAAGCATATTTTAAAACATACCTGTATGCAGATTTTGAATTTCGTTATTTTCTCACTAGTTTATTTTTTCATAATTTTAAATTAAATTATCCTTGATTTATAGCATAAAAATGCATTTTTATACAAAATATTCCTACTTAGACATTTGATCCCTATTTATATTTTCATCAAAGAGCTAACCTGGAAGAACGAACGGGTTAGCCTTCCTGTCGACGAATATGCAAATTATCGCACTCTCCATATTGAAGCTTGATATACAGTTTACTAACTGAACAAGATGAAAATACTTACTTCAATGAGTTTTTTGCTAACTTATAATTCCCCTTAGTCTAAGGTTTGGTAGGAAGCTGAGAATCATTTGAAAACAAACGAAGTAACTTGTGGAAGGAAAATATCTAAATGGTTTTTAATTTTAGATAAATTACAAGAAATTAATGTAGGGCTCGTTGTAGTTTGCAAAACAAATTACATTGTTTTGGATGTAATAACTGTACAATTTGTACCCTTTGTATATTATATTTCTTTCAAATAAATTAAAAATAATCTCACAATGGTTTACGTTGACAATTACACATTTCAAGCAGGGACTAAACATTTCATGTTTCTTTGGAAAGTGTAGACATAAACTCACTTGGGACGCAAACAACACATTTTGAGGAGCAATCCTCTAAAATACTCGATACGTTTTTCGACTTCAACGAAAATATGAAAAACTTATTGTCTGTTTAGTTTAGTGGAGTGGATAATAAACCTACATTTCCTTCGCGCAAGATGCAAGAGAATATAACGGTAAGGTTTATGCTTCAAGATTTAGTTAAATCCGGTACAAATCCGCTGATCGTTGTTCGATTGTGTGACTATTAAAACTATTGAAAACGTTCGACTTTTTAAATATAATAAAATTTTATCAATACAGTTAAACGCTCGAAATAACAAAGAATGAATGGTAAATAGAGCGGGTGTTGGGTTTTGTTCTGTCGTAGCAGATTCCAATTCCGCAGAATCAGTCCATTTTTGCCTTCGTTTCTCCATCGTTGCAATTATTGAAAAATTCGTAAGGCTATTGTCGCTCGACAGTTATTCAGTGAAATTGGAAATTTATTGTAGTGTTTAACGTGATTAAAAGCAATCTGCCGTATCCATTGTATAAAACAAATGTTACCTCATTTTAGACAATGTTAGCGCAAAGGGATCGTGCTTGGACATTATCAGTCGAAGTCTAGGACGTTAGCAGTTGAGGCTTAGGACGTTATCAGTCGAGGTTTAGGACGTTAGCAGTTGAGGCTTAGGACGTTATCAGTCGAGGTTTAGGACGTTAGCAGTTGAGGCTTAGGACGTTATCAGTCGAGGCTTAGGACGTTAGGAGTCGAGGCTTAGGACGTTATCAGTCGAGGTTTAGGACGTTAGCAGTCGAGGCTTAGGACGTTAGCAGTCGAGGTTTAGGACGTTAGGAGTCGAGGCTTAGGACGTTATCAGTCGAGGTTTAGGACGTTAGCAGTCGAGGTTTAGGACGTTAGCAGTCGAGGCTTAGGACGTTATCAGTCGAGGCTTAGGACGTTATCAGTCGAGGCTTAGGACGTTATCAGTCGAGGCTTAGGACGTTATCAGTCGAGGCTTAGGACGTTAGCAGTCGAGGCTTAGGACGTCAGTCGAGGTTTAGGACGTTAGCAGTCGAGGCTTAGGACGTTAGCAGTCGAGGTTTAGGACGTTAGGAGTCGAGGCTTAGGACGTTATCAGTCGAGGTTTAGGACGTTAGCAGTCGAGGTTTAGGACGTTAGCAGTCGAGGCTTAGGACGTTATCAGTCGAGGTTTAGGACGTTAGCAGTCGAGGTTTAGGACGTTAGCAGTCGAGGCTTAGGACGTTATCAGTCGAGGCTTAGGACGTTAGCAGTCGAGGCTTAGGACGTTATCAGTCGAAGTCTAGGACGTTAGCAGTTGAGGCTTAGGACGTTATCAGTCGAGGTTTAGGACGTTAGCAGTTGAGGCTTAGGACGTTATCAGTCGAGGTTTAGGACGTTAGCAGTTGAGGCTTAGGACGTTATCAGTCGAGGCTTAGGACGTTAGGAGTCGAGGCTTAGGACGTTATCAGTCGAGGTTTAGGACGTTAGCAGTCGAGGCTTAGGACGTTAGCAGTCGAGGTTTAGGACGTTAGGAGTCGAGGCTTAGGACGTTATCAGTCGAGGTTTAGGACGTTAGCAGTCGAGGTTTAGGACGTTAGCAGTCGAGGCTTAGGACGTTATCAGTCGAGGCTTAGGACGTTATCAGTCGAGGCTTAGGACGTTATCAGTCGAGGTTTAGGACGTTATCAGTCGAGGCTTAGGACGTTATCAGTCGAGGTTTAGGACGTTAGCAGTCGAGGCTTAGGACGTTAGCAGTCGAGGCTTAGGACGTTATCAGTCGAGGTTTAGGACTTTAGCAGTCGAGGTTTAGGACGTTAGCAGTCGAGGTTTAGGACGTTATCAGTCGAGGCTTAGGACGTTAGCAGTCGAGGCTTAGGACGTTAGGAGTCGAGGCTTAGGACGTTAGCAGTCGAGGTTTAGGACGTTAGCAGTCGAGGCTTAGGACGTTATCAGTCGAGGCTTAGGACGTTATCAGTCGAGGCTTAGGACGTTATCAGTCGAGGTTTAGGACGTTATCAGTCGAGGCTTAGGACGTTATCAGTCGAGGTTTAGGACGTTAGCAGTCGAGGCTTAGGACGTTAGCAGTCGAGGCTTAGGACGTTATCAGTCGAGGTTTAGGACTTTAGCAGTCGAGGTTTAGGACGTTAGCAGTCGAGGTTTAGGACGTTATCAGTCGAGGCTTAGGACGTTAGCAGTCGAGGCTTAGGACGTTAGGAGTCGAGGCTTAGGACGTTAGGAGTCGAGGCTTAGGACGTTAGGAGTCGAGGCTTAGGACGTCAGTCGAGGTTTAGGACGTTAGCAGTCGAGGCTTAGGACGTTAGCAGTCGAGGCTTAGGACGTTATCAGTCGAGGTTTAGGACGTTAGCAGTCGAGGCTTAGGACGTTATCAGTCGAGGCTTAGGACGTTATCAGTCGAGGCTTAGGACGTTATCAGTCGAGGTTTAGGACGTTAGCAGTCGAGGTTGAGGACGTTAGCAGTCGAGGCTTAGGACGTTATCAGTCGAGGTTTAGGACGTTAGCAGTCGAGGCTTAGGACGTTATCAGTCGAGGCTTAGGACGTTATCAGTCGAGGTTTAGGAAGTTAGCAGTCGAGGCTTAGGACGTTATCAGTCGAGGCTTAGGACGTTATCAGTCGAGGTTTAGGACGTTAGCAGTCGAGGCTTAGGACGTTAGCAGTCGAGGCTTAGGACGTTATCAGTCGAGGTTTAGGACTTAGCAGTCGAGGTTTAGGACGTTAGCAGTCGAGGCTTAGGACGTTATAAGTCGAGGTTTAGGACGTTAGCAGTCGAGGCTTAGGACGTTATCAGTCGAGGCTTAGGACGTTATCAGTCGAGGCTTAGGACGTTAGCAGTCGAGGCTTAGGACGTTATCAGTCGAGGTTTAGGACGTTAGCAGTCGAGGCTTAGGACGTTATCAGTCGAGGCTTAGGACGTTAGGAGTCGAGGCTTAGGACGTTATCAGTCGAGGTTTAGGACGTTAGCAGTCGAGGCTTAGGACGTTAGCAGTCGAAGCTTAGGATGTTAGCAGTCGAGGTTTAGGACGTTATCAGTCGAGGCTTAGGACGTTAGGAGTCGAGGCTTAGGACGTTATCAGTCGAGGTTTAGGACGTTAGCAGTCGAGGCTTAGGACGTTAGCAGTCGAGGTTTAGGACGTTAGCAGTCGAGGCTTAGGACGTTATCAGTCGAGGCTTAGGACGTTATCAGTCGAGGCTTAGGACGTTATCAGTCGAGGTTTAGGACGTTAGCAGTCGAGGCTTAGGACGTTAGCAGTCGAGGCTTAGGACGTTATCAGTCGAGGTTTAGGACTTTAGCAGTCGAGGTTTAGGACGTTAGCAGTCGAGGTTTAGGACGTTATCAGTCGAGGCTTAGGACGTTAGCAGTCGAGGCTTAGGACGTTAGGAGTCGAGGCTTAGGACGTTAGGAGTCGAGGCTTAGGACGTTAGGAGTCGAGGCTTAGGACGTCAGTCGAGGTTTAGGACGTTAGCAGTCGAGGCTTAGGACGTTAGCAGTCGAGGCTTAGGACGTTATCAGTCGAGGTTTAGGACGTTAGCAGTCGAGGCTTAGGACGTTATCAGTCGAGGCTTAGGACGTTATCAGTCGAGGCTTAGGACGTTATCAGTCGAGGTTTAGGACGTTAGCAGTCGAGGCTTAGGACTTTAGCAGTCGAGGCTTAGGACGTTATCAGTCGAGGTTTAGGACGTTAGCAGTCGAGGCTTAGGACGTTATCAGTCGAGGCTTAGGACGTTATCAGTCGAGGCTTAGGACGTTATCAGTCGAGGTTTAGGATGTTAGCAGTCTAGGCTTAGGACGTTATCAGTCGAGGTTTAGGACGTTATCAGTCGAGGCTTAGGACGTTAGCAGTCGAGGTTTAGGACGTTATCAGTCGAGGCTTAGGACGTTATCAGTCGATGCTTAGGACGTTATCAGTCGAGGTTTAGGACGTTATCAGTCGAGGCTTAGGACTTTAGCAGTCGAGGTTTAGGACGTTAGCAGTCGAGGTTTAGGACGTTAGCAGTCGAGGCTTAGGACGTTATCAGTCGAGGTTTAGGACGTTAGCAGTCGAGGCTTAGGACGTTATCAGTCGAGGCTTAGGACGTTATCAGTCGAGGTTTAGGACGTTAGCAGTCGAGGCTTAGGACTTTAGCAGTCGAGGCTTAGGACGTTATCAGTCGAGGTTTAGGACGTTAGCAGTCGAGGCTTAGGACGTTATCAGTCGAGGCTTAGGACGTTATCAGTCGAGGCTTAGGACGTTATCAGTCGAGGTTTAGGATGTTAGCAGTCTAGGCTTAGGACGTTATCAGTCGAGGTTTAGGACGTTATCAGTCGAGGCTTAGGACGTTAGCAGTCGAGGTTTAGGACGTTATCAGTCGAGGCTTAGGACGTTATCAGTCGATGCTTAGGACGTTATCAGTCGAGGTTTAGGACGTTATCAGTCGAGGCTTAGGACTTTAGCAGTCGAGGTTTAGGACGTTAGCAGTCGAGGTTTAGGACGTTAGCAGTCGAGGCTTAGGACGTTATCAGTCGAGGTTTAGGACGTTAGCAGTCGAGGCTTAGGACGTTATCAGTCGAGGCTTAGGACGTTATCAGTCGAGGTTTAGGACGTTAGCAGTCGAGGCTTAGGACGTTATCAGTCGAGGCTTAGGACGTTATCAGTCGAGGTTTAGGACGTTAGCAGTCGAGGCTTAGGACGTTAGCAGTCGAGGCTTAGGACGTTATCAGTCGAGGTTTAGGACTTTAGCAGTCGAGGTTTAGGACGTTAGCAGTCGTGGCTTATAACGTTATAAGTCGAGGTTTAGGACGTTAGCAGTCGAGGCTTAGGACGTTATCAGTCGAGGCTTAGGACGTTATCAGTCGAGGCTTAGGACGTTAGCAGTCGAGGCTTAGGACGTTATCAGTCGAGGTTTAGGACGTTAGCAGTCGAGGCTTAGGACGTTATCAGTCGAGGCTTAGGACGTTAGCAGTCGAGGCTTAGGACGTTAGCAGTCGAAGCTTAAGACGTTGGCAGTCGAAGCTTAGAACGTTAGCAGTCGCTTATGGGATTAACAGTCGAAGCTTAGGACGTTAGCACTGGATTATGACGTTAGCAGTCGAAGCTTAGGACGTTGTCAGTCGAAGCTTAGAACGTTATCATTCAATTCCTAGGACGATAGTATGCAGAGCTTAGGACGTTAGCGGTCGGAGCTTAGGACGTTATCATTTGAAGCTCAGGATGTTAGTATTCGAACCTTAGGACGTTATTAGTCGAAGCTTAGGATGTTAGGAGTCGAAGCTTAGGACGTGAGGAGTCGAAGCTTTAGGACGTTATCAGTCGAGGCTTAGGACGTTAGCAGTCGCTTATGACGTTGGCAGTCGAAGCTTAGGACGTTATCATTCAAAGCCTAGGACGTTAGTATACAAAGCTTAGGACGTTAGCAGTCGAAACTTAAGACGTTATCAGTCGAAGCTTAAGACGTTATCAGTCGAGGCTTAGGACGTTAGCAGTCGCTTATGACGTTGGCAGTCGAAGCTTAGGACGTTATCATTCAAAGCCTAGGACGTTAGTATACAAAACTTAGGACGTTAGCAGTCTGAGCTTAGAACGTTATCGTTTGAAGCTTAGGATGTTAGTATTCGAACCTTAGGACGTTAGCAGTCGAAGCTTAGGTAGTTAGCAGTCAAAGCTGTTGCAGGAGGTTTAGCTGGATAAATAAATTCGCTTTAATATCAATATAAAACACTTTGAAGGTTGTGCTAACAGTGATCCGATTGGAAGGTTGTAAATTTGAGTATCCGGCCTTAAAGTTTCCTAATGCTTATGGATGTATATGACTTTATGTAGGTTAATCGTTACCCGTAACTAACATTAAATACTGGACAAACACACACACACACACACACACACACACACACACACACACACACACACACACACACACACACACACACTCACCCTCACACTCACGCACTCGCCTTTTATGCAGCCTTTTGGTAGAAGCGATGCAAGTTATAGCTTTAAATTATTTCGTTATTGCTTTTCTTTTTCCTGGCTATAGCAGAGTGAATAATAGCAGTATTAGCGAGTCGCCGGCATTGCCCCTTCTATTAATACTCTAGAAGAGAATCTTCTAAAAAGCGCAAAAATGAGAGCATGGTAGTTAAAAAGTCTTCGAAAGTCGATTCGCAAGTATACCAAATAAGATTCTTGTTCAAGTACATTAAAGTGTAAGTGATGTGTGTCTGTATGCGCGCGTGTATATGTATGAACTTGTGGGGAAAAATGACAGAACGTGTGAAATTTTTTTTTTGAGTTTACGTTACTTAGGTTACGTGAAGAGGAAACGAAGAAATGTACGATAAATTATTCTTCTCACCACCTAATTCATTTCCAAGCATTACTTTCTCAATAAAACGCTCCAAAAGGGGTTTCGTTACAACATTAATGGATACAGGGTAACCGGTACAGGCATAGAAATCAAGTTGGAGCTCTTAAACTGATTTTATTCTTACTGTTTCCTAGAGGACATTCTCCAAAAGAAATATTGCAAAGAGTATTTCTTTACATTTAATATAACAGCATTATTAGAACCTCATACCGATATCCAGCCACGTGCTTTTATGCAAAGTAATTATACGTAACTCGAAAATGGTCGCTCTAACTTAAATTATAACATGGTTGAACAAAATAGTTATAGTCGTGACTATTTAACCGTGCACTTGGCCTTGAGAGATCGCAATAAGCGAGAATACCGGTGGAGGGCTTCGTTGAGTTAGTAGAAATACTTTCCTACAAATATGATAAGGATGAGACGGCCTGTATTAGATAATTCGATGATAAATTCTTCAGTATGTAATATCAAACAATATTGAAGTATGTGTAAACATATCGGATGCAAAAGCTGTTGATGTATAGAACATTCTGAAAATGCAACATGTTTTCAGAAGAGGTAGTACACGAGAAAGTGGGAGTGAGCAAGTGCACAGATAGCTGGACGCAACTATACAGGTCTGCAGCATTCTGGTTAACCGCAATTCTTGTTACAGGCCTGGATCATTGCGGTTATAGTGCGGCATTAAAGAAGAAGCACAAGTCAGTGACTGGAAAAACGTATCCTCAAAAACTAAACAGCACAGTAGAAAACAGATGTTTTTTTTTCAAAATCGTTACTCCTCTTCCTTTCATCAGTACATCCAACTGGATAAAAATTAAAACTTTCTTATTTTCTGCCCTTTACCCAGAGTTGTTTAAAATATTCAGTTTTGTTTGCCAATCTTCACTATTCGCAACCTAATTGTTTTCCTCCTGCTTCACGGGTCGTGAGAAGGTGTAGTTATAGGTCTACAATATAGTTATTTCGTTCCATTTGGCTTAAAATAAGTGATAACATATGATTTTATAAATCAGCTGATTTTATGTTATAGGTTATATGGTAGAACAGCTGGTTTAATAGGTTAATAGCATAGGTTATGCTACTTTATTTATATTAATTCTAATAAAAAGTAAATAAAATAAAGTTTTTTCTGTGTTGAAATAAGTGGGAATTGACTTTAAAATGTTTTTGTTTATATTACTAGCTTCAAAAACTAATATGTATTTTCTCTATTGTGTTTCTAAAATTTTTTATAGCTATTGGTTTTTCAGTGTAACAGTTTTGTCGTAACAATTTAAATCAATTACTTTTTTTAACATATGTTTCTAATTACTTTAAAAATGTATTAATCGATGCAAAATATATTTTACGGAACGATATTATTAACATGACAAACTTTTTGTACAGTTTTGTACTTTTTACTTTTCTACATTTTTATAGAATTTTATTATGTAATTATGTTGTCAAATAAGATCCTTAAAATCTGCAAGCGCCAAGGGTTATTGCTACTTTATGAAATATTTTGAAAAATATTCTAATAAAAGAAGCGAGCAAGTATTTCTAAACAAGGCCGTTACGAGAGTCTGGAGGAAATATTTGTAAAGCGTCTGCGCGGAGACAGACCACCGGATGGAGGGCCACCAGATGCTCTGAATAGTTCTGGCCTTACATATTTACACTATTACTCGGGAATTTTACCTCTGCCCATAACTCATGCAAGACTACTCGACGGCATCATTTGCGAAACTGTTCTTGTCTCTCTCGGTATGGATCGAAGCAGGAGAAACTGCGTTGACATGTCATATTCATTGGTAGTGCGGTCAGTATTTCATGGCGAGCGGGGGCTGGTAACATTGTTCCGAGAACTGGGCTCTAATTAAGGGCGGAGGGGCTCTAATTAAAGTAAGCCTAGAGACTTTTATAGACTTTCAGGTTTTGAGTTAGTGGCCGTCGGTGTAACACTGACCGCGTAGGCTCGCGTTTAACAGCTTTTGTGTCAAAGAAATTATTCAAGTTGAAGGAGAGGCATTGGGGGATACGCGGTCGGGACGGGATTAGTATGCACAGTGCGCGCTGACTCGATGAATTTTAAATGCTCTCCTTTGCAAGTAGTTTTATATTAAAATCAGCCTTAAAAACAAATAATATAAACACAGTTTTTTTATCTTGAAACGACATTATTGCCAGGCAAGAGTACATGTGTGAATTTAAAACCATGAAATCTAAATTTAAAAAAACCGTAAAATACGGAAAAATAGACTTTGTCTTTCTAAAATATTATATTTTAAATTTTACAACAAATATTTTGTTTTATTGTTTTCCCTTAATTTCTAACTCCCGCTCTCTCCTATCGCAGGATACATCGAAAATACACACACGAATTCTAATAAAATGAACAGTCTTTAATTAATTGAAAACCTGCAATTATTACATTTTAAAAGCCCCCCAAAACACACCTTTAAGTTATTTTAATAACAAATAAAGAGCAATCTGGCCAATAAAACGCTGTACAAGGTCAATACGCATTTTTTATGATAATCAGCATAGTTTCGATATTTTTTGTTTTTACAAATGTTACTCAAAATACATTCTAAATGAGAAGAAAAAGGTTTTTGGTATCCCATGGCATAATATTATCGTCATAGCAACATAACCTTACTTTAGAAACAAATTCTTTCAACAAGTATACGACTATAAATACTACAAACTCTCTCCGATTAGGTAGCGTTAATGTAAAGCGAACGATTGCTGAAGCGAAGCATTTGAAGCCTCATTTGAATTGGTTTTCTGTATTGTGTGTTGTTACAATGACATTCTGTAATAAGTAACTAAAACAGTTTTAGGAAAGGTTGGGTTATAAGACTAGAAATATATTTTTGTAACCTAACTTGATGCAGAGTTAAAGAAGTTATATATTTTTACAACAAGATTGTGAAAACTGTATCAACTATAGGTTAATAGATTGTAAAGTAGAAATGTGATTGAATGCAGAATACAGGATGCTAAACAGGATGGTGTATGTTTGTGTAAATGCACCTCAATGGTAATGATCGTATTTTTTTTCAATAGTAACACCTTTCTATTGTTTACGATATTTAAACTGTCTCTTGTTTATAATTACTTTTTTGTACTGTATGTAAAAAGAGTAATATAAACAAAGTCTATTCCTACTTACGCCAACAAAGGAAAAAATTATTTCAGTTTCTTTTTATTAAATAATTACAATTAATATAAATTACCTTTGCGTTAAAACAGCTGTTCTAGCACTTAATAACATAATATCAGCTGTTTTATAAAATCATATATCACTATTTAAAGCCTAATGGGAGGAAATAACTATTGCATACCTTGCCCCTTTTGTAAAAAGAAATTTCACAAATATAGATCTTTGTCACAGTTTTAAATTAAAGGTATTCCAAGCTTACAGAATTTTTTGTGTCAACGTTGTTACATAAATTTATTTTATTTCCCTTTTCCATTCCTTCTATTAGTTCACACTCTATGTAATAATATATTGTGCACATTATTAGTCGTTATTAATATACTTTTTATTTATTCACTCAAGTTTAAATACATTTTTTTAAACTTGTAGTGGATAACACTTGATGTCACTGCAGTTTTTCAAATATTTATTAACTAGATAATTCAATTGTATTAATTTAATTTTAGGTTTATATTGGAAAAAATCTTTTCACAAATGAGGCAAAGTATGTAATTGTCTCATCTGTCTTAAAATAACTCATAACATATGATTTCATAAAACAGCTGATTTTATGTTATAGGTTACGTGGTAGAACAGCTGTTTTAAAGCATAGATTTTGTTACTTTATTTATATAAACTGTAATTATTTAATAAAAAGGAACTAAAATATTTGTTGTTGTTGTGTTAAGTAAACATTTAATTTAAAAATTTTGGTTTATGTTACTTGATTAGATATGACAGTCAATAATATCAAGAATAAAACTTAATGACACACATTTTCCTCTCAGAAGTATTTTGTTGAAGTATCTTCTCATGTGAAAGAGGATTAGGTTTGAAACATATTCGAATCAAACTATAATCATAGTCTTTTCGTATAATATGTCTCTGTTACATATATAATAGGAGTCGGAACTATACATGTAATAGGCATCAACGGTTCAACCTACTACAAATACAATAGTAAAATTAATTTTCAATTTTTTAAAATACGATAAAAATTTGACTCATATTTTTTGTTCCCCGTTCTGTTGTATTCCTTTTACAAGGACCCCCATCCTGTGATAGTTGCTGGATAGTAAATTCCGTTTTTCTTGTAACTTTAATATTGTCTGTTTTTGTTGCAGTGGGTGGAAGAGAGCTTTACGAATTTCGAAAAGGGGATAAACTGGAGGTCATACGTCGTTTGCGACGTGGCGTACCACAATGTCAACAATTGGCTGTGGACTCCATTCGTCGAAAGAGGACCAGCTAACCGTATCTACATCGAGATCAAGTTCACCATACGAGACTGCTCCTTGTTCCCAGGCAACGCCCTCTCGTGCAAGGAAACCTTCTCCTTACTCTACTACGAGTTCGACGCCGCCACCAGAGAGCCTCCTCCGTGGGAACCGGAGAGCTATAAACTTATTGGTAATATATCCGTCTGTATTTACATTGACAGATAGTTTCTTATTTGGATTCAAAATCTAAACAAATTTAGAAACATTGTAAGAATAAGTTATAGGGACAGACGAAAATGTAGGTTTTAAAACAATATTTGTTATTTCAGAAACCACTTTGACCCGTGAAGGGTTCAGTCCAACCTCAATAAAAGTTAGAAGGGTCGAAAAATAAAAAGGCACTTGATAGAATAAGTGGTTATTGATTAAGAAAGCATGAGTAAAACACACGCACGCATACACTCAAGTCCTTTATGGCTTTACCGTTATAACAGATGGAAAGCGTTTATGACTGGAAATTAATTAGCGTGGGCATAGCTGTTTGAAGGTCAAAGAGCAAACATATTATTTATTTTATACATCAGTAATAAACACCAGTATTAGAAAGCTTCCTTTTAAGGCCATGTAAAGGCTAGATAAGAAGCAACCATAATTTATTTTAGAAAAACTTTATAACCGAAACTTAAGGGTAATTAGTAACTAATGATTGGTGGAATTTCGAACGATGGTTTTTCTGATTAGTAGAAGCACAAATCTTTCAGGTATGGTGTAAATAGAACATGTCAAAACAGATTTTCGTTGGAGCTTTTAGATATTTGTGATTATTTTTCCTGCGGTCTGATGCACAGTGCATATTATTTTGAGGTCTGATTCCCAGTGGTGTTATTTGGAGGTCTGATGTCTTGGGGTGTTATTGGGATGTCTGATCCCCAGTGGTGTTTTTGGAGGTTTGATGTGCAGTGGGATTATTTCGAGATCTGATATCTAGTGGTGTTATTGGGAGGTCTGATGGCCAGTGGTGTTTTTGGAGGTCTGATGCTCAGTGGGATTATTTCGAGGTCTGATGGCCAGTGGTGTTTTTGGAGGTCTGATGCTCAGTGGGATTATTTCGAGGTCTGATGTCTTGGTTTGTTATTGGGATGCCTGATTCCCAGTGGTGTTTTTGAAGGTTTGATGTGCAGTAGGGTTATTTCGAGGTCTGATGTCTTGGGGTGTTATTGGGAGGGATGATGCCCAGTGGTGTTTTTGGAGGTCTGGTGTCTTGGGGTGTTATTGGGATGTCTGATCCCCAGTGGTATTTTTAGAGATCTGATGCCCAGTGGGATTATTTCGAGGTCAGATGCCTTGGGGTGTTTTTGGGAGGTCTGATGCCCAGTGGTGTTTTTGGAGATCTGATGTGCAGTATTTGGAGATCTGATATCTTCAGATGTTTTTTTTTAAATTTTTTTATCATTTGATGGATAGGAAATAAACATCATACAGTGAATGAGAAATCAGGATAATCAACTCTGAGTGTAAAGCAAGATTTTGTAACTTTTACACAGTGTTATTCCGAGAATTTTACTAAGATGAATATTATTTAAATTTCCGAAATTAATGTAATGTAAAATTATATTAAGATCCACCAAGATATTTGTTAAGGGGGTGTTGCTAAATATCATTTAAGCTATCATAAGGTATAAATAGAATATATAAATATAAATTCAATATTTAATGCTCATGTATTTTTCTTTAAATGACTGTATAAGTGGAAATATTTCATTTACAACAACTAATTTAAAAAAAAATCAGATTTCAAGGCTTTTCACTGATATACAAGTTTAGATTTTTCAAAAACAATTATAAATTATTATTGACAAATTACAGAGAGACTCATAACTCATTTATCTTCTTTTGTAATTTATTATTAGTAATGTAAACGTTTTCCTGGAAATTTGTTACTCCGAGCGAAAAGTTTTGATCTGTTTTAGCGAGGGAGCGGATATATTCTTGTAACTGAAACTTTAGTATTAAAAACAAGTTACATTAACATCATTACTACTATATCGTGAGTATGTTAGCCTAAAGCATCGATGCATATGTAACTATTCAAGTAAAGCTTATTTGTAAGAATGAAATTATTTTGCATGGAATTATTAAAACTCTTGCTTACTGAAAGGTAAGCTTGTTTACCTTTGTCCGCTATACGTCTCATGTAGGAATATCAGAATGTTTCCTTTCGATAACTACTGGCTTTGTAAGTGCAGACTACAATTTTGGTTACAAATACGACTTGTCTTTTATATAAGGAAAACACTTTATATAGACTTTCGTTGTACACCATTAAACAATATACGGGATTTATATCAGTGACGGCTCGTGGACAGGTTACTTAATTGCGCAACCCCCATTATCTTACATTATGTAAGAATTATGTACATTGTTAAGAGCGATTATTCATCAGATAACACTATCCATTATCACAAACAATAACAGAAACGTCAGAATCACAGCAACCGTGTGACTGTTCGCTCAGTTGCCTGGTTGCAGGGAAACCTGCAACACCCAGTGACGTCATTCCTAATGAAGAAAAAACATTAGAAGGAGCAGACGGACTAAAACAGCTAGGCAGCGCAGTAAACCTCCTTAAGTTGCAGACGGGCTACAACCTCGGGAACGTTCGGTTAAGATAAGCTCCGTCTGGAGAGACTCATTCACTCTCCGCTCCGAGTTTCTAGTCAAATGAGTAAATTCTAATTCTTTATTTTGTTATTTTAATTACTTTAATAATTTGGATCTTAACAGAATTAGTTGACATTAAAAATTACGAACTAATTGAGATTGGTTGTTAATAAATAAACCCATGTCTTGAGATCCGGTATCTTAAATAAGTAAAAAATATTAAAAAATGCCAATTCATTTCCTTCAATAGAATAAATCACAATGTATTAAGAAGTATCATCTATTTTCGCTATAACAGCCCTTTGCATTAAAAATAAAACTAACCATACGATCTGCAACCCCATAGGTTTTAGGCACCAGCCGCCACTGGGATTTATTAACTTGCATAGACTCAACTTACTGCCGTTAACAGAACATCAAACCGGTAGAAACTCACCTGGCCAACGTCCGCCATTCTTTGAATGAAGAGGACAATATATTGCTTCCGATAAGATCCAATAGCCTGCCCAGCTACTTTCACTGCTATAAAGCTCGTCTGAGTCAATTCGTTGAAAGTGTATCGATGTTTTGCTCGCGACTGGCGCACCTTTATTTATGTTGCAACTCGATTCGTGTGTGACGTAGGCCCACATTAAAATTACATTGTCTTATGTATAATCTATAAAATCGTGCCATAGAGATGTATTCGCATAAATACATCGAGTTTAGTGAGCAGTCTTTTAAGTTGTACTACAAATTGAGTTTACCATTTTGCTGTTTAAAATAACTATTTTTCAAAATTTGTTAGACTATTCAGAGGTTGAGTAGTCGAAAGATTGACTACGAATATAAAGTTCTGGGTTCGTTCCCCTGATGCTTCAAATTTTTTTCTGTGTAGTTTTACAGCTGCAATGTTAACTTAAGCCATTGAAATTGAGTAATCTACCGAGAATATAAAGTTCTGGGTTCGTTCCCCTGATGCTTCAAATTTTTTTCTGTGTAGTTTTACAGCTGCAATGTTAACTTAAGCCATTGAAATTGAGTAATCTACCGAGAGACAACCCAAGGGTAATAATGAACGGTTGATGCGTTCCAATGACATCTTTAATATTTAATGACTTAAAAAGCTAGTTATACTTGGAGACCTTAACATTGCAGATTTCTGATCTAATTTATTTAGGCCTAATAAAAATGTTATAAACCGCGATGGTATTGCCCAGTATATTTCTTTATTTTTAGGTTTTTTTTACCTTTTTGGGCTAAATTCAGTGATTTGGGTTCATCTTTGAAAAATTAGCTTTTGGTACTCGAGGGCAAAACGTCTACAAATATTTTAAATTAGGAAAAACATTTAATCTTACGTATAGAGGAATTACCTAAACATTTGATGTAATATAAGAAACAATAATACAGAATTTTTACATTTAACACCAACATTTGGACTACAAATAACAAATCAGAGCTAAAAATTTCAGTGAAAATCGCCAAAAATATGGATCTGTACTTTTTTATTCAGTATTTATACCTTTATTTGAGGGATATATTGAATAAAGGAATATTTTTTAGTGTAGTTTATAATAAAATAATGTAAGTAACAAAAACATTTATTACATGTTTACTGAATACAATTTTTTTTTAACAAATTCATTTGAAATCAGTTCTTAAAAAGTATTCATGTAAGAATGCTTAAAATAGTTTTCATTTCAAAAGTTAAAATAAAAATACATAATTTATTAATATCGTTATATTAAATTATTTATTTGTATCGGAATTTATTAAAATTTAACTAAATTAATATTATTATTAAATTATACGAACTATTTAATAATAACCTTTTCCCTTAACAATGTTCAATAAATTAAGTAACATAACCTCTGTGTAAAACAGCTGTTCTACAACATAACCTATAACAAAAAATCAGCTGTTCCATGGAATCGTATGTTATCATTTAATTCACTGTGAGATGACTCATAACGTAACCTGACGGGGAATTATACAGCCACGAAATTGTATGTTTATGTTAATACAGTATGTTATTTTAGGCGTTGCTATAGAAGTTTTCACCTAAAAAAATTCTGCTTTCTAAAATTTCTATACCAAATTGAAATATTTTTCGGACGTTAAAAGTTTAAAAATTGACTGCATTAATTAACTTTTATGAATATTCGTATTTTTGTCTATTTTCAAAATTGGGTTAACACATTTTTCACTATTAACACAAGTATTGAATATTATCTGCAGAAAAAATACACATTCGCTAAAAGTAGTTTAAGTCTTAGAAGCTTTTATTAATAAATATTGTAAGCTGCTTAGTGGCGGTTACGTAAGAGCGCGACGGAACTGCTTGGGTTTCATCGAGCCGTTCTGTGTTTACTTTTCTTGCTGCGTCTGTGATTTTTGCGCATTTGCATTTTTGCCATACTAGCCGTTTTTTTGTAATCAGTCTCCGCATAAATTTAGTGAAATAGTTTTAATTTTATTTCGTTTGCCGTTGTGATTAAAATAAAAATCTATATTCGCATTTTTTGCAACACGAAACCAAATTTAGTAAATACTCCTGTAGGTTGTAAGTTGCTTTAGTGTTTTAAAAGTTGTATATTAAGATTTTACGTAATATTTTTTAGTAACTTGTTCAGTTATAAAAATAATAATTGTTAAATGATGTTCTAGCCTAAATTAAAATTTTGTCCAGAAAACTGGTTATTAATTTTCATGGAAATGTATTTAGTTACTGCAACTGTTTTATGTATGCCCTATAAAACATTTTTATCGTACTACATATTTAAAGGGATAATGTTTTATATTAAAATAGTTGAAATTTAAATTATTGTAATAAAATGGCGTTTTTCGTAAATCTCTTTAACGAGCTGTTTTTTTGCTTTGAAATTAAACATTTTAAAAAAATATGTTCAAAGTGGGCTAATAGGAAATGCAACATTTTTATTATTAGTGTTAAAAAATATCTACTTTTCTGTAAGTTAAAAATGGCGATAATTTTTTTAAACATTAACCAGTTTCTTATATTTTTAAAATACAGCAGCCAGTGTCATTTTTTCAAACTATCCTCCCACTTCTCCAGCATATTATTCCCCTCTCTCCTTTTCTCTATCACTCAGTAATTCTTTTTATTTGCGATATCGGCACTGAAAACATTCCATTACAAACCTCAAGTAACAATGGACTTTCGTGCTTTATCAAACGCACTTTCTAAACATCGCGTAGTAAGGTTAGCGGGATGTGTCAGAGGTCGGCGCTAGGTTGTTACAATGGATCGCGCCCCACAACTACTCATTTGTTCCCGTATCTATCACACCACTGTATATAACAATTCTGTTACGCTTACATAACCTCAGTCTATCCACCATGAAAGGGAAAGCGAGTGTTTTCTGTTAAGCATAGGATATACAGCAGAGCGTAAAAAATCCGAAATTCCAAAAATTCGAACGCCTCCTTCAACACTCCGCTACATGCGCTGCGGGAAATCCCCGCTTTTTTAGTTTATTTTGTAATATTGCAAAACGTGCGGTGATATTTGAGTGAAACTCAAGGACATTTTCCCTTTACCCACCACGCACCAAAAATATAGGATTTGGTTGAAACAATAGACAACAATTTAAAGACTGTTTAGAGTAGTTTTGACGGAGAATCACCCTTTGTTAGCGGTGTATTTAGAGAGTATTACATAAATCTCCACATCGAAATCTGAATTGGCGAGGAATTCCCAGCCTACGTGTGTGACCACGTTACAGAAATTAAAGGTATGGTAGTGTGATTTCAGGCATATAGATAAATATTATAACTAATTTGACCTATTAATAAACAAAAGTAACTTGTTGTACAAAAAGATATTTAAGCACTAAAGATTGTAAAAGTAATTAATATGGTTATTGCTAAAGCGAAATAATTCAAACAAATACAGAGAAGCTAGAGTGAAGGAATCGCCGCCTTGTATGTGTTTTTCTACGCGTGTAGTAACGGAGAAAATCCAGGATTTGGTCAACAGAAAACGAGTTTCGAAACTAAAACAACCCAAAATTAGCGAGTTTTTCATATAAAGTAGTTCAGTGATTTCGTACAGTTGTGTTAATTTTTTGTCTATAGATACACACATTTGTAAATATGTAGAGAATTGTTTTTGTAAAATAAGTGCATTCTTCTGGATTTAAAGATACATGTAAATCAAAGTACACTAGCTATGTACATATGTAAGTACATAAAGTGTTTTGCTTCTATCTTAACATTTTTAGTGTAACTAGTAATTTCAAGGTAATGTTCGAAAATCCTTACTTACTTACTTTACTTTATCCAACGCCCATCCGTGGCTGTTTCGCCATTCGACGTCGAGCTTCCCAATATAGACTGACTATATTCTGCGGTGTAGACTGTAGTTGGGGAGATAGGAAGAGATGTTCGCCGTCCATTCTTCCGATTTTATGTAGATGGGCTTGAAGGTAGCGGTGCCCCGTCAAAGTGCGGAAAAGGGCCACGGAGACGTGTCTTTCAATGTTACGTGGTATTCCGTCAGTTGCCAGGCTCGCCCACTTCCTTCGCTTTCGTTCTTTAACTTCCCGGTAGTTTGGCGTGAAACGGTGATATCAATGTGACTACAGGCGGATCGCAGGGATTGAGCCTGAGTGGGTTGCGGCATCATGGCTCCCTGCTTTGCCAGCCTGTCAGCCTTCTTATTTCCCACTATGCCAATGTGGCTCGGGATCCACTGGAGTCATACAGTCTAGCCAGAAGACAATTCGAACAATTCGGAAATCGGAGCCTTCCATCCAGGCCCATTTAGTTCGGATTTTCGACGCTCTACTATAATTGTGTTGATCTAATTGTTGCTTTCTTTAACGTGTTGGTAATACGAGGCCCCCAATTTAAGCATCTGTCGGGTATGACTCCCAAATACTTGACCTTATTCACCCAGTGATGTAGTTGTAATGCTGGTCCTCGCCTAGTAGTGATATGTCAAGTTTTTTGTGTCCTACGTTATGATAGTAGAAGAATCTGCCACTTGGCCACGTTCACCTTAACTCTCCAGGAGTCAGCCATGAATCTAGTATTGTAAGGTGGTCCTGTAAACTGGAGTGTATGAAATGTGGTCGCCATGGCAGAGCGGATAACGCGGTGTCATCTGCAAAAATGGCCACTTGTATGTTCAGTGTTGTCGGTATGTCATTGATGTGGATATTGAATAATACGGGCTTAATAATTGAGCCCTGAGCGACTCAGGCCTGTAAGTTTTGAGCGTGTGTTGCAAGGTAAGGTGATCATTTCATAAAATTAATTACTTTTGAAGTAATAAAATGTCATATGTCCATCATTTGCAATAAAATATTTGTACCAATAAATGTTATGCCATTTTTTTTTATAAATTGTAAGTGTTAGTAGGCTTATGTTAAAATCAGTAAAATAAACTTAATTAATATTAACCTACTTCAATTTCATTTTAGCCTAGGAAAACCAACTGTTAACCTACCCAACTTCAAATCTAGTCTATAGTTTAACAATAATCTTTGTGGTAAATTCCATCTTGATTGTCGAATATTATATTTATAGAAAAAATATTTTGTATCAATTTTTTTGTATTTACATCTAGGACCCTCTGAATACCATTTTCTGCCTTTCCTACTTTCATCGAAATGTTTCATCTGACAAATTCCAAGATGCTCTCATCAACTCGGTGTTCAGTACTTATAGCTATAGTGTTGGATATAAAGAGTTGATGGAAGCTACGAATGGGGGAAAATAATAACAAGGGCTACTAAAAATAAAAATTTTATTTATGTTTTAATGGAAAATTGCCATCTCCTCTCTCATCAACTATTTTTACCTACTATTTATCTTTTTATGAACCTGGAGTTCTCTTGATATAAAACACCAAAAAAAAAAAAAAATAAATAAAAATTTACCTACTTTTACAAACACATGCAGTTAAAAAGAATCTAAATTGGTTTGACTCAGGTACAAATATGCTCTATATGACCTCAGTTCAATTTGAGGCAAAATTTCTTGAAGGTTTTGTGTCATATTGGTGAAGAGGGGTTGTTTCATGCTCGTTACATGGCTATTCCCCCCCCCCCCCCGTAGTTAAAGGTGTAAGATGGGGGAAATGGGCTGGATAGGAAACGTTTACTCGGAGGGAGACTAGGCGGTTGTCAAAAGTTTCTTGAAGGAAAGAAATGTTGTCTATGGAAGTTTGGCTGGTTGTGCCATTTTGCTGGAAACATTGTAAATGAAAAAGCAGTGTATGTGCACAACAAAGTCTCCTGAGGTCTCCTATAAAACTACCAATAATGACTATATCGGTCATTCTACAACAGCTGATTCCATTTCAGTACTGTTTATTTTGTTGAATACAGTAGTTGTAAATATTTATAAATATCTAGTTACTAAGCCAGAACTCAAGATTATAAATAAAGAATTCATTGCACACAAAAACATTTTTCATATTGTACTACCGATTTTCAATTAGTTTTATAAAATACAGAAGAATACAAGCATTGTTTGTTGTTTCAGGGAGGATCGCAGCTGGAGAAGGAAGGTTTAATACAAACAGTGAGGTTATTATCAACACAGAGATAAAATCCATCCCTGTGAACAAGAAGGGGGTGTACTTTGCCTTCAGAGACCAAGGAGCTTGTATTTCTCTACTTGCAATCAAGGTAAAACTATAGTCTGTATTTGAAATCAATGAATGAAAAATATTTATTTATAATCTTTTGATCTAAAAATCTTTCTATGACCTTAATACAAACCAATTTTGTTTTTTATTTGTTTCATTATCATTTCATCCCTCAATATCTCTCTTTTAATCCTTTCTGTTACTTCACACTCTCCTTATACTATATATATCTTGATCAAATTTTTAATTAATAATTCATCCCCTCATTTCAGATATATTAAAAAAAATTATAGTAGATGATAATTGATGTTAATACAGTTTTTTTTCAATTAAAAAAAATTTAATCAAATAAATTTAATGAATCGATTTAAGTTTTATATGGGGAAAAAACTTTTCACCAAAGGGCCGAGTCATGTAATATATCTATCCCTCCCATCTACATGTAGCCTAAAATAAGTGATAACATGATTTCACAAAACAGCTGATCTTATTAAATAGGTTATGTGGTAGAACAGCTGTTTTAGTTATCTTACTTTATTTATATTAATGGTAATTATTTTTTAAAAAGTAACTAAAATAAAATTTTCTTTGTTAACCTAAGGAATTCACTTGTGAAATTTTTTTATTTATATTTATTTTCAAAAAAATAAAACAGGAAAAACCTTAATGTACTAATTGAAAAATGATTTGGTTTATAAACAAAACCGTATATTATTAATAATTGTGTATTTTAGTATTGTATATTTTATACTTGATATAAATAATTATATCTTATAAAATAAATATTTTTTTCGATCGTCAATAAAATATTTTTTATTCATCCACTCAAATTCTTTTTTTAAAACTTGTAATGGATGACACTTGTTTTTAAAACAGTTTTTCAACTAATAGTTCGTTAATTAAATTTAATTAAATAATTAATTTCGTTTTTAATTTTCTTAGCTAATATTGTGATTCTGTCATATGCATGTACATATTTATATTAATTGTAATTATATAATAAAAAGTAACTACACTGAAAATTCAGATTAAATTAAAATAAAAATAAGAAACTTGGATTGATAAAATATTAAAAAATTGTTGCATTTTTTTCTAAACATTTAAAGATTTTGAAAAACATGTTTTTAAAGTCTTGTTAAGTAAAAGGTTCTAGGAAGTTTTTATATACTCTAAACGTATTCATAGCAAACAAGTAAATGTGATTTTATCTTACATTAAAATTCTTTAGTCACTCTTCAATCAGTATTTGTAGTAATTGAAGACGACCATCAAAACCTCTAGGATTAAATATTGATGCCAAGAGAACATTGATTACAAGTGAATTGTTTTTCCAAATCATCTCAAATATTTCCTTGAAGTTTTCCATCATCTCCCTTCTTTAGCTTAATGCAGATAAAGCTTTTAAATATTTAATTCTCTTTATTTGAATTAAATGGAAATACTGAAATGAAAATCATTTAACATAGTAACTAACAAAATTCCACAATATTATTTTTTTTGTGTAGTGAAAAGAATATTTTACAGACATCAATAATGTTTTGTACTTAAAAATTATTTTCCCAAATGCTATATCGCAATGTATTTCAAAAATTATGTTTTGCAGTATGGTCAATGATAGGCATTGTGCCTTTTCTGTGCAATGGGTAAGTCTTGAGGGTTGCAAAATGTCCCATTAGTTTCATCCTTTTTATTGTTTTATTCCTACCTTAACTTTGTTTGTTCTATCTGTTACTGTAAAATGTCAAAAAATTATTTTCCCAAATGCTATATTGCTTGGCCTTAAAATAAAACAGCTGATTTTATTTTATAGGTTATGTTGTTAAACAGCTGTTTCAATACATAGGATATATTAGTTTAGTTATTGCAAGTTATTAAATGAAATGTTATTATTCAATACTTTTATTGTATAATAAATACAATTATTTATATTTTAATACATCTTGTTATAATATCGCCAATTAAGTGTAATGAGTTGTGTATTTCTATCCTATTTTTTAATTGAAAACCACCTTAGGCACATTCGTTACTTTTACAATTCCTACTATTAGGTCACACTCTCCCTGTATTGAATTAACAGTATCAAGCAGTGCTTTACAAACGGACAATGCAAGAGGAGAAATGAAAAGAAACTAAAATAATAGCAAAGAGACGATTAGAAATAGATAAAGGGCCAAGAAAAACTTGCATATGAAACAAAAGCAGCTAAGTACCTACGCTTAGATAAGCGGAATCAAAGATTTCAGTATCAGTATGTGTCTCGAGTATAGGTCTTTGTTGACCTAAGTAGGAATTGACTTTAATTTTATTTTATATTACTTTTTTTAGTGACTTGTATGAGAATAGTACTATAATGTGTCACAGGCATCAGTTTGATGTATTATTATGTGTGAAAGTACAGTGTAAACAGTCTCTTACAGTGGGATCATATTTTTCAAATAAGTTTTGTTTCTGAGTATTGTTTTATTCTTGTATTGTCAAAATCCATCTTTAGTAATTGTTAAGTATAGAATATGGTTTTATCCAAAATATGGTTTGCACAAAATTATTTTATGTAAATGTAGTTAAATTAATCTGCAGATGTATATGGTAAACAGATTTATTGACTCAGTGAGGGTATTAAACTTGATTAAATACAAGCAATCTAGCACAAATAGTGTACATGTCTAAATATATTGAACTATAATTAATCAATCATAAATTTAAAATTAGTTTTTTAATAGAATACAATGTTTCAATTAAAATAATAACTACAAGACATATGAAGTTATGCAAATTGGTGGTTGTTTAGCACAATAAGCTATTAATAATACAAGGGTTAGATTGTACCACACATTTAATTACGCAATCTTGTTTGGCTTCAGCTTCAAGCTGAAATCCTAACTGACATAATTCATTTAATTTAATAAATTTTTATTCAGGATTTTCCTAGAACAATTAATAAAACTAAAGTAAACTATCTTAAAATTTTTAGGAAGAAATTAATAATCTTTTAGGATTTCAATAAAACTATATTTAATAATTTTTCAATTCCTTTATTCATCCGCTCAAATTAAAAATTAAAAAATAAATCATGGTAACATTTGCAGATATTATTCTTTAAATAAATAACCGCATTTATTTACACTAAATTTTTTCAAACTTTCCGCAAAAGTGGATGACACTTGATGTGAATAAAGTTTTTACAATATTAATTCATTAATTGAATTCAATCAATTAATTTTAGTTTAATGCAATATAGTTATTTCATCCTATTTGGGTTAAAATTAGTAACAATATATTTCATAAAACACTTGATTTTATATTGTATGTTATGTGGTAGAACAGCTGTTTTTAAGTATAGGTCATATTACTTTTTTATATTAATTGTAATTATTTAATAAAAATTAATTGAAATAAATTGTATATTGACCTTACTAGAAATTGACAGAAAAAATATTTTTGTACTATACTTGCTTGATTAAAATTCATCATTTCGTTTAATTTGTAAAATTAACTTAGTTTGCATCAATGGCTTTTGTGTAGTGATATGCATAACCTATTATACACTTCAACAACTGTATGTATGTATATATATATATATATATATATATATATATATTTTAAAACAACACAGGTTATTCAAATACAAGAATATGTCTGACCAAATTATTTAAATATGTCAAAGAATTTGACAAACCAAATTATACCAAATAAATCTAATCATCCATATAATCAAAAAATGGCTGCTTTATATAACTTATTATATAGAATGCATAAAATACCCATGAATGAAGAAAATAAAATAAAAGAAAAAAACATAATTTATCAAATTGCATTAGAAAACGGTTATAAAAAGAAAACTGTTGACAAACTTAATTATAATATTTTTAATAAACAAAATAATAATTTAATTTGCAATAATAATAATAATAATACAATATGGACTTCATTTTTATTTATAGGCCATGAAATAAAAATTATCACCAAATTATTTAGAAATACAAATATCAAAATTGCATACAAAACTAATAACAAAATAATAAACATAATAAATAACAATAATAAAACAATTAATATGCATGAAAAAGGAGGTGTTTATAAATTAGAATGCAAAAATTGTAATAAAGCTTATATAGGTCAAACAAAGAAAAAATTAAAAGAAAGATATAAAGAACATTTAAATGCCTACATTAATCCAGAAATATATAAATCAAATTTCGCAAATCATTGTATTAATAATAAGCACCAATTTCCAAATATAGAAAATATGAGACTTATAAAAAAAATTAATAAGGGATTAAGAATGAATATATATGAAGCATTCGAAATATATAAACACAATAATAATAACAAATTAATAAAAGAACAAATACAATTACATTCTAAATTTGATACTATATTCAATGTCTATAATGTTACAGCAACAAAATAAATTTGGCAATTTGTATAAATTTAGCAATAATTCTATTTCTAAATAAACATATGTTCTAGGCCTATAGCTTACATTATTGTAATTTTCATTCCTGATGATGTTGGTACTGTTTGCCAACGAAAAGCTTTGGATTTAAAATAATAAATATTCTTGTATTTGAATAACCTGTGTTGTTTTAAATTATTAAACAAGAAAACGTATTTTATATTTATATATAAATAAATTATATTTATATATATATATATATATATATATATATATATATATATATATTCCTAATTATCTAATTAACCTGGCTTTTATAATAATAAAGCTATTTGCTATTGTGTGTTGCTATAGTAAACTATAATTGTGTTTTATTATACATATAGGTGTACTACATCACATGCCCAGAAATAACTATCAACTTTGCCCACTTCCCAATGACACCCACTGGCAGAGAAATAACAGTCATTGAACAGGCAACAGGCCGATGTGTTGATAATGCTGAAGAGATTGATACACCAACTTACCTATGTAAGGGAGATGGGAAGTGGTACTTGCCAACTGGAGGTTGTAAATGCAAGCCTGGCTATGAAGCTGACATTGAAAAACAAACCTGCAATGGTAAGTGGACAGTTGTTTTTAAAGGAAGCTTGGTAAAATTAAACATTTCATCTGCCACTTGGAATACACGGTTTCTGCAATTTTTGTGAAAGGCAGAAATGATTAATCTAAAATTTAACTCAAACTCAAATTGAAAAAAACTTTCTTCATTTCTTATCTATTATCAGTTGTTTATCACAAATCTGGGGCCTGTAACATCTTTCCTATAAATTATTTTACAAATAAAGAACTTTAGAATCAATGTACAAGTATTAAAGTGTGATGTGATCTTGACAATGTGCTAAGAATAGTGATCTAAAATATTAAGTAGTAAATCTATGTAATAATTTTCCATATCCTACTATTTAAAAAAAATAGGGACAAAATAATATCTCAAATCAATTCAATTCAAAAATCTTTGTCCTTAATATAAAATTAAAATTCATTGGCTATTTTATTAAACAGTTTTTTTTTCATAACAATAAATATTAAAAGATTTCAATCAAAATCTCACTACACACTAATTTATTAGTACATACAGACTAGTTTCGACAACATGTCGCCTTCATCAGTGATTAGCCCTCATCAGTTCTCCTTTTGTTTAGTTTTCTGTTATTTTAAAATTAAATGATATTATAATTATTATTAATAGAATAATTATTTGAACTGACAAACACACACACACACAAAACACACGCGCACACACAAACACACACACACACACACACACACACACACACATACACACACACACACAAAACATGCATGCAGATACACACACACACACACAAACACATACACCAATGAGTTAATTTTATAAACTAATAATACAGGTAATTTTATACTATATACATAGTGCAACAGGCTGGAAATAAAAATCCTGCATTTATGGTTCTATGTAAAATGTTTTAGTCAGATTCCAGAAAGTTGATACTTGAAACTTTACATTAAATTTTGTTTGAAAAAAAATAAATGTAGGTCAATTCATATGTCACTTCCAACAAGTTATAGCTGTTCCCTGAAGGAAAAGCAGTTGATTTTGAAGAGCCATTGAACCGAAGTAAGAGCAAGGTGTATAATAGATGGCAAAGCAGAAAGTGCCGACTCATGGGATCAAATTAATAAAACAATTGCAGTAAATTGGGCCATGACTAGATGTCTGGTAGCAATCATGTCATAATTAATGGGCAAGTGCATGATGTGATCATAACACATTTAATGGGGAGAGTTACTGTAAAAATTATATCTTCTAAAGTTGTATCTTTTCTGAAAAGCTTTCCCTATAAGTTTCTGTTTTAAAATTTACTATATTTATTCATTTAAATTTAACCTTTAATTCTTAAATATTATTTGATTAATATTAAATAAAAAGTATACACTTTTGAACCTATATATGGTCTTATTACTAACTATATGAAGCAACTGTGGCGTAATGTTTATTTTTAAATAAATAAAACCTCTAAACCACAAATAACATTTTATTTAAACCTTATGTACATTTCGATTGCCCAGCAATCATCTTCAGAGGTATTTAAAAAATACAGTTGTATTTTTTAAATACCTCTGAAGATGATTGCTGGGCAATCGATGTACATAAGGTTTAAATAAAATGTTATTTGTGGTTTAGAGGTTTTATTTATTTAAAAATATGGTCTTATGTGTGAACTTTCTTTAACCCTTTGATTAGCAACATGTACCTGCCCTGATATGGCCTCTGTGAGTAACATATTTTTAAAAGATTATTACACTTTTTTTCCAATTGTTGTCTAAATTTTCTCTAATTTTTTAAAATTATAGTAATATTTGTTTTTTCTTATTTGTTTATTATTACATGTTAACTGAACTCTACCTTAGGTTTACTGATAATGTCTTTGCTAAAAATTATCTGTTAATCTTTTTTTTATACTTAATCATTGTAAAATACCGCACAAACTTTCAAACGAATTGTAAACACATGGAAAAAACCATAGACTTTGTACGCAAAATATTTTCTTTACTATTCAATCGCCTATTCATTGTAAAACATAGCAGAAACTTCAAAACAATCTGTAAATGTACTTGTAAACCCATAGACTTTGGACACAGAGTACACTGTGTAGTATTTACTGTCCAGATAGTTGCAA
This sequence comes from Prosapia bicincta, assembly GCA_036971475.1. Classification (NCBI taxonomy): domain Eukaryota; kingdom Metazoa; phylum Arthropoda; class Insecta; order Hemiptera; family Cercopidae; genus Prosapia; species Prosapia bicincta. Next base: position 115,876,594 of record JBAIZL010000006.1, read on the forward strand.
ATATTTAACCTAATATACAGTACAATACACAGGAAAACAATACATAAACCTTCAGCAATGTTAATTTGAGAGAAGTGGTAGAACACACATATACCGGAATCCTAGCGCTGGCCGTTGCACTCTCTAACTAATGTAATGGTACTAAAATACTAATCAAAGGGTTAAAATAGCACTCATTTTTTATTGTTTTGAGAGTTTAAGTAACAGCAATAAAACTTTTAAGAAAAGTAAATAGGTATAAAACAGTGGGTATAAACCAAATTAAGATATTGTATATGAATTAATTATATATACTAAATACTAGGGATGGGCCGATTCCTAAAATTTTCGATTCCGATTCCGATTGCGATTCTAAAATTTTCCTTTCGATTCTCGATTCTTTAGTCGATTCTGGATTCTTTCAAGTTATGTTAGCTTACATGCTAGTTCTCTAATAATTAATTTAGTTAACATCTTGGTCATATGGCAAAACCTTTTAAAAGTTCTGTTTTAATGTAATAGGCTACACAAAACCTTGAACCATGAGAGTGATAGCTGTCTATAATATAATTTATTAAGGTTAAGTTTCGGAGGAATAATACAGTGTTTCTGTTATCCGTCTATTCACTCAACCGTCATGGCCACGGTTCCGACGGTGACGGTTAATCGAGTTTTTACTGTACTTTTTTGTGTTTTGTTCTGACATTTAGTGAGAGAGAGAGAGAGAGAGAGAGAGGGAGAGAGAGAGAGAGAGAGAGAGAGAGAGAGACGAGCGATGTCAAACGACCAGAAATGGTTACGATCTCGATTGCTGTTGCTTCATAAATAATAATATTTTTGTTTACTTTAATCATTTAATTTATTCAAATCAACTAATACATAAATAAGACATAGTTGGCAATTAGTTATTTTTCCACACAAATATAATAAATTTTGTTTGGTAATAAATTACTCCACACGCATATTTTAATAGTTAACAAAATAGGAATCGGAATCGACACTTTTATGAATGAAGAATCGAGTATCGACGATTCCTCGATACCACCTAGAATCGACGATTCCTGGAATCGAGAATCGGAATCGGCCCATCCCTACTAAATACACAATAAAATAGAAGTTAGCTGTAACCAGTAATAGAAATATTAAGGATAGGTTATGTAACAGTTGAAATATTCAAAGAAACAAGAAAATACTATACAAGCAGAATAAGCTGCCTTTAACATCCATTATACTTATGGAACAACAATAAAAATGTGGAATAAACATAGGTTTTAAAATATCATTTATGGTTGATGTTCAATATAAAAATTTTACATTAAACTGTTAGCAAGTTATTGTTTTTTTTTCTTTCAGCAAGTAAACTAAATGGTAGTTAATCATATATAACCTTACTTCAGATAAAAAACAAAGCAAATTTTAACTTTTTTTTATTGTGGTTTATGGAGATATTTTTCATAAAAAACAAATTCTGTTAAAAGAACAAAACCATAAATGCTGGTGTGCAGCCATTAGATGTAAAGAAAGGTTGATTGATTTTGAATTTCTCAGAAGACCACAAGTAGATTAAAAAAGACAGATCAGCAACAGCCTGAAGATGTGACACACAAAAGAGGATATGAACACAAGATCCTAAACGTAAAGTGCAAAATGATAAAGTCACTACTTTAACAAAGTTATTAATTCTTTCCTCTATTAAATTTACATTTAATTATCAAATAGGAAGCTGAGGTTAAAGTTGAAGATTAGGTTTATGTTATAGTTGAATTACCTGGAGTGTGCACACTGTTGTGTAAGAGGTTTAGCGTGGCAATGGTTGTGGAATGTGAAAATGTTCACTAAACAAAATAATAGTTTTAAAATGTTCACTAACAACTGAGAATATATTAAAAGTTTCACTAGTAATAAAAATCAATTTATAATGTTCATGGTAGCAAGAGCACTCGCTCTAATCCTATCGTTAAACCTTGTGATCCCGGGACTTTTTTCATGGGTATCTACTACAGTCCCGAATTTATTGAAAACTTGGCTTTGAAAAAACTTACGCCAAATTTTTATTTATCAATGGATTTTTTTTTATTGATTTCTCTAAGACTTTACTATAACATACACTTACTTAGAATTATAATAAACATGCAAACAAAAAAATTATGAGAAAAATTTACTCACTAAAAACATTTTTCCAAAATTTTCTGTTTCAATTTTGTATAAAGTATATAAAATTAAAAATCGGTTGCTAAATAAAATCATCTTGTCTTTGTACACATAAAAATGAGTTTGTTTCTCAAATTTTCACTTAGTTGTATCCACAAATAACAGAGATATAGATTTATTACTAAAAAGTGCATATTTAGTTCCACTGCACAACATTGCGAAAAACACATGAAAATGTATAAAAATAAAAGTAATTATTTAAGTAACATGTAAAATAACAAAACAAACAAAGCTTTAATTGAATGTTAGTGTTAGTGTACTAACATAAACCACTACAAACAGTATGATAAACTTGTTGTAAACCATGTAAACCCTAAACCTTCAAACAAGAACTGCACAACAAAATTGTGAGTAACAAACTCCTCAATCACAACAATGGTAGCTGGCATGGCACTTGGCAATCATCAAGTTTTACCTAAAACAGAGCTGTTAAATCAAACTACAAGTGCCTTTAATTACTATAACTTTGTAAACAAGTTCATTACGAATGCTTTCATATGTGCAAGAATTATTTTACCAATTACATCATTAAAAATAAAATATTTTGTGAATGTTAAAACATTTGGACATTAGGATCAAACGGGATTTTTCAGCACATCTGAAAATTTGGATGTTGCGGTCAAAAAGGTTAAATTATAATAGGGGCGAAAATTATTCTGAATTCCAGTGAACTTATAAAATTTTCAGATGGATATTAAGATAAGTGTTTTATATGGGGACTTTCATTCTGACTTACCATTTACATTAAGACTTTCATCTGTGCTCAGTGAGTTTGCATGTTATGCCACCTAAGAGTACCTGATATTATTTTCTGTTTATTTCTCTGGAATCTTATAAGTTGCAAACTTTGCAGATTACAGAATCTAACATTCCCCAAGCGCCACAATAACCATCTTCATAATTACTCATTTAGCTTATCTTAATAATGCAAACAACAATTACCTTATAATGTTGAGTCACTAAAGTGAAAATGCTGGTTATCTCAGGATTTGTGAAACAACATTTTAGAAATTAAATCTGTGTTATGAAATGAAATCTTAAGTTAGATAAACTGTTTTGCTAAATTACTTCACAAATTCACAGAAACATTAAAATGTGAACACTGTAAAATTCACATGTATTCTGATAATAGTATACCAATAAAGGACTCTTAGCTAGAAAAACAACTTAGCTTATACCTTGTACATTTTTAAAACTTATTTAGTCTTTGTAGCTGAGTCTTTTTGTTGTTATTTATTATTCACAGTATTGTGCTCCATACTTATTGCTGTGCTAAAAACGTTTTAGTTTTGTCAAAATTATTCTCAGCCTTTAAACATTAAAATTTAATAATCAGTGGGGTTCCTATTTCATTTAAACTTTCAATATTGTTTATAAACTTATATTTTTTATTATAAATTTATTTACAAGCTCCACTTAATGTTGCAACATGTCTGCTTGAATTATTCTCATATTTAAGAATAAAGAACATACGATTAAGTTCTTATCTAAATTGTTTGTTGCATATGTTTTGCTTCAACAAACTATATTTAACCTGTGTAAATAAAAATAAAAAACTACTAAAAACCAGTATCATTGTTGAGTAAGACTTTCCTACAATTAAACAGTAAAGTCTGAAATAATATTTTGTGGTATTTAAATAACCATTTTTGTTGTATTTTTAAAAACATCTCTAGGAAATGTCGGAGCTACAATCTTTAAAAATAGCGAGGGAAAACAATTCCAAATTTTTTCTACAAATTAATAAGAAGTAAAACGATTTTTGGTGATTTTTAAAAACCAATCCAAAACTAATCTGAACAGTACAACAAATTTAGAGTGAAAGATGTTTAAGATAACATTATTTTTTTAATAGATAACAGGATTAGTCAATTTAGGATGAAATAAATAAACTGCTTTAACACAATGAAGGATTGAAAGTCAGAAAATTGGGTTGCCCTCTTTAATTTGTTAAAACAATTAGTCAGTTTAATTTTTCTGCTTGTAATACATTCTTTTATGTCTGCAAATAAAATCTCTCTAAAATATAATAAAAGTGCAAAAGGGATTTTGAATTTTAATTACTATCATATAAAATTTAATTATAAAGATTGTATCAATTTAAAATATTGTTTGAAAAAAGTATGTTCAAACAAACAAAAAAGTATAATTTAATGTACCAATTCGTATAATAAACAGTTTTGATTCTTTCTAACTATATAATTATTACAGACTGTATTCTATATTTGTAGATTTGAAATTAAAAATATTCGTTATTACACACTAGTTGTAAAGAGTTTAATTTAATTTCAGTTTTATATTCTTTTTAATAAACTTTTGCAAACGAAAGATGAAAAACATCAGTGTTTTAAAATACGAGGGGGTTTTTAAAATTTCTCATGAAACATAAACTTTTTTCTGGGATCTAATTATCGCACCAGTGTGTTGAAAACTGCTTTTTGATATACATGAGTTATTTCAAACATTAATACATAAAACTTGTTTTAGATTTAATTTTGCAAGTTTATTATGAAAATACGAGCTACTAACTCATTTTAAGGAGTTTAATATTTGTGTTTATTTTATAATACACCACTTACGATTTTACTTAATATTTTTTATTTTATCTGGAAGGTATTTTCTCTACATTTGTATAATTATGTAAACTTATTCTTTCTTTGCAAGCTAGATTCCCAACCATATCTTTTACTCTTATAATCCAGGGTATTGAAAATATTTGTAGTTGAAAGAAAGTCTGATGTTATTTCTGTCTGTTCTGTGCTCTTCTATTTAACTTTAAATGGATTTGTTTGTCTACTTAAGTTATATAATTTATATATTTGGATTGATTGGTTATATTATTTTTATAATAATAGTTAAGAGTATGTGTAGAATGGCAAGGTTTGATTTCCATAAATGAATTATTTCATTACAATTCATAAAAATAAAGGCTCCTAAATAATTTTAAAAATATAACATCTTATAAAAAATCAAAAACAAAGTAACCTATACATAAAACCAAATAAGAAAACCATTTAACATTAAATATTTACCTTATTTTTTATCAATAATACATTTTTAGGCTATACAAAACCAAAATAAATGAATAGGCTAGTAATGAATTCACACCACTTCAAATCATTAGCAGATATTTTCCTCCCAGCATTAAATGAAATAAAAATGCAAGAACTTGATTAACATTTGACGTAATAAGTTGTCCATGGATTTTACACATTACAAATTTAAACAATAATTCAAAATTCACTATAAAGTAAATAAAAAACGCATATAAAAACTTTCAAATTTGTGATAAAAAAAATAACAATCCTATCTGTAACTTGTACCAGATAATTACCAAAACGTAAACAACATCCAGTTTAATATACACAAACTCACACTAACTGTAAGAACAATTCATACCAATTCTAATTAAAAAGTAGCAATTAGCTAACTCTTAGCAAATGCATAAAATACCAGGAAGAAATAGAGAGAAGCAAAATCACCATGTAAAAGCAATGCAAAACCTGTTGGTATTACCAAATTTATATTATAACTAACTGTACACTGCCACGCTTTGCTGTGGCACAATGTGGTTAGGTGGATGAGAAATGAGGAACAACACAAAGCATATGTTTCATAGAAGTTTAATTTTGCAATACTTCAGAGGCTATGTATGGCAATATAAAGCTAAGGCTATGCCTTTTTTTACCATTGCCAGAATGAATCTAAGCAAAAGTGTTTTCGAAGTTTATCTTGGAGCATCCAAGCATCATTTATAATCTGCATTATGCGATCATAAACGCCCTTAAGTTCATTTAAGAATGCTTGATTGGACATATGACTGGAGATAATTGGCGTTGTCACTCTGTTTACATCAAAAATCCGCATAAATTGGAGCCGTCTCAGCTCGTTGCATGCTGGCATTCCCTAATAACCTGTACTTATGATTTCTAATTACAAACGTAATTGTGAAGAGATATTGTATCACATGTGACGATGTTTGATACTACCTAGTTGGTGAGTGATCAAACGCTTGTAAATGGGCTTCCATCATAAAATGTATGAAGGAATTTCTAATATTGAATGCCTTATATCATCATTGTAATAAATGTATTATAGGCTGAATATCATGCATTTAATCAGGCAAATATAATTGAATTCATATCACACATTACGTTTACAATAACAACTCTTTAAAAATTCTCATAAACAACAAATAAAACCGTGCAATAAACGTTAATTTCTAAGACTTTGTGAGGAAGAACTTGAATAATCTTAAGTGTGTGTTTGTTTGGAAGGGAGTCATGGTCGGAGTTAAGGGGGAGAGTAAAAGGGGCGCTGCCTCCCCAACTTTCTGTACAGATGTATCATTTTTTTATAATCAAAAGTTGACAATGAATTCATTAAAATACTACAAAAATAATAATAGTTCTGACAAGAAATAGTATCAGTTGTTATTTTGATCTTATGCAAGTTATTTTCTAAATATAACTGTAAGTTCAAAGAAAAATGAGAAACTTATTTTAATCTTACAAGTAGTGATGTTCAAAATGAATGTTGGGAATTGTCTCAGATGAAGTTTGGTATTCAACGTTACGTTTCTCATAGAAACAAAATTAGCCCTATTTTTGGACTCATAACTTTGCAAAATTGGAAACATTTTTTAAATAATAAATTTTGCAAATTTATAATCCTAAAAGCCCCCGATTTGTGTTCTATGAGAAATATATTGTTGAATACCATACCTTACCAATTGAAAAAAAAGTTTAAAACATGTACCTTATAAGTTTGTGGCTCAATGTCAATAAGGTTTTAAATATTCTCAATTTTGGGTAGGTACTCCCGACCCTATTTAATACCCCAGGGCAATCTTTTGCCCCTCCAGAACAAAACTTGTAACTCCGCCCATGGTGATGGCATTTGTGTGTTTGTGTGAAAGAACATTATAAATCTTCTCAAAATGTTTTCTTTTCTTTACAATGGCGAAATATATTCCTCTGTAATTATAAAATAGGATTTAAATATTTTTATAAATGCCTACCTCCTCTAAATTGATATTATAATCATATTATTTTTAAAATTTTAAAAATATAGCATAATTCAGTGAAATATTTTGTAGACTGAATGCAATTACATTTAAACGATCTCTTCTTAAAATTATTTTATTTAAAAAATCTAAGATTATTATTTTATTAATCAGACATTGTGATACAGTTTTATTTTTCATCTTGCAGTGTGTCCACCTGGAAAATACAAACATGCTACTGGAGATGAACACTGCCAGCCCTGTCCAGCCCACAGTAAAGCTCCTGATTATGGCTTCTCAGAATGTCGATGTAATTCCGGATACTACAGAGCAGCTAAAGATCCAAAGAGTATGCCGTGTACACGTAAGTAAATTAGTTTTTCTTAAAATAACTATCTGAATATGCAGATTTGTAATTTACTGAATACAGGGTGACCAAAAAAGACTAGACATATTTGAAATGGCTAATACACACATGGCAGTCGTTGTTTGAAGGGTGAACTGCGATCACAGACCTCTGCACATGATGACATTTCATTACTCACGGAGCAGAGGATGGTACAACACCATATGATTCCTTTTGATGCGTATGTGGGAAATAGTGAGTTTATTACAGCTTATTACAAATTATTCACGTTCATTTTGAACTTAGACTCAATGATATCGTTTCCAGGCAGAATACGATTCTCGGGTGGGCTGAGAACAGAAAGTATTCTAAAAAAGAAATCTCCCGGTCAAAATAAGTCTGTTAGGAGCCGCAAAACATTGAAATGGTTAGGCAAACTCCGACATGTAACCCAAGTTAGTTGATAAGAAAACATGCGTGTGATTTAGGTCTAACTCGTGAGTCATTGCAAAGAATTTTTCAATAATACTTATTATTTCATCTCTACAATGCTTAATTCTAGCAAGATGGCACCACTGCACACACTTCAAGAAATGCAATGGCTGTGGTGAGTTGCATGTTTTCAGGAAGGCTCATTTTGCACTACAGAGATATCCCGTGACCTCCAAGGCGCCAGTTTTAAGATGTTGTAATTGTTTTATTTGAGGTATAAATGGCAAGTGTATATAAATATTTTAATATAATCAAAGTTCTAATTAACAACATAATAAATGAGTAATGTTAATTTAAAAACGTCCGTTTTTTCCAACCACCCTGTATAATAATTTTTTTTTAATGAAGAAAGAATTAATTTTTCAAACAAAAGGAGTGAACATGACAAAAATTCAACACAGTCTTATGTCTCTCACTACTCTGAATCAAATTGTGAAATGACTTCTTGATTTAACGGATTTTATTAAAACGACAACTCACCCCTAATTAGTTTGTTCTATTCTATATCAAAATTCTTATTCAAAGACTCTGTGTAATAACTTTAAAATAAATTTCATATAGCATTCTAATAAGATTTAGCTTTGCGCCATACTGCCAAGAAAGTGAAAATATTTTTTGATGATATAAAAATTAGTGTTGTAATGGTCAGGAAATCTCAGATTTGAACCCAATTAAAAATCTTAGTGCATCAAGCTCATACAAATAGATTGTATTAGAAAACATAATGTCATTGAAGCATTAATACTGATATGGTTTTATGAAACTTCGAATAAAAATGTTTCTATAGTACACTAATTGAATCTGTACCAAATCATGTACATGAAGTAATAAAAAATAAAAGACGGACATATTAGTTACTAAATATCATTATTAGTTACTATAAATATGCTAAATATCATAAAGTATGTCTATAATACTTTTCAATTCCTTCTATTAGTGTACACTTTCCCTACACACACACACACACACATATATATATATATATATATATATATATATATATATATATATATATATATATATATATAAATATCGCAATATGTTTTCTTGTGTATTAATAAAGAACAAAAGTCAAAATGCAAATACAAGAATTATATTTGAATTTACAATTCAAAGCTTTTCGTTGGCTAAAAGTACCAACATCATCAGGAATATTCAGGTTATATATATATATATTTAGGTTAGTTTTGGTTGGTAAAGATTATTTAGATTTTTTGGACTAGGAGACTGACAGACTTACCTTGGTAAGAGTCCACTCTGTAGTCTTGAAATAGAAACACATAAAAGCACTTAAACAATGATATATTTCAACCACACAGTGGTCTTTGTCAATCAAAGAAAACACAAAAAGAAATATGAGAGAATGAAATTAAAAAAAAAAAATCAATTCTCTTTGACAAAGACTACTGTGTGGTTGAAATATATCATTGTTTAAGTGCTTTTATGTGTTTCTATTTCAAGACTACAGTGTGGACTCTTACCAAGGTAAGTCTGTCAGTCTCCTAGTCCAAAAAATCTATATATATATATATATATATATATATATATATATATATATATATATATATATATATATAGATAGATAGATTAAAATATTTTTAATTGTTAAAATTTTCAATCGTTAATAAAATACTTTATATTTTTCCACTCAAGTTCAAATATGTTATTAAAACTTTTAGCAGAAGACACTTAATGTTAATAGTTTTTTCAAATATTAACTCATTAATTATATTTAATTAATTAATTTTAGTTTTTTATGGGAGAAAAACTTTACTGAAAAGGGACAAGGTATGCAATAATGTTATTTAATCCCATTTGGCCTAAAATAAGTGATAACATATGATTTCATAAAACAGCTGATTTTGTTAAGTGGTGTGGTAGAACAGCTGTTTTAATGCATAGTTTCTATTACTTTATTTACATTCATTGTAATTATTTAATAAAAGCAATAAAATAATTTTTTGTAAAACAAAGTAGGAATTGACTTTTAAATTTTTGTTTGTTTATGTTTCTTGTAAATAAAGTTACTGTCTATAAATAACATCTGCATTTGGGTTAATTTTGCAGACTACTTTAGGGTGAAAATAAGCTACATGAGTTTAATAATATTAACAGGAAGAAGTAGGGAGTAAGTAAGGTTTTTCCTTAGTACATACAACATTGCTAATTATTCACTTTTTTAGTCTGAAAAAAATTATCATGCTTAGATGTTCATATCATATTTAAAGTGTTAAAGTAATAAAAAAAAATTATTACTGGGGTTCTTAACTATCCTATTAAAACATAAAACATCTACCACCAAAAACTCTTTGCAGAGTTGTGAGTTTAATCAATTCAACTAATATTATTGCATTCTGACACATTTCCCAGTAGGATAGCTGTACATTACAGTTTGTTAGCAAAGCAAAGTTAGTTTTAAAGTCATTTCAAGCTAGAGTACCTAATCAGTATTGTATTTCATGCTGTTCGTATAGTTGCATGACAATGTAATATTCAAATTAGCCAATTAAAGTTGTAATATAACGGAGTTCAATAAGAGTAGAGTTCTTCGGGCAAGATAGGCTATTATTTTAAAAGTGTACTTTATTCTGACTTTTGCTTTTATACTATATCATCTATTAAATAAAAACCTGTCATTAAAATAAAATTATTGTATAGATATTATTTACAGTAGTAATTTATTATTTAGATTTATGGTGTATGCTATCCATATTAGTTTTTCCTTTAAAACATTTGTCCCAATATTTGTGTGTTACACTTGCCTATAGTAGTTCTTACGCTTTTGATTATTGAGGATGGCCGTCTTGTGAGGGGGACACATCTCCCGAAATGGCTATCCCCAATAATCAAAAAGTAAGTGCTATTATAAGCAAATGTAACATATTAAAATATGTACAAGTGTTTTTAGTTAGTATATAAAAGATCCAATTCTCAGTTAGATTTATTTCAATTGAAGTTTTTTAAGTAGTTTGTAAATGAATAAATTTATCTACAATATTTCTTTTTTAAATATAGTCAGATTCTCAAGACTGTTGATTTAACATTTTAAAAACCTTTCTACTATATTGGAAAAATCTATATGTGCAGTAATGTACACATTTAATATTAGGCTGTTTCAAGCTAAATGTTCCTAAAATGTTAGAACGATATATTCAGAGTGAAACCCTGATAATCCGGACCACATTATTCAGTTCTCTGCAAAATCCGGACAGTTTTTTATTAAAATAAATAGTTTATGACATTAAAATTGTAATTATTGACGTTAAAATATTAGTTCTGGACATAATACTGTACGTTTATCAGCCATACAATGAGGTACATACCATAAAAGTACTTTTTTTATATCGTAATCTTGGCTTGCCACTATTCACATCATAGTTCGTAAACACGACTATAAAATGCAATACAGTGGAGTATCAAGATGTGTGTGTTGACACAATGGCCACCTGTCTATCCACATACAATGACAGTGGGAATAAAGCATATATTTTGAGTTACGCTGAAGCAGTATCCAACTCAAATGACCTAATAGTTTATTTCGATCCTCAGGAGGAAACATCAACCTAGCTCCTAATGCTGAAGCGGATGCATGTAGGGCAGCTCGCAAGCACTGCACAAAACTGGGACAGAGAAGCATCACGTCCTTCTTTTCGATTCCAAATACCTCGATTTCAGCGCTTCCGGCGAGTCTACACATTGGGCGGTAAAATATCCGTCGTCACTCTAACATAATGTCGTGTTTACACATTGGGTGGTAAAATATCTGATGCAGCTCTAACATAATGTCGCGTCTACACATTGCTCAGTAAAGTATCCGTCGCCGCTCTAAAATAATGTTGCGTTTACAGATTGGGCTGTAAATTATCCTTCGCATCTGTTACATAATGTTGCATTAGTGCTTAATCTCGGTTGTAATGCAGACACTATAACAACTTATTGGGTTGGTAGGTGTGGTATTTGGTATTGGGAATCCATATCTTGGTGCATAGGCATCAGTATCGGAATCAGTAAAATTATATATATATATATAAATTGTCCAACGTTATTCGTACTACATAAAGGTGATTTTCTGGAGTATATGTTTCATTTCTCTGTTAATCTCCGGTTAATCCAGATTTTTAGTAATCCTGATGGGCTCCGGTCCCAGTTAGTCCGAATTATTGAGGTTCTACTGTATTAAGTAAAGAACTGTTATTTAAAAATAATATTTTTAGGAACCTTGTATTAATTTATTTATTATAAATTTATGTGTTCATATATTAATGGATGTGGTTATACTTTAAACAAGTAGTATTAAAAAAATGAATAAAGTTAATTCCTACTTAGATGTAGTTATTTTTTATTAAATAATTACAATTAGTATAAGTTTGTATATAACAGACAAAATCACAATATTAAGAAGAAAAATTTAAAAAAAATTAATTATTAAAAGTACCAGTAATTAATGACTTGATATTTTAAAAACTGTATTAACATTAATTATCATCCACTACAAGTTTTAAAAAATTTATTTGAACTTGAGAGGATGAATAAAAAGTATTTTATTAACAACTGAAAATTTAAACAATTTATATAAATTCAGATGTATAGGGGAGGGTGAAAAAATAGTAGGAATTGAAAAAATTATTAAAAATACCTGCCGTATAATTTTAAACTCAGATAAGTGATTCATCAACTAAAAAATTATATTAATATTTGTAGGCATTAATGGTCTACATTGCTTGTCAACAAGTTAAGTCCTAATGAATAAGTTAATGTGGTTACTTACGATAAACCTTTTGAGCGTAAAATAAGATCTATAGGCTCTAACTTAAGTCTTGGTTCCTTAGCCATGATAATGTCTTCTATATTAGAATTGATTGGAGTACCTCTACCCCTTTGCTCAATTTAATGAGACATGCTTCACCAGGTTCTATTACATGCTTGATCGTTTAAGAAAGTCACTCCCCTTAAACCATGAACATTCATTGAACTCATAATAAAAAAATCTATATTTATTAAAACTCATGAAAACCTTTGTTTTTATTCTTACTAAATGTTTACTTGGGAATTACCATTTATTTGTGTGGTTATCATCTATGACCCTGAGGACTAAGCTGTATTTTCAAGCTGTGAAAACATTTAGTTTAAGAAATAATAAGACTATTATTACAGTTACAAAAAATAAAAAATTCAAAATTTGTAAAGAATAAATCTGAAGTCTTAGATAAAGATTCTACTAATTAAGAAAATAATCACGGTATTGCATTTACCCCCCCCCCCTCATAGCTGGGGGTAAAATTTACTAATAACTAAAAACATTTTTACTTTATAATAGTGGTATGATCATTGTTGACTCTGAATTCAACCAGTGAAAACTTTATTTTTTTTGTAAAATTTAAAAAATCACCAATGAAACTTTTTCAAATTGAACAGATATTGTTTGCCAATAATTTGTACTACAAGCCTGGTTTGGCCTTTGACTACAAAAGTCATAGAAATATTTTAAAAAAACGAACGAAACTGTTTAAAAATACCAATGTCAGTCTATTCAGAGGGTTGCCGATATGATAAATATTAGCAGACACAGTAGGGCAAACTTTGTTATGACAGATTAAAAATAGACATAAATTTGTGCAAAAAGTATCCTAAAACGTTATTTAGGAGCAATAAGACAATTGAGGGAAGATTTAATCCAACATGGTACCACTCACAATACTAGACTCGCCTACAAATGGCATCACACGAATTTTCCAGTATGATTTAGAACCAAAGTGTCAATTTAAGCACTGAAAGATGTCTAGATTGTGAAGAATGAAAAAAGCGTGACAGCAAAGCTAATTGGGTTTTTTTATTATAAAATATGTCATCATTATAGATGGGGTGCCTGGAGAACCAACTGTTTATCGCAAGTACTACTAACTAATAAGTCATAACAAAGCTAAGGAAAAATTAAGGGAAAATACCAGATTCTGGAAGAAAAAACTATTTGTTCTGTATCTTGGCAATGGCCCAACTTGCACAGTGGCCTACCTGTAAAAAAGATTAAACTGGAAAGCATATGTTTCTATATTTTCCACATGTTGTCTCATGCAAATTTAACAGCCTGACAGTAAGAAAAAAAAATATCTTTCAAAAACGGAGATTATGTAAGGGGTATAATAAAGTTTAGTTATGGATTTGTTTTACAAATAATCACTTTCTCACACTAGTTTGGTTGGACGAAACTATTACCTTAACTCTGCAGGCTACGTGTTAATGAATTTATATGTAAAATCCACAAACAATTTTTCACATAATTATTTTTAGAACATGAGAAGGCTCAACAGAGTAACAGAAATTTAAAAAAAAATGAAATTGTGTTTGTTAGATGCCTTCCAACTGTAAGTAATACCTTCTCTCTTTCAAGTTGTGATCAGTGGAATGAAAGTAAAAATTAGAATAATAACTGCCATGATTCTGAGTCATATAATTTATGTCATGGATAAATATATTGTAGTGTGAGATAATTACTTCAGCATTCTTAATTAAATTTCATAGCCTAAATAAGATGTAGGAAAAAGTTTATTAATATGTTAGGCTTATCTAATTACAGCAAGGTGAATGAAAATGTTCATTTGTTGAAGTAATCAATTACACACGGAAGCAGAGCAAGACACTCTGTTATTAGACATACAACTGAATGAACATAATTAATAGTTTTGTAACTTCTCTCCAGTTTCTGAATTAACTACTAGGCCTGCTCTGCTGTACACCTGCACAAATAATTATGATGTTTTATTTTTGTGCCTCGAAGCTGTTAATAACAATTATGGTAAGCGGGGATCAGATGTAATGATAAAAGCAGTAGTTAACTGGTGTGCAGCAACATTCTTGAAAAAATTATTCATTTGTAGAAACTAGTTTGAAGTCATCAAATGAAAAATACAGGTCTCTGTTATACTCGCTTAACAATGTTATAGGCCTGCTTTAATTTTCTGTGTTCAGATCTATCATGGTTTTATTATTTCAACAAAACTGTTGTATTCATTGCCAATTTATTTTTTTCTTATATATACACAAGCGCTTACCTGTCATTTTATTAATAAATTTGTTGAGCACTGTGGACTAATTTTTTAACTAAATCAATAAAACCCACTAACCACAATACAAAATTTTTTATTTTACTACAATTACTTTATGTACATTTCAATTTCATGTTAATAATCTTCTGAATATAATTACCATGTAATCAAAATGTACATAAAGTAATTGTAGTAAAATAAAGATTTTTGTATTGTGGCTAGTGGGTTTTATATATTCTGTCATTTTATGTTAACTTAAAATTTAGGACAAATTCATTTTCCAATAGTTATTTTTTCAATTAACATTCTGAATAATTTTCCTTGAACTATATAGCTATTTTCAGATATCCAAATTTCAAAATAAGAAATATCATTAGTAAAATAAAAGCTATTGAGCAAAGCATTAATTTATAATGTTTACTATTTTAAGACTGAATTGTGACAAATCCATTACCTTTTGCTTATCAAATTTACATCCATAAATAGGCTATGACAAAAACCAAATTTATTATTACAACTAGACAGTGAAAATAGTAAGTGTATTTTTTTGTATGAGTAGAAAAATAATAATCAATTAGTTTGATGAGTATTGAATCCAATTATTTATTTTTAAAAATAATTCTTTACAGTTAATCATGCATGTGTGATGAGTTTGTTATCAGAGTTTAAAAAAATCTTTTCTACATTACAGCTACCTTGTATGCTGTTTATCTTTTTCTCTGTCAAGCTTTCATCTTTAAATTTTTTTGAAAATTTTTCGTCTTAATTTCGGTTTTTAACAGTTAGATATCTTCCCCCCTCCCATTTTATTGTACTGTTTTCTGTCATACCTTTTCAATTGTAAACTTCTTTAAGTGGGCCCATCACTACTTTCTGATAGGAGTAAAACTTAAAAATGTAACCTCACAATACAGATGTATTTCCTTCAGATTTCAAAAGATTGACAGATTGCACCAAAAATTTGTTTTTCAGTTAGATATCGAGTGAATAGTTAGAGGTTGTTTAAAAGTTTTGTTCAACTAATTTTCATCGTAATACCTATATATTCAAGAATATTGTATACCTAATTTTAATATGTGATAACACATGATTTTATTCATCAAAAGCTGTTTATTACTCGTAGGTTATGTTACTTTTTATAATGTAATTTACTGATATGTTAAAATGTACAGAAAAATTCAATTATTCTCTCATGCAGGAATAGTAGGTATAGTTATTTAGTAACACTGATTTGTTAACTACTAATCTACAATTCTTATTTTATTAAGGCCTTTTAATAAAATAATTAATTTTAAATAATAACGAATTGACAATTTAAATTTTAAATGGCAATTTCACTAACAAATAAGTTAATCTTACTCTCTGTATTGAATATCGCAATCTTGTTGCTGTTCATGACGAGCTGGTTGTTAATAACTTACTACACTTTTGCTATTACTTGAGACCAGACTTTTTGTTAACTAAAGGTTGCTAAATTGTTAACTTACACTTGGAGGAAACGTTTTCGTCTTAAGACTTCTTCAGCCTTCCAGGCTGTTATAGGCTGAAGAAGTCGTTAGACGAAAACGTTTCCTGCAAGTGTAAGTTAACAATCTCTGTATGGTATAGGATTTATGCCATTTTATAGGACATATAAATATACTTTGAGAATGTGTAGAGAAAATTTTAATAATAGTTAATAGTTTAACTATTAGACATAGTTTAACTATTAGACATAGTTTAACTATTAGACATAGTTTAACTATTAGACATAGTTTAACTATTAGACATAGTTTAACTATTAGACATTTTAAAAAGTTAGGCCTTGTTCTTATTTACTTGTTGAAAGCTATATGATTTTAGCCTCATTTCTTGCTATAATAATTATAATTTCTTGCTGTGTGTGTCCAACAAACACTCATTTTTTTAATTTGTGCACTGAATACTGTAGTTTCTAGCTTTGTTGATGTAAGAGAACTTTGTTTATGACTTTTGTTGACATTTGTGTTGATTATAATTTTTTTTTTTTGACATGTTCAAGATCTGAACTAACTTTTCAAACATTGTTTTCAGGAAATTCTTTGGGCTCTAAGGCATGGTTTAAAAACCCGTAATGTTGGTTTCCTAAATTCATTAATCTTTCTTTAATATTTTTATTTCAAAACAATATTTCTAGTCATATAATACAGGGTTGTTTTCTTATAATTTAGGACATTAAATACTTCATTTATGCAACACTGAACAATACACAGAAAATTTTCTTATTTATTTTTTCAAGTATAAAAAATTGTCTTATCTGTCCATGTCAGTATATCTGGTACTCATTTTATTTTGTGATACACCATTACAACATGGGGAACAATTTGAAAATCACAATCTCCTTTTTATTTTGTTTTAATTCAAGTGACACTAAGAATTGCATAAAATGTTTAAAATTTTCCAATAATATATTAACATTTATTTTCAACAAAATGTCAAATCTATTAATTGAATGGTTGTGTTGAAATATTACTTTAAGTAATTTTGTTTATTTGGTTACCATGACCATATTATAGTGCTAAAAATAATAAAAATGAAAAGTTTTTGTTCACATATAATATTGGTATTGTTTCACTCTCCAATTTTGAAGTAAAAATGTTTCATAATTTTCTAAAAATATTTTGTTTTAGTTATTATTACAAATACATGAATATTTTTTTGTTTCAGAACCACCGACGGCACCACAGAACTTAACTGTTAATTTTGTAGACCAGTCAACAGTAATATTGTCTTGGAATCCACCTAGTTTCTTAGGTGGAAGAACAGATTCTGTTTACAGAGTCGAGTGTGATGCATGTGGACCAAGCGTTGTTTATTCACCAAATACTGTAAGTTTTTTTTTTTTTAAAGTAAACTTTTTATTTGTACTTATAAACTGTTTAATACTTATCAAAATTTGTGTTTGTTTGAATCAGAGAACATTTTACTTATTTTTCAAAGGAATTACAATTTGCTTTACACTGTTTTAATGAAAACAGAAATATGTATTTGAAATTTTAAATTTGTCACCATTAGTGAATATATATATATATATATATCTATATCTATATATATATATATATATATATATATATATATATATATATATATATATATATATAACAACAAAATAAACATTTTAAATATATAGCCAATTCAAACATTACCTTTCTTTATTTTCTTAAAAAACAAATGGTATTAGTATTAATTAGAAAAATCAAAGTAATGATAAAACAACATCTATTGTGTAATACTATGTTCAAAAGCATAGTGTTCTAAAGGTAAAGGTAAGTGTAAAAACAACAAAAACAGATTCTATATGGAAATAGGATTTCTTATGCAGAAACTTTTAATTTGTGGAAAATTTCTTAGAGTGCTAAGAAATATAATATAATGAGCAGTGTATATTTATGGTATATAATACTACATATAATAAGCAGTATATTATTTATGATCTTTTTATCACCATTTAGGAAATGTACATTCACAAAATTTATATTCACCATTCAATTAGATAGAAGTAGTGCATCTGCTACATAAAGTATTATTTATATTTAATAAATTTCAGTTTTGAGCGCACCCTTTTCTTCTTCTTCTTTTAAATATACAAGTTGTTTTACTCCTCATAAATTTTAGAAAAAGATAAGATCTTTTAGTTGCAAGTCATTTATTTAAGGTGTTAATTACTACTAAGGTACTTAAATTGTAGTTGTAGACTACAATTTAGACTGATTAACCCTTTGATTACCAACATGTGCCTGCCCTGATATGGCCCCTGGGAGTAACATATTTTTCAAAGATCTTTACACTTTTTGTATAGTTTTGGTAGCAAAACTAAAGAAAGAAAATGAAAATAGGGTAGTTCAAATCATTAGCGGTTACACTAAAACGTCCGGAAGACCACCCACGCTTTGTTGGAGCAGTATGGGGTCTGCTTTATTAATAAGAAAAAACACTGAATTTAAATTTAACACTAAACGTTAATTAAAAGAAATAGTTCAATTTTATGAGTGAAGTTAAGCCTACGCCACTTACCATTCCAAACTGTATGAGGTTCTTGAAGAGCGGTGAGTCGTTCGACGAAACAGGCCTGTTTGGTGTCTAGCAGAGATGAAAGAAGGTTCTCGACGAGTGGCATGAACTACAACTCATTTAAGATTATTGTAAAGTAAAATCACTTCAAATAGTCACTACAGAAAAGCTTTAATCAACACTTGATAGTTCACACACGAGGTTAAAGAGTTAATTGTCTGCGGTGTAATGAAATACCACGCGGCTAACCTAACAAATTACACTTGTATAAAGAAAGCGGTTTCAAACAGTTTTATCGCGGCTAAAATCGTTAATTCGTAGTTAGAACGCATCTAAAACATTAATTGAGCGTAATCAGTAAGCGGGGTAATAATCAGACGCGGTTTAAACCCGATGTAATCGGCTAAAACACTTGAATAGAAACCAGGAATGCCGCACTAGAAAGCCATGTTGCAAGAAGTGTGTAACTTGAGAAGACGGAAATGCTAGCAAACGGTAACTAAATCAGATAATTAGTCTAAAGCCATAGATGAATAGTCTAGATTCATCTGGTGACTGGATCGTAAAACCTACTTGTTTGCAGTAAAAGAATCCTAGATTCTGGTCGGCAATGAAAGTCTAGTAGGCGGTGGAACTTGAACTGTGATAAACACCAGCTGATTGCTAGGTTGTACGAACTAATGAGAATTGTAAACAAACGTGGTCTGTTGAAAGTGAGGTTAAGGATCCTGTACTTAACATACCGCCCACCAAAACGAATGTTTTTAATCCGCCAGGTGGGTAGGGGGCGAAGAACCACTAAAGAAACAACCAAGAGGTCAGCCTATAGCTAAGAGATGGATGGATGCCCAAGAGTTGGTGAGGTGTTGCGCAAGTAAGTAGGAGGTGGGCCAAGAATGACAGAAGCGGTTGGACATCTGCTGAAGAGGTGGCGGTTGCTAGAAGGGGTGATTTCGTGAAGGCTGATGAACTCTCCCGCCCACCATGAGCATTCCGGAGGCGTCGACTAGAGGGCGAAGAGACTCGGTGATATGGTTAAATCTTCTAACGGGGCCACTGGTGGTGGTACCCTTGGGTAAGTTCTTGTAACGTTGAGTGTCTTTAATGGTGCGGATGACTTCTTTCCTCTCCATGGATCGACGTGCAGGGGTGTAACGAGCGTCTAATCTTGTAGTGAAGGCGTGAGGTTGACGACATAGATGGTCTGGAAGCGATCCTGAGATAATCCATCCGAAGAAAGTGTTTAGGGCAGCAGGTTGACCTTTGATTATGGTCTGTGGTTCATTAATAAGACTGCGGTTAAATACGTCAGATCCAAGAATTAAGTCAATTTGGGCAGGAGTGTCAAAGTGAGGGTCAGCAAGTTGGAGATGACTGTAACGTGCGTGTATACTGGGTGTTAGTGCGATTGATGGAAGAGGGTCAGTGATGTGAGGTAGTACTGCAGCTTCGACATCGAGTTTGAAATTTGAGGCATATCTAGAAGAGATTTGTAGGGACACATATTCTGATATATGTGTGGTTTGAGAAGCGACCCCGACAAGAGAAACATTTGATTTCCTAGTAGGTAAGCTCAACATGGCGGCTGCAGGTTTTGTTATGACAGACACTTGACTGCCTGGGTCAATGATTGCCCGAAGGATATGCGGATTTCCAAAATGATCATTTACAATGACTTGAGCGGTGCCTAATAAGGCAGAAGCGACGTTAGTTTTATCGGCGCTGGCGAGAGGTTTTCCATTGGTAGTTGAATGGTTGCAGTCATTGGCTGAGTTTGGGTGTCGATGCGTGCACGGTCGCTGGGGCGAAGCTGAGTTAGAGTCATGTAACAAGGAGTGATGATTACCGTTGCAATGTTTACAAGTCTTGAGTGACCTGCATTTGTTTTGGTAGTGGGTGCCGAAACAATTGAAACAGCGCTGCATATGTCGTATAGACTCGCGACGTTCCTGGGCTTTTTGTTTGAGAAAGTCTGGACAACAAAAGATATTGTGAATGGCTGAACAATAGAAACACTGTGCTGCGGACGGATCGTTACGAGGCGGGTTGGTAGGTCGGATAGGCAAGCGCGGTCTGGGTAAATTTTGTCTAACAAGCGGTGATGGTTGTTGTGCGGGTGCTCTTCGGTTGAACTGGATGCGTTGGCTTATCACTGGTGGTCGCAAAGCCGGCGGTTGAGTCCTGGCGGTGTGGTGCATAGTACTGCGGTGATGACCTTCATTCAGCTGTGTGGCTTCATCTGCGTAGTCGGCGGGGTTACTTGTAGTGGCTGCGGTAGTCGAGATCAGCGTCATGAGTTTAGTGGGGTATTCGAGCGGCGGTGTTGGACTCTCAGGAGGTGTATTACTTAAGTCAGGTTCATTGACAGAGGAGACCGATAGTTGGGGTTGTTGGCTTGTGCTAGCTGCGGTTGAAGTCGAAGGCTGGTTGAGCAATTCCATTGCCCTAGCTTGTTCAGTTACAAAATCATTCAAACTGCGGTAAGTAGGCATAGTGTTGGTGCCTAGCCTGGTTTCAAAATTAAGACGAGTCTTCGGATCTAAATTATTAACTGCCATTTGAAACAACAGAAAATCTGCCAAGTCCGGTAAGTTAATGGCCTTCAAGGCACATACTGCGTTAGAGTGTGCGGTTAGAAAGCGGTTGAGTTCTGAGTGCGAAGCGGTTTGCATTGATTTGAACTCTTGAATCTGTTTGAAGTAATGATCGGCTAGCCTGCGTGGGTTGGCATAGCGGTTTCTTAGAGCATTGTAAGCTATTGCATAATTATTGTCTGAAATTGTTAAGCCGGTAATGATTGCTAAGGCATCGCCTTTTAAAGTTGATTTTAAGTACTGAAATTTTTGTACTGCGGTCAGATTTGCATTAGAGTGGATCATAGAGTCAAACATAGTGATAAAGTCTGTCCATTCACTGTTATTGCCTGAGAAAGTGGGTACTTGTAGGCTTGGCAGACTGATGCAATTATTTGTGAGGTTAGCCGGTGAAATTTCCTTTTCTTCAGATTTTATAATGCCTGGACATTTAGCCAGGATGGGCAAATACAAAAGTTGAAATTTGGCTTTCAATTGAAAAGCCTTTTCTGCGGTTTCAGCGACTTCATGCTCAAAACTTTTTTCCATATATTCGTATGTGTCAATAAAGTTGCCGTGGATGCGTCGGATTTCGCTAATGAGACCTGTAGGGATATCATTTCCAGTAATTATGTTAATAACCTGTTCCAGGTCCTCAATGATATTATTTAATTTTGACAAATAATAATCAGTATTAATTGCCATTTTTAACAACAGAAAATAAAATTAGTTAAGGAAATTTTTTAAGATGAATTTTGCAGTGAACTGTATCCTATGGTTTATTTGATTCAAATTATCCGGCCCGTGTTGACCATGTATAGTTTTGGTAGCAAAACTAAAGAAAGAAAATGAAAATAGGGTAGTTCAAATCATTAGCGGTTACACTAAAACGTCCGGAAGACCACCCACGCTTTGTTGGAGCAGTATGGGGTCTGCTTTATTAATAAGAAAAAACACTGAATTTAAATTTAACACTAAACGTTAATTAAAAGAAATAGTTCAATTTTATGAGTGAAGTTAAGCCTACGCCACTTACCATTCCAAACTGTATGAGGTTCTTGAAGAGCGGTGAGTCGTTCGACGAAACAGGCCTGTTTGGTGTCTAGCAGAGATGAAAGAAGGTTCTCGACGAGTGGCATGAACTACAACTCATTTAAGATTATTGTAAAGTAAAATCACTTCAAATAGTCACTACAGAAAAGCTTTAATCAACACTTGATAGTTCACACACGAGGTTAAAGAGTTAATTGTCTGCGGTGTAATGAAATACCACGCGGCTAACCTAACAAATTACACTTGTATAAAGAAAGCGGTTTCAAACAGTTTTATCGCGGCTAAAATCGTTAATTCGTAGTTAGAACGCATCTAAAACATTAATTGAGCGTAATCAGTAAGCGGGGTAATAATCAGACGCGGTTTAAACCCGATGTAATCGGCTAAAACACTTGAATAGAAACCAGGAATGCCGCACTAGAAAGCCATGTTGCAAGAAGTGTGTAACTTGAGAAGACGGAAATGCTAGCAAACGGTAACTAAATCAGATAATTAGTCTAAAGCCATAGATGAATAGTCTAGATTCATCTGGTGACTGGATCGTAAAACCTACTTGTTTGCAGTAAAAGAATCCTAGATTCTGGTCGGCAATGAAAGTCTAGTAGGCGGTGGAACTTGAACTGTGATAAACACCAGCTGATTGCTAGGTTGTACGAACTAATGAGAATTGTAAACAAACGTGGTCTGTTGAAAGTGAGGTTAAGGATCCTGTACTTAACACTTTTTCTTTTTTCTAATTTTTTTCTTTATTTTCTCAAATTAGTAATATTTGTTAATTTTTTTTAAATTTACTTATTTTCACATGTTAAACCAAACTTTACCTTACGTTTACTATAATAAATGTATGTTTGTAACCTTCTGATGATGTTAACTGTGTTGGCGAAATGTACATCAAGGGTGTTTAAATATTTGTAACAAGGGTTATTGTTATTTATTTATCATAATTACGCTACTGTGCTCTGTATAAAATTTCTTACGTTTACTGACAATTTCTGTGCTAAAAGTACTAAAAGTTTCTATTAATCTTTTTTTTGTACAATACCTATTTATTTTGAAATACCGCACAAACTTTGAAACTTGAATCTGTAGATACGTGGGAAAATCTATAGACTTTGGAAACAAAAGAATTTTTCATTATTCAATTGCCTGTTCATTGTAAAATTCTGCACACACTTCAAAACGATCTGTAAACACGTGGGAAAACCTATAGACTTTGAACACCATAGAACTTTTTCTGTATAACTTTCTGTATTCCTAGAACTCTGTATAGTAGTATTTATTGTCCATATAGTTGCAAATATGTAATTTAGAATACAGCATAATACACAGGAAAACAAATAGTAAACGTACGGCAATGTTAATCTGAGAGAAATGCTAGAATGTACATAAGCAAAAATGCTTCCGCTGGCCATTGCGTGATCTCACGTACTGGTACGTGATTGCTAATCAAAGGGTTATATATTGAATGCATAATTTTTGAAAATGTTCTTTGATTTTTTAGGAATTTTTCAATGACACAAAAGTCACTATAACTGGGTTAAGTCCAGTAACAACATACCGTTTCCAAGTTTTCTCCGGCAATGGAATTAGTGATCTAACTAGTGATGAAGGTGGTGATTTTGTGGATATTACAGTAACTACTGAGGCATCTGTGACATCAGCATCAGTTAACAATGTGCGAGTGGTGTCTGTAAAAGCCGCTGAAATCACACTTACTTGGGACCCACCTATTACGACTGATGCTGAAATGGAAATACCAGATGTTGTTGAAACCTATGAGGTAAATACGAATCATAAAGTGTTTGGTAGTTTTAGAATTATCTCATAAAAACCAATCTTTAAGAGCTTAATTGCTGACACGTTTTGAAACAATCATTCCTTTTACATAGCAAAGCCTCTACTGGCAGTGTTGTGCAAGGTATAAAGGTTGTCGGCATAAGATTTATGAGGGTAGTGGGGGTAGGTAAAGTTGGCTGTTTACCTTGTAATGGAACTAGGGTATTGGCTTCAAAGTATATGTGATCATTTAATATATTTTCTTTATCTGTTGTGTGGTGTTTGTATATTTTGTATTTTTTATAGTTGTTAATTGTTTACTTTGGTTTAATATGTGGAGAAATTTTTAATTAGTATGTATATCCGTGTATATGTTGGGTAGCTGGATTTTGAGTTTAGGTAGTTCAGGTAGTTGATGTGTTCATTGAAGCTTTGTTGAATAATCTATTGGTTTGGCTGATATAACAGCTGGGACACTTGTTACATGTTATTTTGTATATACCAGATAGATTATATTTGTCTGTTTGTTGTTGAAAAAAATAATAAAATCTAATATAATCAACATTTTAAACTGTACTCTCTTCATATGAAAACCCATTGTCAAAATATAAGGTAATTTATTTTTTCTTAGTTAAAATGTTTCCAAAGTTAATCAAAGTAATCATAGATAGAGGGATGATGAAGAGTTCTATCGACATGGAATGAATGAAGATTTTGTGATTGAAGAGTTTAGTTATTGCATGAAATCTGTGTTAATTTTGTCTAGCTGGAGATTGATTATACCAATTTCATTTATTGATCTATGTCCTCTTTTGCAATATGAAGAAAGATCATGATTTAAATTTTACAGAAATCTTTAAGCAGTAAGGTCTCTCTGGCGTCTTTTATATGTAAATTTCCATCTTAACTGTGTAATAAAGTCTAAAATCAACTATTGCAAAACTTTTTACCATATATTTATGCTGCTTCTTTATAATCTATTGACAGAACTTGTGTACACCTTGAAAAGCATTTAACATTTTGTCAATAGTTAGATAGACTCTCAAATTAGACAGTACATCGTTTTATAAAGTTTTCCAGAAAATGTTTTGATTGGTGCCAAGTTATCACACTTTCTGCATTCATCTTGGTTGTCCTTGCAGCAAATCTTTTGGCTCTTACTAGTTCATGAAATCATTTTTCACACATCACATCTCTAAAATACTCTAAGTCTGTACTGTTACTTTTCCACATTTCAATCATTTTCTTGATCCCCAACATAAACAAGATTAAAAAAAAAAAAAAAATGCTAGCATTACCTTAAAACTAGTAATTGACCAATATAAGATACATGATGAAGATTGATCTTACTACCTGATCATTTTTATATTTCAATATTATGTTTATAGTTTGATATAGTTTAATATTTTCCAAAAATTTAGAATCTGATAGCAATTTTAGCATATTTTCTCTTGATAAACCAATTGGTAAACGTACCACGTAGTTATCATATCATTTCTAATATACTACGGTCCAGATTGTAATGGTCTTTTCCTAAAGCGGGATGTTGCAAATTGCCTATTGGTAAATTAGTATGAATGTTCCGAGAACTGTTATTTTTTTTAAACTGTTGATTGTTCCATATCAGAGTTGTAAGTTCAATATCCAGAAGGGCAATCACCTCACTACCACTTTCATTTGTCATTTGTGGAGTATTTTATGACTTAACAATTCAACTCCAAATCTCTCCTTCACTAGGGATTTTAACCATGATAAATAATGTTTACTTCAAAATTACAGAAATATACAGTATTACACTAAATGATCATGACAAGTTACATTATACGGAATAAATATTAAATAGGAAACCAAACCTACATTAAATACAAAAAACAACCAACCCAATTAAATAAAACAGTTCAACCTAGGGTAAACAATAAATGTTCTGTCATAGGTTGAAGCAATCTAATCACTAGTTGTTAGAAACGCTACTATGAACTCTCCACTACTATGAAACACATGCCAAACGTCACACCCTCCACCATTGACACCCACTAATGAATTATGTTGAAATACTAAGACATTGTGTCAATAATAGTCAATTAGGCATAGCTTAGTGTAAGGCTTGTCAGTGTAACTATATTTGTTAGAGTAAAATGGACCACAGACTATGCTATCTGTTATACTACCGATTATACAATAAGTTGCACTATAAATTGTAAAGACAGATAGTAGATGGTTTTGTCCACAGGCATAGAAGGTTCCAAGCGATCGGTTATACATCTAATTCAGTTTATTGTTCATCATGTTTCAAAAAATGTAACAGCTGTGCTGCAGTAATTGTGCTATTTTTGGATGATATCAATTTCATGATGAAAAAGAAAAACAAACTGTGGTGTAAGAAATGGTTACTCCAAAGACATATGAATTTACATAATGAATTATGAATCAAAGATTTCATAGATTTTAAGAATTACCTCTCGAAACAAGAATGTTGTTGAAAAATTTCTATAAATTCTGTTTAAAAATGTCTGTTATTTTCCATTACTATTTTACTTAGGTAGGTTATAGGACAATCTCATAATACAAAGTTACACTACTTATTGCTCTGAAATCGTATCAACATGTCGACAAATTACATACACATTCAAACTTTTCGTATATCCAACTGAGTTATACTATAGATTTGTAAGCATTCTAATATTCCGTACGCTAAAATGCATCGTACGACTGGTTGAACTACAAATGGCACACACACGATTATCGTTCAAACCGCCAAATCGACTTGAGCTATTCAATATGTTGTACGATTAATCGTATCGTCTATGGGCCATTTTAATCTAACTAGTTGACTGTTTGTGGGTTAAATTATTTTGTTTTATTGAGATGAAGATTATTTCCGTTTTTTTTTTTTTTAAATGAAATACATATATCTACATGAAAGAAGATGAAGTTAATATACAATTGATAATACATTTTAAACTAATAAATATAAAATAAATTAATAAATTCCCTTTCACCTAAACTCTGATTTTAATAGCAGCTTTATTTTTGTTGATTTATTTTATAAATACTTTTAAATTTCAGATACGATGTTTTACAAGGCAAGATGATTTGAATGCTACTACTAAACTTACAACTGAACAGCGTGTTACATTTAATCTCCTACGCCAGAGAACCGAATATGGCTTTCAAGTACGAGCTAAAACAACTCATGGGTGGGGCGAATATAGTCCTACAATTTGGAAAACTACGGGACAGGTGCTTGGTACAGGTGTGTATTTTTGTGACAACGCTATACATTTTCTAGTTTAAGTCAAAACAGTTTTTTGAGTCTCCAGACTTTTTCAATATATTTGCTAACATGAAATACAGTATTGTCTAAATTTCTCATTAAAGCTATGGAGTTGGCTTTCTATTTAAATTATAACATTATTACACTTTTTCTATTACTTGAGACCAGACTTTTTGTTAACTAAAAGATGTTAAATTGTTAACTTACACTTGGAGGAAACGTTTTCATCTTACGACTTCTTCAGCCTCCATAACTCTCCAACCTCCAACCTCTGGGAGGCTGAAGAAGTCGTAAGACGAAAACGTTTCCTCCAAGTGTAAGTTAACAATTTAACAACTTTTAGTTAACAAAAAGTCTGGTCGCAAGTAATAGAAAAAGTGTAATAATGTTTAGCAACCAGCTCGTCATGGACAGCAACAAGATTTCAATATTAAATTATAACAATAGAAGTCTTATAGTATGATTTAATTTAGACATAAATACAAAATTTACAGTACACAAATTTTATGATAACTTTATTTTTATTATTTTCTATATTGATGTTTAGTTTTAAAGTTTAGAAAATTTAATATTATTTTCCTTAAAATGTACACAAATATAAACAACCAAGGTAAGTATTATATCTTTATTTTTTATTTTATTTTGCTTTTTAAAATTATATTTCAACAATTTTGATTTCAGCGTACATTGGTGATGAAGATAATATGCAGGTTAGAATCATTGCTGGAGCAACAGTTGCGGTCGTTGTATTATTAGTCATTATCATTATAATGACCGTATTATTCCTTAGGAGGTAAGGATATCTCTCACTCGTATAATTGTAGTATTTTAGAAACATATTTTCTCCCCAATATGTTTATTGAAATTATAATAATCATAGATACTATTAATGTTTCAGTTTATAATTAGAATTCTTCTAATTATCATACATATTAAAAATAATTAATTAATTTACCTTTGAAAGTTATATAAAATTTTAGTGAATATTGTTTTAAAATTTTGTTACAGCCGTGGAAATGACGAATGTAATAAGAAGCAACCTAGTGACTGTGATACATTGGAATATAGAAATGGAGAAGGTTAGTAAAAAGTATTTAATTATTATAAAAGTAGCCTGGCTATTCGATTTAATAAAGAAATAGTTATCAACTGTTTCTTTAATTTCATTTATTTATTTAAAATTAAATTATATTATATATAGCAAATTATATATTTGAATATATTATTACTACTTATGTAATTACTACTTTTAATTGTATTACATTTACTGACATTAAAAATATAAATATAAATATGTATTTAAGGTATAAGACTGTTTTAAAATGGTATTCAAAATATTCAGGGGCAGTTTGTAAATTCCATTATGTTATATTTTTTTTTAAATTTGTTGTGCACTTGTATACAGTGAAATTTATAACCTAGTTTATACATTTTACGTAAAACTTTTAAATATTTCTACCAGCATAACAGAGTTATTTAACATAAATTTATAATAGGCAACAAAAACATAACTTTAAATATAATACTAAGTACATTTTTTTTTTATATCCCTCTAGTATTCTTTTTCAATACCTAGAGAAAACCCCAATTTGACAGTTACTGTTTGTTTTTGTCATAATATTATCACTGGTTATGGCATGGCATATTTGTTGAAAAGCTTAGTAAAAGCTGATTTAATAAAAATATTTTTGTGAGTATTGTGTTCAATATTTTAACTTTTATTCACAAAAAAATTATTAACTTTGTTTATTTTATCTTTGGAGTTTCTCCAGAGTTTCCTTTATATCAGGCATTTTATAAATTTACTCAATTTTACCTTTCAAGCTAAGGCAATTAGATTGACAGATTCAAAATAAATTTTTTATTTAAATTAAATTAGTTGTTTTAATACCCTATGTTTTTAAAAGCAGCAAGTCATTGGATTTTTTCAGTTTGTACCTTATTTTAATCTCCATGATATATTCCTTTCTTTACACAATTTTTTATTGCTTTAATAGTTTTTATATTCTATAAAATTTTTTAAATCTTTGTTTATTTAAAACAAAGAATTGATAAAAATAACTAGTTCCTTAAAATAAGTTTGTAAGGTTTTTAGATGAATTTTAAATTTGTTTTTCAGAGTTTCACTACTTTAAATGTTTATTTTTAGTGAGTTTAATGAAAATAATATGATTTTTTTAATGATTTCTTGTTAATAAGTAAAAATTATTATTAAAACTTAGTTTATTAAAAAAGTTATTTACATTTTAGTTATAATTATAGTAGGTTTGAGTGATTTAGAATTTCTTTTGTCCTCTAATCCAAATAAAGAACACTGTATAATTGTCGTAGAAACAGTACCCCATAGTATTTATAACTTTGATTGTTATCCTATTTGCACTTGATTATTTGAATAACCTCTTTGTACCCTTTTCATTACCCACCACTTTGTCTGTTTTGTGCCACCCATCTCCAGGACTTGTAGTCACCTACAGTAAGTCTGAAGTTCACAGTTATGTACTTTTGTTTGTTTCATTTCCTCTCTTCTTTCCCTATTCAGTTTTGCTTTGGCTATATATTCACAAGCACTCTAGTATAGTTTAGCTCTTGCCATTCTTATACATATTTATCTAACACATTCACTGAGGCAGCTAAGAGAGATAAAAACACCTACTAGGCACCTAAAAAACATTTGCTAATTGGAACAAAAAAATTAAAAGAACATTTTACCAGATGATAACCAGAACATTGCATAAAACTGATTTCTAATTTTATAAAACAAAAAAATCGTGTTGTATGTATGGGTGTAATCAGCACTTATATATTCCAAAATAAATTGTGTCACACAGCTAGTTATAAAATGTGAGCTAATTTTAAGATAACCACATTATATTATTTTCTCATATTTATAAAAGTCGGTTTCTATGTACAAAATAATTAATTACACTCCACTCGTCAACCGGTTTGTACACTTTTATCTTGTGACTACAAAGTAAGCTAACTCTACCGAGAGGAAGCTCTTCAAACACTATACACACAAAAAATAAGACAAGTGTACTTAGTTTCTTATATTATTTAATATTGTGTTTACCCATAAACATAGAAAACTTATTAAAACAACATCCTTACTTTCTACACTCTTTTTATTAACAATATTTTCCACTTTGTAAAGTAAGTAATAAAACTATAAAAATGTAGGTGAATATATATTCTGCTAATAAATTGTCTGAAAACGGTCACGTTAGATACTTGATAATTAAAATCTTCCAGAAAATAACGCAAATATAAAACGTATTCTTAAATACTTGTGAGTAAGGAGCAATAACCTCCCAAGTGGTATTTAGGTTTGACTCTTTGACACTATAAGAATCGTTTATGCTTGGAATACAAAATGTCTGTACAAAATGTGAGACTTTGCTGCCCGATGTGTAAACACAACATTAAGTTAGAGTGGTGACGTATATTTTACCCCTCGATGGGTAAATGCGACATTCAAGGGCACTATAGAACCGTGTTATCTGGAATCGACTTTTACGATCAATTCCCGATTCCGATTCTAGTGTCCAGAATCAGTGAAATTAACTTTTGGAATCTAGAATTGACCCATCACCAATAGGTGAATAGGTATTACCTGGAGTACATTTGTTCATTCTGCAGTGAATAAAATTCTGACGTTTTGCTAAAATTTCATCTAGGATAGACGAGGTAAACCCAGCAACAGTTGAAGAGCGAAACAGCTAATGGTTGATGAGTTTAATCATTGGAACTGCTATTTTATGTACTGCAGAATGAATGGATGTACTCCAGATAATAACTATTCATCATATTTTCCCATCCGTGAAGGAATACGTATTAGCATTTATATAATATATATGCTGATACGTATTCCTTCACGGATGGAAAAATATGATGAATAGTTCCTATCTGGAGTACATCCGTTCATTCTGCAGTCCATAAATTTGCAGTTTCGCTAGAATCTCAGCCAGCATTGACGAGGTGAACCCAACAACAGTTTCACTCGCTCTTCTACTGTTGTTGGGTTCAACTCGTCAATGCTGGATGAGATTCTAGCGAAACGTCAGAACTGCGAATTTATGGACTGCAGAATGAATGGATGTACTCCAGATAGTAACTATTAATCATATATATATATATATTAGGGATGGGCCGATTCCTAACATTTTCGATTCCGATTCCGATTCCGATTCTAAAATTTTCCTTTCGATTCTCGATTCTTTAGTCGATTCTCGATTCTCGATTTTTTCAAGTTATATTAGCTTACATGCTAGTTCTCTAATAATTAATTTAGCTAACATCTTGGTCATATGGCAAAACTTTTAAAAGTTCTGTTTTAATGTAATAGGCTACACAAAACCTTCAACCGTGAGTGTGATATCTGTCTATAATATAATTTATTAAGGTTAAGTTTCGGAGGAATAATACAGTGTTTCTGTTATCCGTCTATTCGCTCAACCGTCATGGCCACGGTTCCGACGGTGACGGTCAATCGAGTTTTTACTGTACTTTTTTGTGTTTTGTTCTGACATTTAGTGAGAGAGAGAGAGACGAGCGATGTCAAACGACCAGAAATGGTTACGATCTTGATTGCTGTTGCTTCATAAATAATAATATTTTCGTTTACTTTAATCATTTAATTCATTCAAATCAACTAATACATAAATAAGACATAGTTGGTAATTAATTATTTTTCCACACAAATATAATAAATTTTGGTAATAAATTTTGTTTGGTAATAAATTACTCCACACGCATATTTTAATAGTTAACAAAATAGGAATCGGAATCGACGCTTTTATGAACGAAGAATCGAGTATCGACGATTCCTCGATACCACCTAGAATCGACGATTCCTGGAATCGAGAATCGGAATCGGCCCATCCCTAATATATATATATATATATATATATATATATATATATATATATATATATATATATATATATATATATATATATATGAAATTTCTCTAATCTTACAATATATATATGTATATATATATATATATATATATAATGATTATTGTATTATTCATTCCTGATGATGTTGGTATTGTTTACCAACGAAAAGCTTTGAATATAAATAAATAATATTCTTGTATTTGAATAACCTATGTTGTTATATATATATTTATAGGTTAGTTTTGGGGGATATTGTAAGATTTGAGAAATTTCATATGTGCTGATTGAGGTTAGTAAATCTTTTTAATTCTGAGGTTTTTTGTTCTTTTCTTTTATTAATACTTAATTTGAGAACTAAACGGGGTATCGCAAAAATGTTTGAACCATACTCATTCGTAAACCAATCAAAAGGGTGATTTTGTCCTGATATAGGAATTTGGGTGTTTTATTATTATTTTAAGAAGAATATTCTGTAGTTTTAGTGTTTGGGGGTTGTCATTGATGATCTTTATTAAGATTCAAGATTAACTTCTATAAATGCAGATCTCATCTAGATGTGTCGGGTAGATCAATTTTTTTAAACCATCAAAACCACATGACTCGTATAAAGTGTCATATATATCGAAATAAAATTGTATTTGTAAATTTAAAAATTATCATAGTAAAAATATTTGTAGAAAAAGAAAACAAAAACACTGTTTTAACAACAAAAATATTTTAAAACAAAATAAAAACAATTATAACAGTAAGGTTCAGAAAATACATTAATACTTATTTAGATAATAGTTACACTTGTACATATAGGAACATCTCCTTCCAGTACACTGTAAATGTAACAGACAATAAACATGGTAAGAACGAGAGACTAAAGCATCTGTGCAGAGATGCTACAACCTGCTACTGTGAATGTGTTAATAATAACTTGAGCAGAACCTTTTTGTGTTGTTTAAATCTAAAATATTTAATCATTTGGTGTAAATTATAATACTCGTATAGAATGTATTTTATTACTCAATGACCAATAATCTTAATAAATCTTGAACCTGCTTTATTATTACAATTTTTAAAAATCACACAATGTTGATAAAATATTCTTTATTAAATCAAGTCTAGTTATTGTAATTTGTAATATTATACTGCAATATTATCAGTGATAATGGTGACAAGGATAACATGTTTTTTGATTAAATTAAGTATATTTTGAAATAAGAGTGTGATTTTTATTAGTATATAAACTATGCCCATTAAAAGAAAATGTTATTATAAATGCAAAATTTAAAGTTATTTAAAAGTTTTTAGTATTACTTAAGTTTATATGTGCCATATTTTTTGATAAAAACGTTTCAAATGAAAAAAATATATTTCCAAGTTGAGTTTTTTTAATAATTTTATAAAAAGAATATTAGAAAATTTATGAAATAATTACTTATAAGTAATTTTTTTCTAGTCACAAATAGTGGTCCATACATGACTATCAGTGATTCGAACATACTGTTTTATATTTATACCATACAAACTAATGATTTTAAACCCTTTAATTAAGACATTTTAGTGAATTTTAAAGGTGTTTTCCCTTCTTTGAACTAAAAGGGGAATTTTTCTCAGCTATGAATTTATTACATTCATATTTCGCTAGCTTTGAATATTGCAGATTCTTTATAGTGTTCTGTTGCATGCAACTTAGTGTTTTTGTATGGTTTGAAATACTAGGCAATCAAATATTTATTATTTTAACCTTGTATTGTTAATAAAATGAAGAGTGCCTCTGACAACTGAATCTGGTTTCCTTTTTTTGACTGCTTTTGATGCTTTTTTATTTTTAAGATTCTATCTGCTTTTGCTGTAAGTTATTATCTTGGTTTTACATTTGTAGTTTTAATAACTTTAAAAAAATTATCACTTTGAATATAACTGTTAATATTCACAATACGCTTTTGAAAATATGTTTGTGTATTATTATTTCAAGTGTTTAGTTGTTCTTTTGCTTTAATATTAGGTTAAGTCTCCTCTTTTTTCACCTTATGATAAATTTTTCCTGTCCTTTAACCTAATTTTCACCTTTTTCATTAACTTTCTCATAGAAGCCCTGGTGAATCCAGAGATAATTCTGAAATAGCTTTCTTATATTTACTAAAGAAAATCTTACTAGTTTTTATACTAAATAACATTTTATAATACATTTTATATATAAACATGATTCTGTTTAATTACCTGTTAACAAGATCTTTAAGATACAGTTGAGGTTTGCTTTATTATTTATTTAATGATAATTTGTCATTCTTTCATTAAAGTTAAAATTTTCCTCAGGATTTTGATTCCAATAACCTCAATTTTAGTTAGATCTATCTTAATTTTTTAAAAAATGGTATTTAGTGTTGTGTAAATGATAACAATAAATGGAATGCTAGTTGGAGATGGTTATCTAACCAGATATTAAGCTAATTTCTTGATTTTAGGGTTTATTTTTCAATGATATAATGTATTTTCTAGGTACTCAAATATTTGAATATATTGACTGTATAAATTTTATCGCCTTCAAATATAAGTTTTCTTAATACAGTACAGTCTCGCTAATCCGGTCTCCGATGATCCGGACCTCCGGCTAATCCGGACGGCCCAAAAGTTTTGTTTAGTTATAGTATTTTACAGTGCACAATCAGTCTGCTGTCCACAAAAATATTTATTTTTATACGTCTATATTTGTTATTTTTCAAAGGGGTTTTCCTACTTTAATACTCAAATAATATAATTTATTCATTAAAATATGAAATAGGTGTACCACTTGTTTGTTTCTTTTGCCTACTAAAGTAGAAAAAACTTCTTTGAAAAAATATATACAAATTAGATCACCCAACGTACGTGACATCAGAGACATCTTGCGATAAACAAAAGATAAAGGACCGCTGACTAAACGGATAAACAGTCTATCCGTCTGGCGTCAGGTCAGTTGTTTTGTCGGACAGATGCCACTTTTCCTGCTTCTCGCAAGATATCTGCTCAGTTGTCATTTAATTCTAGTGCGATATTGATCTGTGTTTTTTATTTACGTCTCGTTCAGTGTTCAGTGAAAATGGCGACTAAACGTAAGTCAGTGACAGTGACAATGGAACAAAAACTCCAAGCTTTGTTTCGTATTGATGGAGGTGAATCGCTTATTAAAATTGCAAAAGAGTTAGGTGTGGGAAAACAAACTGATTCCGATTGGAAAAAAAAGCGACAGGAAATTGAAGATTTTTGTGCAAAAATGGTTAGTAAAGACAGCTTAGGCGGCAGAAGCACTTTAAAAAAACCAAAAAATGAAACCCTAGATGATGCTTTGATGTTTGGTTTTGCCAACAACGGGAACAGGGTGTTCCTTTATCGGGTGTAAATTTGCAAACGATCGCGCTGAAACTGAATGAAAAGTTAAAAGGAGACCCTAATTTTACTGCCAGTGTGGGATGGCTGTCACGGTGGAAGGAATGACACGGCATCCGTCAACTCGGAATAAGTGGTGAAATTTTGTCAGGTGACAGTGATGCAAGTGAAAAATTCAAAGACAAATTTGGCAAGTTTCTCAGAGATGAAAACTTACAACCTTGTCAGGTGTTCAACGCTGACGAAACTGGATTAAATTATAAAATGTTCCCAAAAAAAACTTTAGCTTCCAAATTAGATTCAGTAGCAAAAGGCCATAAAGTTAAGAAAGAACGTATGACTTTGCTGCCCTGCAGTAATGCTTCTGGCGATCTAAAATTTCCACTTTTGGTGATAGGGAAATCCGCAAAGCCTAGGGTTTTTAAAATGTAAATTTAAGTGTTCTACCGGCCCAATACAAGTTCCAAAAATCAGCGTGGATGAACAGTCAAATTTTTAAGGACTGGTTTTTTGAAAACTTTGTTCCAACAACAGAAAAGTTTTTAAAAGAGAAAAAACTCCCTCGAAAAGCGGTTTTACTAATTGATAATGCCCCATGCCACCCAAATGAAGAAGAATTGCGTCATGGTGACATTTTTGTT
Organism: Prosapia bicincta; assembly: GCA_036971475.1. Classification (NCBI taxonomy): domain Eukaryota; kingdom Metazoa; phylum Arthropoda; class Insecta; order Hemiptera; family Cercopidae; genus Prosapia; species Prosapia bicincta. Next base: position 115,913,271 of record JBAIZL010000006.1, read on the forward strand.
AAATTTCTTCCTCCTAACGTAACGGCTCTCATTCAGCCGATGGATCAGGGCGTGATCGAAGCGATAAAACGGCGATATAGGAAAAAGTTAATTTTATCGCTTTTGGAACAACAAGAAGCAGATCCAGCTACAAAATTTATTGAAAATCTTAAAAAAGTGACTATAAAGGATGTCATTTATATGGCTGCAGAATCGTGGGAGGAAATTCAACCGTCTACACTACAAAAAAGCTGGAAAAAATTGTGGCCTGAAATGCCACAGGAAAGTGGAAAATCTGACAGTCAACCTACTAATGACGACAATGAATTTGTTCAGATTTTTCAACAATTGGAGGGTTGTGCCGAGTTGAAAGACACTGATATTTCCGAGTGGATTATCAGTGATAATGACATTGGTCATCAAGTGCTCAACGAGGACGAAATCGTCGCGGTGTGCACTGCAAACGCAGAAAATGACAGCTCGGAAGAGGAAGACTACACAGACGAACCTGTCAGCCTAACTCATGATGAGGCGGCTGCAATGCTGGAGGGGTTGATGACTTACTTTGAGAAACAAAGTGATACGTCAACTGCGGAGCTACTGACCTTGAAACGCCTACGAGATCGTACTGTGAAACGACGTCATTCATCGTTAAAACAAAAGAACATTACGGACTTTTTTTACTAAGTTTTTTAAAGTTTGTTTTTGTTTCAGTTTCATTTTTGTTTGAGTTTTTTGTGCGTTTATACAGTATAGTGTAAATAACTTTATGTGAATACTTTTATTCAACGAGAAAGGTGCTTAGATATTTATTTATGTCATGACTTTTCTGTTATAATTATAGGATTTTTTGCTACATAAGCTATGAAATACTGTACTGTAAGCTATATTTAGGCCTCAATTTCACTAAAACTACAATTTCAATATGTTTTCCCACCTAAAACACATATTGTATGCATTTGTTTGGCTTTTTCCGTCTAATCCGGACTTTCGTTGATCCGGACCGGGTCCGGTCCCATCAAGTCCGGATTAGTGAGACTGTACTGTACTAGTAAACATTTTTTTTTAAAAAGAAATTTTTAGGTTATATTTTGTTCCAATTGGTTTATTTGTCAAATGGAAAACTCTACAGTTTAAAAAAATTGTGGTAATTTTTAATATTCAATAATCAATTTGTGTGCTATTTGACACTAGACATGATTGAATGTGTGCTTCTTATCAGACAACCATTTCATCCCTCCTTATGAACTCATACTTACCGAATTAAATATGTCTCCAAGTACTATTACCATATGATTTTTCCCTAGAAAATAGTTGAAGAGCTAGGGCTAGAGTTCTTAGATAACTTCTTTTTTCAATTTGAACGGTATTTGAACAATATTACTCTGAATTTCACTTTTAATACCAGTGTTTTATTGTTAATATTTTAATTTTGTTTTCTAGATCTATTTCTCTTGGTTTTCAACTAAAATTACATTACTTAATTGGTATCACTAGCCAAATAAAAACTACTACTTACTGATAATTTTCAGCAAATGCGTTTCACACTGGATCAGTTCATTGATCAATGATGTGAGTCTGTGGTGTATTGGTGTTTTGTGATGTGTTACTGTTCATAGAGTAGTTGTTAATTATCTGATGAAATACAGTATTTGATTGTGAGTGTTTTGTCATCTAGAATGTATTATGGGTTTTTGCGGTGTTTGTATATCTCACAGTTTTCTGTTGTGTTTAGTTTGTTTGACAATACACCACTAAAACCATCTGCATTCTAAACGAAAAAAACACCCATAATGTAATACTTTATTTGAACACATAATTAACAACTACACTACACAATAACACACCACAGAACACTAATACATCACAGACTCACATTAAATGCAACACACCTGAGCAATAGTCTTGTCTGGGACTCACAGTATTGAACAATTCACTGAAACGGGTCTAGACTTTTCCGAACTTAAAATTTAAGTTAATTTATGAAAAACTTACTAAGGATATATTAAGGTTTATTTAATCATAACCTGAGATTTTTTATGTGTGATCTATATTCTGTCAAATAATGGTATATAAATATTGAAACAATAAACTATTTACGTTATTTAAACAAAAAATTAAGTAATCCTGCTCCGATTTATCATTGTAACGAAATATAAAACCTTCAGTGACTACTTTCCTACTGAATTTCCCCTCTTTATATTTTAAATATTAATGTTAGTTTGAATAAGTCCATTTTAAATAGGGGGTAAAAAAAAATGTTTTATATATATACAATTTCTTTAATCTTGAAGATAGAATAATAAAAATCTTTTTAGTAATAACTTTTTAATACAGTAACTTTCTATCAGTTCAACGTAATTATATTGTCATTGAAACACTTCTTTAAAGTAGCTTGATAGTCTACATTTTTTAACAGTTATTTATGAATTTGTAGAGGCTTGCGCATGTAATCAATAATTATTTTGAGTAGGACTTAGTTTTATTACTAAGATTTGCATGCTGTTAGGTTATGTTTGTTTGCTTATTGTACGCTTTAGCTTTGTTGTGATTGTGTCGCATTGTTTATTTTATTTTCCAGTGCACTGCAACCTGGATAATCCACCCATAGTTACCACACATACAAATGGAAGTGAGTATAAAGTAGTCAATGTCATTTATAATTCTTAGTTGTATAATAAGCCAGGTTAGTGTCAGTGGCACTCTTACTAATCCAATTAGTTTTAGGTTTAGTTGATTTGATAGTGAATGGGAATATAGCTGTGGCATAATGCTAGAAATAAAATACCTCTACTATAATCATTTTATTATTTTTGTTTATCTATAAAACATTGTGATTATTGAGTTTTAAAAACTTCAACTCTTAGTGGGATTCCACACCAAAGCCGAAGTGGCGGAAGCCAAGCGTTGCGGAAATCGCCTGGTCAATAAATACGCAGTATTTATATGGGAATTTTCAAATACAACGCCGGGCAGTGTCGAGTGAGACCGAGTGATGCCGAGCCGTTTCAAGCGGTCCTACCTGCCTCCAATTCAAGCGTTTTCTGCAAAACTGTTTCTGCCTTTGTTCAGTTTTCCAGCCTAGTGGGTTAAGAAATATTCTGAAAGTTAGTATTAAATTTGTGGACAAATGGATTTTATTATCAAAAATTTATAGATATCACATTCTGATATATATCCGAAACCTTTCATCTTCTCAAAGTTTCTCATATATAGTTACGAACTGTCCACTAGCCTCGTGATCTTTATTGATGTTGTGTTTCCAGTATTGCTTTCTTTCTTCTACACATTAATCATCAAGTGAGGAACAAGTCAGTGACAATATCATCATAGAAGTTGATGAGATTGTTATTGCACTATGTTTCCACTGAGACTGATAGTAAGGTAGCACCTCTCGCTACAAGGCTGGAAAACCTATTGCGTGCAAATTGGCTTCAGTGGGAATGCATAACAGATCTTGCTTAGCTTGGCATCGCATCACACCACCCCTGTCCCGCTCGGCTTTGGTGTGTACGTCGCATTAGTTATATGTATTAACAAGTCTTGCATAATTATTTTTATGTATATGTATTGTTGATAATTTAAAATAAAATTCCTTTCTTTAAATAAGTTAGGTTGATATACAGTAGATCTCCAACTATCCGAACTCCAACTATCCAAACTCCAACTATCTCGTACTCCAACTATCAGAATCACTTTCAGATTTTCAAAAAAAAAAATTAAGACAGATATCTGCTGCAATTTCCAAAAATAATGATTCTGTCTACATATGCTATTGGCCTTACCTCCAGGTACTTAGAGTAAATGCTGCACTGTGCAAATATTATCTGGACGCTGAGTCACCTTCTCTGTGGAGTTTTGTTTAGTTGACAGTCGTCCGTCGTCAGTTAGCTGGCCCTGGTACTCTTTGCATCGGTTATAGATCCGGAGAGGGATAAAGGAGTTAAAGGTCAACAGCTGGTTGAGATGTACGGTGTTAGACAGTCAATGATTTCAGACATAAAAATGAACAAACCAACTCTTTTAAACTTCGTGTCAGTGCTTGAAAATGGAAATAAAAAATCTTCATGAAACTCATTGATTCTCAATGAAGGCAGCAAAAAACAAAGAATTAGATGTCGTTTTCAAGTTGTTTTTGCAACAACCTTCTATAGGAAACCCAATTTTTTGTCCGATATTTTGTGAAAATGCCAAGGTCTTAACTCAGATGCTTAGAAAATATATAGTTCTTCTCTCCCATTTGCTGCGTATTTACAGTGATTAATTGAAATTGACCCTTTTTTGGAAAAAAATCCAACTATCCTAATTTTTGTTCATTGGAATGGGGTGGAGTACAGTTGATTCAGGTACTTGGAGTTCTACTGTATGACAAAATTATGGTATGTAGTTTGTGTGTGTGTGTGTGTGTGTGTTTGCATAGGTTAAAAAACCTTAATTTAATCTTTATTTTCTATTTCTACCTGCCTTAAATAATAATAATTCAAACAAAATTCCAAACAATAATTTGGAATTAATATAGTAGTTTATATATTAATAAAATTAAATAGTTAAAATAATAATTCCAAATATTAATTAGTTAGGATTATAAAAAAAAATATTAAGATATACAATATTTATTAGGAATTTCTTCTACTTTAGATTAACAAATAGTTTAGTTTGTTAATATAGGTAATTAATTTTATGTTATGTACCTAAAGTTTATTTAATAATAATAATAATAAAACATCATGTTAGTTTTATATTATTAATAAACATCTATGTCAAATAATCTACATACCTACTGAAAATAAGATGTTTAAGATAGTAAAATCCAAATTTATAAGTTTAATAATATTTATTGCAAATGTTGGTTCAGGAAGTAATATCGTTATTTTTCATAATTTCAACAATGAGGAGAAATTCAAGTTGTGTGTAGCAGTAGTACAACTGGTTACGGATTAATGTAGTTAGAATTTAAAGTAATTTTTAAATCTGTTTATTTTAAAACAGTATTACTTAAGTGTATACCATTGAATTTGTTTCTAACAAATTTCAAGGGGCCAAACAAGCTTTATTCCCTAATTCATTTTATTCTTAAAGAGTTAGAAGGCTACCATCAGCAACACGTTTGTACTAAAGCTGAGGAGACTGTAGAAGTTTAGAAACTGTATATTGTATTCATAAATTTTACTTTAATAATAAAATTGTATTGCACAAAGTGAAGAAGAACAATTGATACAGTAACTAAATAAGACAGGCAATTCTGCTAGTGTTGCAGATGATCATGAACACTCTTAAGACGTAGAACATAGATATCTTAAGGTTCCCATAGTGATATTGAAAACACCTAGATTTAAAACAAAACATTTTAGAAAACAAACCACCCTTATTAGTAGAAACTACTGAAGAATATCCTCAACTTCTGAACAAAAACAATCTTTTTACATCCAGGCCCATTCTTATATTTTTTAATTCCTTCTAGCATCACTCTCCTGTTATATATCTTGTACAAATTTTCAGTCGATAATAAAATACATTTTTATTCATCCAATCAAGTACAAATATATTTTATTTAACCTATAGTGTATGCAAATTGAAGTTAATACAGTTTTTTAAAATATTTATTCAATAATTAAACTATAAAATTTGTGGGGTCCAGCCGGATTCAAACTGAGAATATTCATGTTCAAAGTCTTGTGCTCCTTGACCCTGCACCAACTTTCCAAAACCTAGAAATATATTTCTCAGTGATGTATATGAATTTTTTCCCCCATATCTGGTTGTCATCAAAACCTACATTGTACAACCTTAAATTGTTGCCATGGTTACCACACAATATCATAAATAGTGCTCTAGGGTATAAAATAAGATTTTTTTTTTGTTAACCTCAGTAGAAATCTACTTAATTTTTTTAAATTTATTACTTTTTATCAAGCAAAAAGAGTTATTGTGTTTTATAATGTAATAAATTTCTTATATATATATATATATATATATATATATATATATATATATATATATATATATATAAAACATTTCAAATAATTTTGTTTATTGATACGGGTAAAAAGAAGTTTAAAATGTGTAAACATTTAAATTTTTATAATTAGATATTTTAAAAAATAAACAAATATTTTTATAATTGAAATTAGAAGAAAACAAACTAGGTACCTATGTTTTTTTTATATAAACGTAATGGAAAAATATTGGTACTTACTAATGGTACAGTAAAATATTGGTACTTTTGATTATAAGGAGGCTACTAATATAGGTAGATAGTAATGTTCTATAAAATTACAACCAAAGCTATCCTGACTGGATACTTTATAGGTAAATAAATTAACCTGTACCCACACGCAAACTAACTGCGGAAAACATGCTAAAGTTAGGTTATGTTAGGTTTATTTATTCACATTTTGCTTGGGGTTACGTTTTTGGGAGCACAGTAGGAAAGCGCACTGCAATACATCTAGACATGAATATACCTATAGAGCATCCAGTTAGGATAGATTTGGTTGTAATTTTATTCAACATTATCTTATACCTATGAAGTACCTATATTAGTGGCCTCCATATAATAAGTAAGTACCAAACTATTTCATCTGTTAAACAAGATGGCAGTGGAGGACCATCTATATCATAATAAGTGCAACCACTGGAGCGTTAAAAAAAATAACTAATTATGATATTTACCTTAAAAGTTCACTTTGTGAAATTGTGAATAATTATTGTTAGCTAGTAGACCTAGATAAAAATCAAAATTTTATTTTCATACAAATTTTAATAATATTGTTAGTATTGTGATCAATTATCCTTCTTCTACTTTAGTATTACATTGTTTTCCCTTTATAAATAATATAATAAACTATACTTTGTTAAATCTGTAATGAAATCTTATTCACATTCAGGGTTTCATTACTACTTTAAAGAAGTTACCTATATTTTGTATATAGTTAGTTGAATTAAAAAAAAAAAAAAAACATTTTAAAAGAAACGCTAGATGGTAGTAGAATATTTTTATATTTACAAAATTAATCTATTATTTTGTTTATTAAAGAGACTATGTTTTTCTTTAAATATAACATTTAATTTATTTTTGTGATTGCAGTGACAACGCCTCTGTTCACTCAAGTCGGTGCTACAAACTCGAGAACGTACATCGACCCTCATACATACGAAGATCCTAACCAAGCAGTGAGAGAATTTGCAAGGGAAATTGATGCTTCTTATATCACCATTGAAGCCATTATTGGTACATATATTTTGAACAACATAATTACAGTGTAAAAAGATATTAAATATAATTTAGTTTGTTTGAAAACGGTTCACCAAAATATTTTATAATTTAAGACATTTAATTGTAATAATAAAAACTAAATAATAAACTAAAGAACAGAATAATAAGTGAGGAATGGAAGAAGTTTGCAGATCAGTAGATAGTGTCTTCAAAATGTTATGACACCTTATTTTTTTCTCAAGTTATTTGTGATATTTCTATAAAATACTTCTTAATTTATTAAAAACGACATATACCATTCAGTAGAACCTATATTTATAGTTCAACAGTATACAATTTTAATTATATAGTGCAAACCCATTAATTTGTACTATATTAACTCATTAATTTTTATGAACGCTAATTTGGAACAGCTCTCTGAACCCGGGTCCTGGTGTGACCTGCCTTAGGTGTTTCCTCTATCTACTCATAGACTTGCAACAAGTCTGTGCTACAGCTCCAATAGGTTTTAACACATTTATTTTATCAGATATTTTGTAATTTATAGGCTTTAAATTAATATTTTGCAACTATACAATCTCTTTTTTTTAGTAAAATAAGGGTTAAATTATAAGTTAATTTTTTACAATCAAACAAATCACCTAATTAATGTTTTTATTTATGTTTCTGTTGGGTGTGGAAATTCATAAAACATTTCTGGAAATAACGATAAATAAAAGAGAGGCTTTAATACAAACATCAACATTATTAAGCTTTAAAAAAATCAAACTAAACAATTAAAATAATATAATTAGCAAATATTCACTGGAAACATAGTATTTGTGTATGACAACGAAGTCATGCGGGATGTGTTGTTCTATTAATAGCTTTTACTAGAACTACCAACCTAGGGAAAAATAGTTTCATACAATGTTACTTAAACCCCACAGAATGTCGTGTCATAATTTAAAAATGTCAAGCTGTAACCGGTTTAAGAGTAGAATACCAATAAAGTAAAGCCAGGTTAAACTGGCTTCTGAGTAGACACAACAAAAAACATTGCCTCCAAAGCAGGTAATACCCGGCTTCGGAGTACCGAGCCAAGGGTGTTGCTTTGATGGTCATAGCTAAAATTCATATTGCCATTGCAGATTTATATCTGACAGTAGAGTACAAAGGGTTAATTGTATATTCAGTTGGGAGAATGAGAATTGATGAATTATAAAGTAGTTTAATGAATATTTCTGAAATATAGGCTTCAATAGAATAGATTAAAAAGATAATGGCGCTTTCTCTTGATGCAGTTGTTTGAAGATTTTTAAAATATGAATTCATATTTGAACATAAGTTATTGTGTTCAGGATAAAGGTAAATATGAGTTATCTCATGGCTAGAAGAAAGAGTTTTAAAATATTTTAAAAAAATATTGTATATTAAAACAATATGTATCTTGTATCTTTAAAAAGATAAATAAATACAATTATTAATTTATAAAACTTCTTCTACAGAACTTTTGAAAATAAACACGAACAACAAAATAATTATTTTATTTATTTTGAGTTAATGTTGAAAATTTATATAAATTTATCTATTTAAATAATATTTATTTAAATAAAAACTATACCACATTTGCCTCAAATCCTTACATTTTGTGATTAAAAATTTTTTTTCATAGTTATGTTAAATGAAGGTTATAATTATGCAACTGGGAACCCACCTTCATTTTTTTTAAATGGTAGTGTTGTGTATTGAAGTCATTAATACATCAATACGGTAATGTAAATAAATATAAAAGTTTTCTTGTGTAAAATTATGTTTAGAAAATTACTTTAAGCAATAAAAGTTTGAGGTTTTTAAGTAAAAAACAAAGCAGTTTATTGAAGTAAGCAACTTTCTTAATTGTAAAAGTAAAATTGTAAATAATAATAGTTTGAAGTAATGTAAAATTATGCACAACGTACAAATTCCACTTATGTTATTATAAAACAATAATATGATAGATCATGATTGAAATATTATTATTTTAGGTGGTGGAGAGTTTGGCGATGTGTGTCGTGGTAAACTCAAACTGCCTCCAGATGGACGAACAGAAATTGATGTAGCAATAAAAACTTTGAAGCCTGGCTCTGCGGATAAAGCCAGAAATGACTTTCTGACTGAGGCCTCTATAATGGGTCAATTTGAACACCCAAATGTGATCTTCCTTCAAGGCGTGGTAACCAAAAGCAACCCCGTCATGATTATCACTGAATATATGGAAAATGGCTCTTTAGACACATTCCTCAGAGTATGTGGATACAGTTTATTTCGTTTAACAATATTACTGAGTGTATACATAATATTTTAATTTTGATTATAACAACAAATTTATTGTTATTGTTAAATTCTATTGATCGCAAATATTATGTTGGGGTTTATTATTTGCCGACCCCTTATGAAAAAACGTCGCCCATACATGCCTTTTCATTTTCTCCAAATAATTTTTTTTCTTTCCAACAGCTTTTAAAGTTTATTTGATCTTGTTATATTGTAAAGAAAACCTGATACTCAAAAAACTCAAACACAAATAGAATATTCCTCCACAGTTCGCACTTAGTAGAAATTACTAACCATAAACAAAACAAACCTAAATAGCGAAAAAGCATTAACTTTCTTGTCATTTGCTGAACTAGAACTACTTGCAGCCAACATAAGAAAGTAAAATTTACCAACAGAGTTCTTCAGTAATATGTATTTGATGAATGTCTGTTCTTTTACGCTCTAGTGTCAACCAATTCTTAGATGAAATGAAATATGACAACATGAACTTATAATTGTTTTGTATATTATATGCAAACCAAATGTATATGTATTATGTAGAAAAAAAACTAGAACCTAATTATCATAACATAATTATCATAGAACATTATCTAGAACATAATTCTAGAGAAAAACTATTTATTATGCATTTTTTAGAAAACTATGTAAAAAAATTAAGTAAAAACAAAAAAAGTCAGTTTTTTGTGAGAAATGCCATACATCTCCCCTTAAATCTAAATTATAATTCACTTAGAATTTTTCATAGAGTGAAATTTTCAAAACAATTTAGTTTGTGTTTTTTTAAATATAAAAAATTAAAATTTTTTTAAAATATGAATCTAAATACGAACTTATCAAAACAATCATGGATAAAATATAAACTAATTTTAATTAACCTAAGAAGATAAATATAACAGATTATTTTATTGATTTATTAATTCATAGCTACAGAATGTTTTAAGAAGTATTGTTTATCTTATATGTTATGAAAGAACATAATAAAAAGTAACATATTTTCTTTTCACAGGCAAATGATGGAAAGTTTCAAGTGCTTCAGCTTGTAGGAATGTTGAGAGGTATTGCTTCAGGTATGCAATATCTCTCAGAAATGAATTATGTACACAGAGATTTAGCGGCAAGGAATGTCTTAGTAAATGCGCAACTGGTTTGTAAAATTGCAGATTTTGGTTTAAGTAGAGAAATTGAGAGTACTACTGAAGGAGCATACACAACAAGGGTAAGTATCATTGTAAAAATTTAATTTCAATGATTGAACAACTATTGTTTTATTTACAGATTTTGAAATTGAAAATTAACTATCTGGTGGGAGTGCATTTATTAGTACATGGTTCATTGTATGGAGGGTTTTTGTACTCGACTGCCCTTTTTATTATATGTCAATACTTACTTTAGGAAAAACCATTTACAGTAGAATCTTGATAATTCGAGATAATTGGGACCGAGATCCCCTCGAATTACCGAAAACTCGGATTACACGAAAATACATACCCTAATACCCATAGTACTATACATTAGTACCTATTACTATAATTGAGAAGTTCATATGTGCACCGTATTGATATAAACATTTATTTGAAGCATGACTCATCATTTTCTTTCTAGGGTCAAATAGAAATAGGCTCGAATTTAACGGAAGCTCAAAATATCGGGATTTGAAATTTCGAGACTCTACTATCTACTTAGTTTGGTTGAATAAAATATCTACTACTACTTTTAGTTACAAATCAATACTTACATTCTTATTTATGTTTAAAATATTTTAATATATTTTAAAAAATCTCTCTTTAAAAAAATGATGTTATTACTCTGTACAATTTTTAAAACATTATAAAACAAGAATCTTTTATCAGTATCAGTATTTCAAATTACTTGAAAGTTCTGCATAGAAAGCTATATGATTGATATGTAATAAGTGCATTGCAATGTAAAAACAATAACTCTCTCTGCTCGATAAAATATTTGTATTATATGGCTATGGTTAGGAAGATTTGTTTGTCATTTGGAAGTAGAGAGATGATTTTTTTCTATAGTAACTTCTAATACTGATAAGGGCAGTACAATTAATTACTATCACAATTTTTAGTCTTATTTAGTCATTGTAATAATTGTTCTTAATCACTTTTTGACAATTTAATCATTAAAATAATATCCATGTACACAAACAATATAAAATTTAAAAAATTGCTTTTAAAAAACTATAAAAACTCTGGACATGTTTGGTGACACAGTTACAATCGCCTTCCAAAAGAATTGCCTTTTAGGAATAAATCTCTTGCTCAAACAATAAGAATTGTAAACATCTAACTGGAGTGCTACATTAGTACAAATGTTAATAGATAAGAAAAGGAAAAGGAAGATGACTACAGTAGAACCTCGATAAGTCAGACTCCTGACCTGGATCTCCGGAAAACCCAGAATGATTTTGAAATAGAATAAAAAAACAATAAATAAGAAATAACAAAAATCAAATAAGTACAGTACATACATAAAAAGTCTAGCACAACAATAAACTTGTCTGAAACCTACAGATAAACAAAATAATGAATGCAATGTTGTGTACGTCTAATGCAGAAAAGACTACGGGATCGCACAGCTCAAAAACGGCTCACAAAATTAAATAGGCAAAATTGACAGATTTGTTTGGCAAGAAATACATTGCAATGAAATTTAACTGTGTATACAATATATAGGTTAATAAATATAAGCTCTTTGTTTGATAAATATAAAGCTGTTTTTCTGTAAGTACCTCTTCTTTTAACTTTTCCTTAGTGTCTGCATAACCTGGATGGGTCACGGTCCCAGTTAGCCCAAATTATCGAGGTTCTACTATATGTTTATAGTCCTCAACACTGGTAAGCACGTGCATTATCAAAATAAAATTACCCAGAGGACAATAGACATATGTACAACCATCGGGAGTTTTTTCCTTAAGTGAAATCATACATTCTTCATTACTTGCTATTTTATTATTTGAATTCTTGTATTGTAGGGTGGAAAAATTCCAGTGAGATGGACAGCTCCAGAAGCAATTGCATTTAGAAAATTTACATCAGCATCAGATGTTTGGTCTTTTGGAATAGTTTGCTGGGAGGTTATGTCGTATGGAGAAAGGCCGTACTGGAACTGGAGTAATCAAGATGTAATAAAATCCATTGAAAAGGGATACAGGTATAAATATATAATTTCATTTGGATTACTTCTACTCCGGAAAATTATATAAAATAAGAAAGACACTTACTTTACTTTTTATTCAATTTCTCCAATTAGATCACACTCTCCTATAATATCTTGTACAAATTTCCAATTGTTAATAAAATACTTTGTATTCATCCACTCAAGTTCAAATTTATTTTTTCAAAACTTGTAGTGGATGACAATTGATGTTGAAACAGTTTTTCAAATATTTATTCATTAATTAAATTTGAAAAAGTTTAGGTCTCGATCAGATTTGAACTGAATGACCACAAGATTGAAATAGAGCACTTTGGCACTGAGCCAGCTTCCCCATGATTAGAAATCTATTACTTAAAAATGTATATGAAATTATTATAAGAGAAAGGTTCAATAACCTTACTTGTTGCAATAATTAAGCATTAAAAGAGATGGATAGATAACCATCTCTATCATAACTCCTATGATAAGACGTTATATACCACCAATAACTTTATAAATTAGAAACAAAAAATTAAAGCAAGCAAATATATTGTAACAATGGATAATAATAGTCCAACCGCATGTACTGTGGGAGAGGAAAATGTTAAAATCCAAGGAAATTAACTTTCTGTTTTGCCACTTTATATTGTGATTCTGTTATATGTATATACATATTTATATTAATTGTAATTATAAATTTAAAAAGGTACTAAAATTTAAAAAATTGTTTGTTGACCTCAGTAGCAATTGACTTAAATATTTTTTAATATTGTTTTTCAATTTGAAATGTTGAGGCTATAAAGTTGCTTCTTACAAATATCCTCGTCTTGACATTAATGTTTTTCTTGATGTCATTTTATTTATATTTACCATGTTTTGCTATCACTGCATCTTGAACATTCTGTTACTTTTTTAAATATATTCAAGTGATTTATCCTAGAGAAAACTAGAAATACAATATGAAATTGAGATTCTAAAATTTGAGTAATTTATTAAAATTTCATCTAAAAGTTATCATTAAGTGTGATCAAAAGCTTATTTACCTTGCTAGATCAATTAAAGTGTACATCTTTCTTACCTTATGCTTAAGACACTATTAATTTATTGAAGTGAAAAATATTTAACCTTTCTACTTATACGCCAAATATAATACAGTAGACCGTCAGTAATCCGGACGTCAAAAGTCCGGAGCGTTGCAAATCCGGATCATTGTTTCCAATTTAAGTACGAGTACATAATGTCAGTTGGGCTTTAAATATTAAGAGTGCAAATGGTTTAAAGACAATTTTATTTTAGGTTACCAGCACCAATGGATTGTCCAGAGGCAATTTACCAGCTGATGCTAGACAGTTGGCAGAAAGAACGGACACATCGACCCAGCTTTGCTTCTATCGTCAAAACTTTAGATAAACTCATCAGGTGTCCAGACACGTTGCGGAAGATTGCACAGAACAGGTGAGCACGTAAATGTTTCGTCACGCTTATTTTTATCAACCACAACATTAATTTTTAAAATAATTTAATTTCCTTACGTGAATGTTTTCATTTAGATTGCATTTAACAGTAGGCTGGGACAAAACTAATCCTTATGTTTTGATTATTGAAATATATATCTAAGTATTTTAAAATAGGTTTATTTACAATTTATATACACAAAGTTGTTTTGCACATGTGTTTGACAATGTGTGGTTTGGTACTTTTGGGTTTTGAATTAAATTTTTAAAAGAAGGAATGTATAAGGTATTTCAAAATATTTAATTAAATATTGTGTGTTATTATTAACCCATTGCTGATGTAATTACAAGCGTGCAGCAGACATTAGCAGGTTTGAATTGATCCCTCGCATCAATTGAATTGTAATTTGCTACAAAAATATTCTCACTTTTAAAGTCCTAAATATTATATTGTTTTATATGAGTACAGTTTTCTTATTTTTGTACCTTAGTTAGTTCATTACTTGTTATTGACTATTATGTGTATTCATAATGGGTGAAAACAAATTAAAAGTTATGCAACTATTCTTTGAGCTTAGCTTGTGAGGTTATGTTAAAACAAATAAAAGACACACAAAACTTACAAATTAATCATTTATTGACAGCTGTAAGTTAGTTTGTAGTAGCAACACTCATTGATGATGATGGCTTTGTGATTGAAACACATATGAGTCAGTAAATGATTGATTTTGTAGTAGCAACACTCATTGATGATGATGGCTTTGTGATTGAAACGCGTATGAGTCAATAAATGATTAATTTGTGTGTCTTTTATTTGTTTTAAATTAAAAGTTACGATTTGAGGTTTGCAATAGATTCTAGGCTCTCGCTATTATTGTTCATTTCGTATGTACGGTAGAATACACTATTGACTGACATCGAGTAAATCCTATATTGTGCTTCTTACTCCAGATGACATAAAAACTGTTGAAGCATTCTATTTTGTTTAGATATTTGACGGAAGGTCAATGGGCCATAAATAGCTTTCTTTATTCACACTGAGTTTCGAGATTTGATAAATATCCCTGAGAAAGCACATACATCTAGGCTTATGGTGCTTGTGTGTGACTTATCAGAAAATAACCTCTCTTAAAGCAAACAAATCAAACAATGATGACATTCATGACTTGGTGGGATAGTTTTTATACCCTCTAATAATAAAGTATCATAACTAGCTGATAGTCTGTAACTACAATAGGTTGAAAAAGGATATCAAACCTAAAAAACAATTTTCTCTTACTAAATAAATAACTCAATATTTTTACATTTGTTGATTCCATCTTCGCATGAGCTACTAGTAATCACTTACACTTTTAAAATGTTTTAAACTTGCCTATAGTAGCACTTACTTTGCTTGTTGAGGACGGCCGTTTCGGGAGATGTGTCCCTTTGTCAACTCAGACCATAACCAAAAACCACACACCAAGCTCAAACACTCTACATCAAAAACACTATAAAACATTTATACAAACAAAAAAACGACCTCAACAAAATGGAGTTACGGTCTGAGTTGACAAAGGGACACATCTCCCGAAACGGCCGTCCTCAACAAGCAAAGTAAGTGCTACTATAGGCAAGTTTAAAACATTTTAAAAGTGTAAGTCAATATTTTTGTAAGCAATTTATCTAAACAAATTTTAAGATTTATGACCACAGAAATAATATTACCACCTTGATTAGTATTCACATACCAACCAGTGTGTGAGATCGTACCTACCAGTATGTGAGATCGTGCAACGGCCAGTGAGAGCATTCCCATATATGTACATTCTACAATTTCTCTCAGATTAACAGTGCGGTATGTTTACGATTTGTTTTCCTGTGTATTGTGCTGTATTCTAGGTTAAATATTTGCAACTATCTGGACAGTAAATACTACACAGAGTACATAGTCACCATTCTTTTATGACCAAAGTCTGTGGGTTTACCCACGTATTTACAGAACGTTTCGAAGTTTGTACGGTATTTTACAATGAATAGGCAATTGATTAATGAAGAAGTTCTTTTGTGTCTAAAGCCTATGGTTTTTCCCAAGTGTTTACAGATCATTTCAAAGTTTTGCGATATTTTACAACAAATAATTATTTTACAAGAAAAAAAGATTAACAGATAATTTTTAGCAAAGAAATTCTCAGTAAACGTAAGTTAAAGTTTAGTTAACATGAGGAAATTAGTAAAATAATTTTTTAACAAATATTGCAAATACTTTGAAATTATTCTTGCTATTTTCCTGTTATAAATACTTATACCAAAATATATTTTATAAACTTTTAATGTACAACGTTTTAACAGAATCATTACTTTCTTATAAAAAAAGAATTTTGTCTCCAAAGACAGAATATATTTAAATAAAACAACATTATGTTGTATGTAGATATGTGAGTAATTATGAATAACATCGAGTTTTAAATATTTCAACTCAATAACAATATTTTCACAATAACGTTTTAGTTATATGACGCTAGCAATTTTTGTTTTGAAAATAAATAGATTTAAAACCTTCGTAAATAGTTTTTCAATTGCGAAAAATAGGAAATTAATGTTAATATCCTCAATTATGTACAATTTTCCATCAAGCAAGGTATTATAATAAAAGCAAATGTATTAGAAAACATTTATTTGCAAAAGTAAAAGATAATACAATTTTTAAAAGTACAAAAAGTGTAATTGTACACTGTCATTACAGCCTGTCAAGAGAGGCAAAAGAGAGTATGAACAGACACCTGAGAGTGTGCAAAATAAGTTTTGAGTATGATATTTCCGCGACATCAGTGTTATGAAAAAGTAGATCCTAATGCTAGATGCTATTGAGTTACTAACCCATTAGCATACTTGGACAGAATGTTTCCGTCATACTGTCGCTACGCTGTGAAATTCCTGGACGGAACTGTCCTGTCCAGTGTAGCTGCTAGTGGTTTCACGTTTGTATGCTGTATTGCTATATTTGCCAGGACGATTATTATTACCAGTTTCATCGGCAATATTTGTTCTATAAATATTTTGTTATTTAACAGGGGTAACCTTTCTGGAAATACAAATATAACTCAACATCGCATGAGGTTTTGAGGTTGTGTTTGGTGTAAACAATGTTGCATCGGGGTTTACACTAAAGTGAAACAGACAGATTTATTTCTATTCATGTGTATTTGAGTACTCGAGATAACTATTGAATAAGTTGAATATCAAGTCAAAAGTTTATTTATTTAGTACAACGTTTCTCCAACTAATTTGTTGCCCTTATAAAGCCTGAAAGCAATTTTAGACATAGTGAACACACATTTAATTAAATTAATAAAATTAATTATAATAGTAATTTTAGGAAGTATACATTTCAAGTAATAAGTCCTGAAAGTCTCATGATAATATAATGATAAACAAAAAAAGTTATAGCCGTTTTTATAAAAGTCTTTAAAACGTCCAAATTAATAGGAATTGTCATGTTACGCCAGACTCTGAGAAACTGGAATACCAATGGGTTAATAGCTGTTATTAATTAAGTTATTAAGTTCTAAAAATAAACCTGTTTGTTTATTTTTAAAACAATTTTTATTTAACTAGCTTGCATCATTTGCATTGCTTAAATTTGTAACCATAAACTACCTAATATTATAGTAAATAACCTCCAAAAATAACTATGAATATAACATAACTATGTAATTCTGAAAAGTGTACTGCAAAGAAATATAATACTTACAACAGTCATACAGTTGTTTCCCTGATTACTTGTAGTTGTTTAAGAACTAAACCTTTGTAAGGATAAAATTAGTCTTGGATTGATCTAAGTTTGAGTAACAACAACCTCACACAACAGACAATGTAAGAATACAAAATTAAGTTTGCCTGGTTAATGAAATATTCTAACTTTTTGGACAGAGTAGAGAAAAAAATTGGAGTTGTGTTCTCATTAAATCTTTCAGTACTATGTAAATCAATTGTTTCTATTGCTAAAAATATTATTTCAAACTTACCTATTAGGTATTCTACTTATCTATGGATGTACAACTATTTTGCCAAGTTACCTGGTAAATGATTGACATTTAAATGCAGCAATTAAAATTGCTAAAACCTCACAACTAAAACTGCTAGAATTATTTATTTTTTTAGAGTAATTTAAAAAAAAATTTTGTCTTATATGCAACATTGAGTGAGTTATAGAGTATACATTTTATTTATATCATGAGTTTAATTTATAACTATAAAATGCCTGTATTAATTAAATAACCACTGTTGGAAGAAAACCTGTATGAACATAGAAGCAATTAATTATGTCAAAATTATTCCTTTGTGTGAAGAGAGAAACAAGGTTAATTTATTTTAGAAACATATTTCCAAATGATTGTTTTCACCAAGTTTTATAACTATTTGAAATAATTTGCATTATAACACAAGTTTTAAAAGTGTATTTAATCAAAATAAATAGGAACGGATCATGTTTTTGAGGTATATGTCATGTTTAGGGTCTATCTATGTATTTGGCTTAGTAGACAAAATACTTATAAATTAGCATATACTTAAAACCCAATAACCCCCATTAATCCAGCACCTTCAGAACTTTAATTGTGCCGTATTATTCAAAATGCCAGGTTACAGGGTGTATGTTCTTTGTTTCCACAATTCAACGCAGTACTCAGAGAATATCTGATAAAATTGCAGAAAGGTGTCCCCTTTGTAACTACAGACTAGACCCAAACCTTCCTGATAGCTAACTTTTATTTGTATACCATACTTCCTGAGGTGCCAGATTATTGAAAGTGCTGGAGAAATGGGTATTTACTGTATTTTAAATTACCAATCTTCTTCATTCATATATAGTAGCGTAATAGTCAACAACATTTTACATCACTATTAGACTGGTACGTTAATTTCTATAAAATTATGTATCTTTTAGTACAATAGTGTGATTCTTACGCAGAAAGTTATCAACAACGCTTAATCTTCCTTACATGGTCACTGAACAGATGTAAATGTGATATAAATTTCCATTTTGTAGTACAGTGCCGGCAAAAAGTTTAGGGACACCCCTACATTTATATGTTTTTGCTATTGTCCTAAAACTTTCTGTCAATCATATATTAGTAACTTATCAATGAATTAAGCATGAAAAGTTACGATTTTTCTGAAATTTTCATTCATTTATAAGTAAGGGTTGGCAAATTATAAATTTTTTTCCCATTTTAAAATTTTTGAGGAAACCCCTGTTTTTTTCTAATTAAAAATGTATAATAAAAAAAATACACATCTGATTAAAATGATACTTTGTACAAATGTTTAGCATAACATTTAGAATGTAAATATGCATTATTTATTATTTACAAAAAATCACCTCTCATTTGGTACCAGGTTAACTTTGCTTTAGATTTTCAGATTTTTCAGCATAAAATTCTCACATTTCAATAGTAAATATCTAGTGAACGGAGCCACTTGGAGCGGAACTGACTGTACCCCTGACCCTCCATGACAGGAGGAACACAATGGTACAGTCAGTTCCGCTCCAAGTGGCTCCGTTCACTAGATATTCGCTATTGAAATGTGAGAATTTTATGCTGAAAAATCTGAAAATCTAAAGCAAAGTTAACCTGGTACCAAATGAGAGGTGATTTTTTGTAAATAATAAATAATGCATATTTACATTCTAAATGTTATGCTAAACATTTGTACAAAGTATCATTTTAATCAGATGTGTATTTTTTTTATTATACATTTTTAATTAGAAAAAAACAGGGGTTTCCTCAAAAATTTTAAAATGGGAAAAAAATTTATAATTTGCCAACCCTTACTTATAAATGAATGAAAATTTCAGGAAAATCGTAACTTTTCATGCTTAATTCATTGATAAGTTACTAATATATGATTGGCAGAAAGTTTTAGGACAATAGCAAAAACATATAAATGTAGGGGTGTCCCTAAACTTTTTGCCGGCACTGTATGTACCCTATTACGTCAAAGTTTTATATTTCCTTAGTAAACAGTTTGATTATTTATATAATAGAATTTTTAAATAGTGCATTTATTTTCTAGATTTAATTTAGTTTTTAAGATGTAAATGAAACCCAGAGTTTTTATTACTGTTTTATCTTACTAAAATATTAATAAAATATTATAGTGGTACCCAAAATAAAATCAATTTAACATAAGTTTGAAACTTTTAATGGTTTATATAAATATTTACCATAAAATGTACATTTATAAGTTAGTATATTCGTTAACAGTTTATTATATTTTATAATACTGTGTTTGGTTTTGTCTCAGCTCACATATTTTAAAAAGTTATTTTATTTAACTGCTTTTCTAACTGTGGTTGTGTTTGGGTTTTTCTGCTTTGCCTTGTTCTCATTTTCGGTTTGCGTGTTTTGTTTTGTTTTTTGGCAGACGCCCGCCACCTCTTAATCCCTATTACGTCCCTGTGACATTTAGAGCACCCCAATGGGTATCTTTCCATCATGAGTAATTCATCTTCGGGTGCTGGGAGGCTTAGTAATAACTCACCTTCACTCTATACCTGAAGGTACGCTGGATAGTCATTTCTTTTCCTCTCATTTCCAGATCCCTGAACTAACTCTACCCTGCTTACACTAACCTTGTAGTTTAAAAACATCATCACAATTATAATAGCGTTATAGCTTCTGTTTCATATAATAAAGTTAATTTAGATACATAAAATTTATCAAAATATTTTTACATGCATATTTTAAAGTTTTCTCTTGAATTAGATATATAAAATTTATCAAAATATTTTTACATGCATATTTTAAAGTTTTATCTTGAATTAAAAACGAGTTTTAGTAAAATGTTAATAAAATAATTTTTTTGTTTATATATGTGAAAAATTATCCCCTTATTCTAAAAAAAATTATATTTTGTTCTTAGTGTTTTAAAGTTAGTTTTACAACATAAAACGTTATTTTTTTAAAAATTGAACAAAATCGTTGTTTAGTTGCATTAACTATTACAGAAATTAGAATATATTTTCCACCATTCCCTATTATATATAACCCTGTTTTAAACTGAATTTCTTGTAAAATATCTGCCACTGTGTATATTTTTAGTTTAAAAGTATTGCATGCACTTTCTTTGATTTTATTTTTTTATATAGTTATGCATGCTACTTTATTTATTCAAAACTATGAAGTTATATCCATATCTACATGTTTTTTTTTAGAATTTAAAATTATAAACATAATTAGTTATTATGCAAAGTTTACTAAATACTTTCGGGTTTTATATAGTAATATATTCGGGTTTTATATAGTAATATAATTCAGCATATATTGATTTTGTGGTATACATTCTCTGATAATGAAGTAAAGCTTTTTTTTTGGTAAGTAAAATACCAATTTTATACAATTGTCTTCATAAAAGCAAGAATAAACACAAATACCTTTCAAAAATACTATTTAATGTTTGATTGAATTTTACTTAAATCTCATATACAATCACTTTAGAAAAAAAACATACATGCAACGTGATACAAAATATTTATTTTGAAGTGCGGCATAAAATTCATTACACTAAAAGTCAGAAATGTATTGATATGAAATAGGTTGTTATTGTTGAAACATATATGCAAACATTTTTCCTGTGAAGTACTACCAAGAAAACCCCTGCCATGTACTTTTTTAAAATTTATTCGACATATATACATGTAAATGAACTTTTTATGATTTCACCTGTTCGTTAATGGACTACTAAGTTTTCTTTGGTTGTAATTTTAAAAATATATTTGAAATTTTCGCCAAAGAAAACCTTCAACTGTAACGCAAAAAATTGTCTATATCATCAGCTGTCTTATTTTCCTGTCATTTTCATCTCATTATTACACAATTGAACTGTAAATAAAATGTTTTATTAACTCATGCTTGAAAAATACTTCCAATTTTTGATTATAAAGGAAATGACAACCTCTTTTTTCAAGTTGAAAGTTATGTTTAGATTTAAAGCATTTACATATGGCTTTTTTATATCTTTAAATTTACGTGCTTGTTTACTTAAAACTAGTTTGATTTTTTAAATTTTCAAGTGCATATACTATATATTAATACTAAATACTTGAAATTATGTTTCTAAAAACTAGTATAAGATAATAAATTTTATTTATTAGTTTACTCTTACATGAATATATGTCTTTTATTAGTTATTATTTTAAATTTATTTATCTACATAATTTTATTGAAATCAATAATTAAAACTAAAAGGATACTGATTGTGTCTATTCTTAAAAATAAAATAAAACTTTGTTAACATTAATTTCAAAATTGAATCAGCTCTATCAAAAAAAATTTGAATATGTGAAAAAATGTGTAGTAAAAACAATATTATTTAAGATATATTTTGGAATTAAATAACCATAAACATGTGAAGAATTTATTGAACATTTTAAATAAGAATTGAATAACCATAAACATGTTGAAGAATTTATTGAACATTTTAAATAAGAATTGAATAACCATAAACATGTTGAAGAATTTATTGTACATTTTAAATGAGAACTAAATAACCATACACATGTTGAAGAATTTATTGTACATTTTAAATGAGAACTAAATAACCATAAACATGTTGAAGAATTTATTGTACATTTTAAATGAGAACTAAATAACCATAAACATGTTGAAGAATTTATTGTACATTTTAAATGAGAACTAAATAACCATACACATGTTGAAGAATTTATTGTACATTTTAAATGAGAACTAAATAACCATAAACATGTTGAAGAATTTATTGAACATTTTAAATAAGAATTGATTAACCATAAACATGTTGAAGAATTTATTGTACATTTTAAATGAGAACTAAATAACCATACACATGTTGAAGAATTTATTGTACATTTTAAATGAGAACTAAATAACCATACACATGTTGAAGAATTTATTGAACATTTTAAATGAGAACTAAATAACCATAAACGTGTTGAAGAATTTATTGTACATTTTAAATGAGAACTAAATAACCATAAACATGTTGAAGAATTTATTGTACATTTTAAATGAGAACTAAATAACCATAAACATGTTGAAGAATTTATTGTACATTTTAAATGAGAACTAAATAACCATAAACATGTTGAAGAATTTATTGTACATTTTAAATGAGAACTAAATAACCATACACATGTTGAAGAATTTATTGTACATTTTAAATGAGAACTAAATAACCATACACATGTTGAAGAATTTATTGTACATTTTAAATGAGAACTAAATAACCATAAACATGTTGAAGAATTTATTGTACATTTTAAATGAGAACTAAATAACCATACACATGTTGAAGAATTTATTGTACATTTTAAATGAGAACTAAATAACCATAAACATGTTGAAGAATTTATTGAACATTTTAAATAAGAATTGAATAACCATAAACATGTTGAAGAATTTATTGTACATTTTAAATGAGAACTAAATAACCATACACATGTTGAAGAATTTATTGTACATTTTAAATGAGAACTAAATAACCATAAACATGTTGAAGAATTTATTGTACATTTTAAATGAGAACTAAATAACCATACACATGTTGAAGAATTTATTGTACATTTTAAATGAGAACTAAATAACCATACACATGTTGAAGAATTTATTGTACATTTTAAATGAGAATTGAATAACCATAAACATGTTGAAGAATTTATTGTACATTTTAAATGAGAAGTAAATAACCATACACATGTTGAAGAATTTATTGAACATTTTAAATGAGAATAAAATAACCATACACATGTTGAAGAATTTATTGTACATTTTAAATGAGAATTAAATAACCATAAACATGTTCAAGAATTTATTGAACATTTTAAATAAGAATTAAATAACCATAAACACGTTGAAGAATATATTGAACATTTTTAATAAGAAATGTTATGATTGTTGTTCAGGTCTGGCAATCCTTTAGCACCAGATGCACCTGATATGACACAGTTCACAACGGTAAGTGATTGGTTGGGTTCAATTAAAATGTCAAGATATTTGGAGAACTTTGAACGTGCTGGGATTGTTAGTATGGAAGCAGTCGTTCGTCTTACAGTACAAGAACTGACAGCATTAGGTATAACTTTAGTTGGACATCAGAAAAAAATAATGAACAGTGTTCAAGCGATGAGAGCGCAAATATCAGCTAACTTGTCAGAAGGATTTTTGGTCTAGTCTGTGTTAATGTGTTAAAAGTGCGAGTGCAATCGGACACATTGTCTTTCCTTTAAACATTACTTATTTCACAACGAGAACAAGATACATATAGGTAATATGTATATACCCCGGTGGTTAGCTGTACAGTTTCTTAACAGAAGAGTTTTAGTAGTAAAAGAGAATGATTTTGTCTACCATGCTTCCCTTAAAAGATTTCAAAATATTAATCCTGTTATTTTAAAGGATTATAAATAGCAATTTCATAAAATAATTCAGAATGGTAATTGCTTGTATATACCTACATACACACATACATAAATTAACTCCATTTTATTATATACAAATGAACTTGCATATATTTGTGTGTGTGTGTGTGTGTGTTTGTGTGTTGGATGAGCTCCAATATTTTATATGCAAATTAATTTGTGTTTTTCTTTGTGTGTGTGTATGTATGTATCTTTATTTCAGATCTCTAGTTATTGTCACTAAAAACTAATTTAGACAACTGAAATCAGTTTAAGGGAAATCACTTATAGAAGTAAACATTATTCAAGAATGATCACCAAGACTTTTTATTTACAGCAAAACATTGAGGCACTGACTAAGTTATGTGCCGTTACAGATTTAAAACAAAACTGATGTGGTATACCATTTTCTGCTACTATAAATGATTCCTGTGTTGTATAATTATACAAAATATATATGAAAACATTTTAAATTAATATAGATGTGTACTGTGATAAAGATAAAATTCCATTGTATTATTATTTTATTTTTGTATGCATAATTTGGCAGTACTTAAGCCTATGTTTATCTTATGTTAGTATGCATGAGAGTTATAAAATGCATCAAGCAACTATTTGTGATAAGTAGTCAGACGATGAAAAATGATCTAACTTAAAAACAAGCAGCAACTTGTGAAAATATTATTAAAATATGTTTAATTTTTATGTACAGGCTGTAAATTATAAATGTTTTTAACTTTGTCAAAGGACTGAAATTGTTTTCTAGGAAATTGTAATATAAAGGAAGTCATATGGATTGACTTTTTATAGACTGTATTTATTCTATTTTCGAGTAAGTGTATGTAAAGTAAGCCTAAGTGGGCAATTTGTATAGAGATGCAAAGTGTAAGGTAAATATTTGGAGAGCAATAACTTTAGTTTCCTTTAATATTTCTTTATAACACTTAGAGAATTATAAATCCAACTTTATTATAACAATTTAGAGATGTGAAGATTATTTTCCAAGAGCTTACCAATAACTTGATGAGTTTTACCATTTTGTGTTGAAAGAAAGGAAGAATTTGTATTAGTTTGTGTTAAAAAGTGAAAAACGTTTTCTTATTTTAATTTTTCTATTTTGTTTTCTGAAATTTTTTTATTAATAGCTATGACTAAAATTTTTTTGTTTAACATGACTCTGGTTTTGTTATTATCAAATTTGTTTATAATTTTCTTGTAAATATGTAATATAAGCCTATTGTTTATTTTATCCTTGTTTTGCTACAAAGTAACATAATTTATTACAATTATTTTGTGAATAATATTGGCAAATACATTTTCTTTGAAATGAATTAGTTTGTACAATCTTCCTTCACTTTATCAATCATTCTCATATTAAAGAATGTAATTTATGTGATTTGTAATTTTTATAAATAAAAGAATTCGTTTAGTTTATAATGAACTATATTAAACAAAGGTATTGGTTTTTTTTTAAAAAAATTGTGTTTTTAAATATAATGTTCTGATATGCTTGGCTGCTTTAATACTTAATTGTATGAAATTAGACTTTGTTTCAGTTTGGGGTTTTAAAAATTAAAATATAAGCTTTAAGATACAAATTTAAGTGTGCTTAAAGCTGACAATTTTTAAAACTCTAACTATAAAACTTTAAAATATTTTAAAGTAAAATCCCAGTTTGTTATAGATATAAACCATACATTTTTCTTCTTGACATATCACTGGTGAGTGAGTAAATTGGTCAGTAATCAATTATTCACTTTCTAGACTTGTTTTGGTTTTCCAAATAAAAACTATCTGTAATACAATACATCTCTTTGCTGTCACTAAGTTGTTGTTATTCAGTGATGTTGCCAAGTTCAGCTGTTGTTGCTACTTCACAGCTCAGGATCTACAGAGTACCCACAGTGAGAGAGGGGCAACTACCTGTGAGTTGGTGAACCTCAAAGATCGGATATTAGAGCCAATACTTTGGTTCTGGTTAAAATTTGTGTGCCCTTTTTAGTTAATTTTTTCAATTGAATCCCTGATATTTTTAATCATTGCACAAGTCATAACTTATTCAGAGGCAAGGCCATAAGTGAAAATTGGCCTTTATTGTATTTCAGAAATAAATTTGTAGTTTAAATTCAGTTTTTTATATTTTTTCCTACTATTTAATTATTTATATTTTGTCGAAGCCCATGGTGATGGTAAAAACATTAAATAATATTGATAATATGATCAGTTTTTCTGCAACTTTGCTACAGTTTAGTATTAATTTAATTGTATGAAATTATTTCTCTTACTTATTACACTTTGAAATTACTTGGAACTAACATTCTATTAATATAAGCTGTTAAATTGTTAACCTACACTTGGAAGAAACATTTTCGTCTTACGACTTCTTTAGCTGATGAAGGTTGGAGAAGTTAAAAGACAAAAACATTTCCTCCAAGTGTAAGTTAACAATTTAACAACTTATTTTAAGACTCTTGTATTTGGTAGTCCATTATCTTTAGGGAGACTTACGTATTTAATCAACCACTTTTACATTAGTTAACTATCCGAACTTTAATTTTGTAAATTTGTAAAAACTTACTGAGACAAAATGTTTTCGAATACTCCTTGGCGATCTTCATCAGTGTCTCTGAACATGAGGCACTGATGAAGATCACCACAGAGCGATCAAAAACGTTCTGTCTCAGTAAGTTTTTACAAATTTACAAAATTAAAGTTTGTATAGTCATAAACCAATGTAAAAGTGATTATAGTAACAGAATGTCTGGCCGCAAGTAATTTCAAAGTGTAATACAAGTGACTAACAACCAGCTCCTCATGAACAACAACAACATTTCGATATTTCTTTAAATTTGTTTGCTCTAGCAGGGAAATATTTTATCAATTAAATACTTTATGATATTGACCTTCTCAAAAAATGTTGCATTTTTCTTTAATTATCTTAGACCAAGTAATCTAATAATAGAAGAAACTAGCCAATTGAATTATTATAGGGAAATTATATATATCCCTAAATTTGCTATACCACTCCCAATATCATTACAACTATTTATATTGGCAAAAACATCATGATGTTATTTTGAAATATATTTAACAATGAAAAAATTGAACACCTAAACTGGTTATAACTTACCATTAAAACAACAATTACTAAATTCAATCAATTAAGTTTTAATTTTAAAGAAATGAACAAAGACCTGATGAGTGTTAGATATCTTCTTGAAAAAATAATTATTCGTTTTCAGTATCAACTGAAAGTATCATTTCAAAATAAATAATATGATAGCTATAAATTGATTTTTATGTGTTCAACTTGATAACATTTTTTAGGTTTAATTATTTACAAAATATTTGCCAACCAAAACTATCTGCTTTCCTTCTTAACCCTTTTAACCTCGGGACTTCTTGCATGGATATCTGCTCCAGTCCCGGCCATGATTTTATAAAAATTGAGTGCTTTGACAAAACTTACACCAAATTTTTATTGATCAATGGATTTTCATGATTCTTTTTGTAATTTTCTCTAAGACTCTACTATAACATACACTTACCTAGAATTATAATAAACTTGCAACAAAAAAATTATGAGTAACAAACAGATCCCTCACTCACTGCTCACAACAACGATAGCTGAGGCGGCACTTGGCGCTGAACAGCTACAGTCATCAAGTTTGAACTAAAACAGAGTTACTAAATCGAACGAGAAGTGCCTTTAAGTACTATAACTATGTAAACAAGTTCATTACGAATGCTTTAATATATGCAAGAATTATTTTATCGATTATATTATACTTTAAAAATAAATCTTTGTGAACTTCCAAAAATTCAGACGGGTTCGAGCGAGATTTTCAAAATGTTTGACAAATCAGACGTTTGGAATCAAAAGGGTTAAATGAATAACAAATAATTTATTTATTGGCTGTCATTTAACTAATATTGACTTCCTTAATTGTGTAATGGTTTTTAGATATAAAAATATTTGGTTTCACTTCCTCTATCATAAAATACAATTAAAAACGTTTTTGCAATTCAAATCAACTCTGCTTGTAGATAAGCAGTGATAAAATATACTGTATATATTTATTTGTTTGTATAGAAAAAAGTAGTTAGTTGTTTCTCCTAATTTGAAGAGCTATTTGAAAATAACTGTTTTCTGTGTAGAACTATTTTTAAATAAAGCTATTTTTTAGAAGCAAAAAATAAAATTAAAAGCTAATTGTTAGAGAATTATCTCTTTATGAAAATATAGTTATGCAGATTTAAAAATCTATGTCTGTAATAGATTTTAGCTAAAAAAGTACCATTTAAATCAATCGTCAAGTTAATATTTGACCAGATTTTTGCACAGCTTCAAAACAAGCATTCAATTAGTAATTAAACAATTTTATACACATTTAATCAGTATAAATATTTATATCTGGAGATAGTCTATATATAACATTTTTGTTACAAAAGATTATTATAAATGTCAGATATTTAACAAAAATTAATTCTGAAATAAATATATAAATATCGCAATATGTATTCTTGTGTATTAATAAAGAACATAAGTCAAAATAAAAATACAAGAATTATAATTGAATTTACAATTCAAAGCTTTTCGTTGGCTAACAGTACCAACATCATCAAGAATATTAAACAATTAAAATTA
This sequence comes from Prosapia bicincta, assembly GCA_036971475.1. Taxonomy (NCBI): domain Eukaryota; kingdom Metazoa; phylum Arthropoda; class Insecta; order Hemiptera; family Cercopidae; genus Prosapia; species Prosapia bicincta. Next base: position 115,942,436 of record JBAIZL010000006.1, read on the forward strand.
ACATATGTGCAAATTAGATCAAATAAATAGTTATGCCAAATCAATTACAATGTTGTTAAAATTATTTTATTATTTTTTATTTTATTTTATTTTTATTTTTTTATTTTGCTGCCCTAACATTACAAACACTGAATATATTATCAAATTTAGATTTTACTTGTATTTGTTCATTTATCAACTTATTATTAGTATTATATTTATGTATTTCTAAAGCTTCATAAATATTCATTCTCAGACCTTTGTTAATTTCTTTTATAAGTATCATATTATCTATATTAGGAAATAAGTGATTATTATTAATACAATGACTAGCAAAATTTGATTTATAAATGTCTGGCTTTTTATATGCATTAAAATGTTCTTTATATCTATCTTTAAGTTTTTTCTTAGTTTGTCCTATATTATTACAATGATTATTGTAATAAAGTTTATATAGGACAAACTAAGAAAAAACTTAAAGATAGATATAAAGAACATTTTAATGCATATAAAAAGCCAGACATTTATGAATCAAATTTTGCTAGTCATTGTATTAATAATAATCACTTATTTCCTAATATAGATAATATGATACTTATAAAAGAAATTAACAAAGGCCTGAGAATGAATATTTATGAAGCTTTAGAAATACATAAATATAATACTAATAATGAGTTGATAAATGAACAAATACAAGTAAAATCTAAATTTGATAATATATTCAGTGTTTGTAATGTTAGGGCAGCAAAATAAAAAATAAAAAAATAATTTTAACAACATTGTAATTGATTTGGCATAACTATTTATTTGATCTAATTTGCACATATGTTAATTTTAATTGTTTAATATTCATGATGATGTTGGTACTGTTAGCCAACGAAAAGCTTTGAATTGTAAATTCAATTATAATTATTGTATTTGTATTTTGACTTATGTTCTTTATCATATATATATATATATATATATATATATATATATATATATATATATATATATATATGTATGTATGTATGTATATTTATATTTATATATATTCAAAATTTGAATCTAAATATTATGTCAAACTTTAAATTTGGTATATATTTTAGACAAAAGTCCTTTACATTTAATATCTAGATATTGGAATTCTAAACCCATTAATTTTTTTGCTAAATTTGAATATAAAGAGTTCTGCAACACTATAGAACGATGGAAAAGAATGCAGTCCAATTTTGAACAAATATTTTTCAAAACCACAATAATTAATAGAGATTGAATGAAATAAAACTGGACGAATAAACATTAATACTGAAATAAATTTACCAGCTATTTATTAAAAAATAGATCAGTTCTAGTAATTAATTATTTCTTATAAACTATCCTCATATAAAAGGAATGGTATAATGATTTCATAAGTAATAAAATGTGATTTTCTGTACGTAAAAAACTAAACATGGCTTATGTTGGCAAGAGTTACGGTTGATGATTCTATATTGTTACATTCAAAGATATTATATTTTATTCTAACATTTCTTGAAAGGATGCCTAAAATAAATTCTTGCTCTTAAAAATGTTGTTAAGCTCAGTGTATTGAGTTGTTAGGTTGGGTATAATATTTTGACAGGTAAATAAAAAGAAAGGTGGGAAATAGACAAATACCATGTTCAGATAAAGACATACTGAAACAGATTGATCACAAAAAGAAAATACTTTTCCACCATTAGTCTTTGCAGAATATGGACGTCATGTAATCCCCTACTTACTGTGGACTAAAGTGTTAAGATCCACTCATAAATTGAAAAATAAAATTGTATAGCCAATCTAACAATGTTTTAGAGTACCTGTAGATCTTGGTTATGATGAATTAGGGCATGTTGATGTTATACTGAGTACATATGGTATAGAAGAGTTTAAAAGACTTGTTCATCAGTAGAAGTAAGGATTTGTTTATTCATCCAGTGGTGAAATTTAGTTAACGTAGCATTACACTTTCAACTATGATTTAATTTCGTTAGTTGTAGAATCCTCTGTACTCATAATTGTTTCTATTTGTTCACCATGGTATGAGACGTGCATTCTTTTGAAAAGCCTTTTTATGAATTTATGTGGAAACGACATATGGTTTGCTTTTTAACATGTTGACTGCGAGTGATAATAGTTTGATGTCATTGTGAGCCCTTATTGCTCAGTGAATGCAACGAGATGTCATCCATTTTTCCCGCATTAGATGTCATTCTAATGCTTTCTCAGCAAATCTAGGTTAAACCAACCAACAATAGTTATGTTGTGTATACCAAACCAAGAAAAGTCTCAAGTTTGTCTGACATATTTTGTCATTGAATTCTGCCTTTGCTTTAATTTTTGTTCAGTTCTCTTAAAGGAAGTATACACATGAGTTCTTATTGCTTATTTATTATCAACTGTTTTTTGTTAGAAATAATTATAACCATTTAAAGTTTTAAAATCTCTAGTATTATTAAAAAAAATACCTTTTACTTTTCAAAGACCGTTTATATTTAACATTTTGGTAATATCTAACTGGGAAAACAATGAACAGTAATGAACAATGAATTGTAATATTTTTGTTTGAAATATTACAAAAACCTAGTTAAAAAAAATTATATGAAAAAAGCTAGTTAATCTTAACTATAGTTTTATATTTAAATTTAAAGATTGTGTTTCCCAAAATGTTTTTGACAGTTTGTAGCAATATTTCTTAAAACTGGATTACATTTTTACCATGGATTTTCACATAAATCCTCATTTTTAAAAATAGACTTCACATTGTGATTGCCAAAATCAAAATGAACCCCACCAAGACTTTTAACAATGTTATTAATGGCATTATCGCCTAAATAATTTGCATCTAGATTATAAGGGTTTGTTTAAAGTGTTGGGCAACTGCTTAGGCCCGCCGTCGTTCGACAATTGCAGTTAGTGTGTCCACTATACTTGAAATATTTAATTATAGACATATTTTTCTGCTTAAGATGGAAAATTGTTTTGGATATTGAGAGGTTATTTGACTTGCTTATCTTGCTCCAAGTTTACTTCACTCTATGAAAAATTACACTTCCATTTGTTTTGCACAATTTTAAGCATTTAGTATGACTTATTAAGCATTTATAAAATTGTTATTGTTTTTGTTTGCAGTATAACTAATTTGAAAAAAATCATGAACACTGGAATCACTAATAGTTTTTGAGTTAATAGTTTGTTAATACTAGTTATGTGACTATTTATTTACTAAATTTTACTCTTTTATTCTTAGAAATATAAACTGCACTAATGTTTACAAAACTTTTTTACTATTTTCTTACACATCCTATTTCATTAGAAACTGTTTTCTTATGTCTAATAATACATTAAAACTCCAATCATCCCAATTGGACCCCGTTCCAGGTATTGGATTTTTTAAAATGATTTAGTTTATGTACTATTATAAAACAAGGCTATAACGATTCTTGTTTGTAAAAGATATTTTACACCTTAATTTATGTTTAAATAGTTTTTGAATCTTTTTAGTTTTGTGATTGATTAATGTTAATCAAGTACAGTAGAACAGAAATGTGCCAACTGTATTATTTAAGGAAAGATTAATAAAGGAAATTTATAAAAAGGACAAAAAATACATTGTGTAAAAAATGACAGCTAGAATAATCTGAAAAAATCCTAATTAAAAGCCAATACTCAGAACATTATAAGTTTTACAAATTATTGTTAAATTGCATTTAGAAATTGTTTCTTTAAAATTCTTAAAAATAATATTTGTATTGGATTTTTTCCTTAAAACCGTAATTGTTTAGAAAGTGTTATACAAATCTACATAAAATTTTTGTAACATCTTTACTACATCATCTTGACTTTTATTGTTTATGTTATTTCAATGTTATTTTTAGTTTAAATAAACATTTATTTAAAGAATATTATTTACCTCCTGTAATTAGTCGTATTTCATTGTACAGACAAAATTGTACATAAATAAATATTACTTTTCTGCCATTTTTCCATAAGTTTAGGTTTAATTTAAATATACATATATTTATATCTTTAAACTTTACATTCTCAGTAAAATGTCATTGAAAATTAATTTTTACAGTGATATTTTACCATAGCAAACTAATTTCATTCCAGAAATACTGCCGATTTTTATTAGCTAATAATACTGTAAAGCATTTGTATGTAATGAAACTCTATTTCTTGTAAATGTAACAAAATTTGTAAAGCTTACTTCATATTTCTTTTTTATTTCCTTTTGTAAAGTTTCATTATAAAGATAAAAGAAAAATAAATGACGTCCAATAATCATACATGTGTATTTGCCTATCCGTTGGTTTTCCATTCACGTTTTTACTGAAAATATGCAATGTTTTTGTAAAATTTATTTAAAATTTTGTTTACTACAAAACATTAAATTTAACTTTAGATCGAATTTATTATTATAATGATGGTAACAACAGTATGGTGACTATTGCTGGGGAGTTTATAAAAAGTAGTTGTCACCTCCTAATTCCTTTCAAATGCTTCCCGCACCATCACCTTTAGCATGAAACTATGACAGATGTCCTGTGCACAATGCATCGATTGAGGCCTTGAGATTGTCTGATATTTTTTCGCTCTACCTTTTGTTTTTTCTTATCAGTTGTATTAAAGGAAAGGTGTCAAATTAATATTGCATATAAATGTTTTTCTGGTTGTTTTTTCAATAAAATTAAATATAATCAGTACAAAATGTTTAAAAATGTTGAAATATATTAATAAAAAAATCTTTTTTACTTGTTACATCATATTATTTTGAAAATGTATTACTTAAAACACATCCATCAGAATTTTAGAATTAACTAAAATATGAGGTTTTTTTCAAGCTAGAACAGTTGTTTGGCATTTAGGTTGATGTTTGACTGCGGTGGTCAACATTTTAAATGATACATTTTAATTTTTTGGGAAACTATAAAAAATTTACATTGCAAGGTGAAACTGTATATCGCTCACAGATAACATGATAAATGAAATGTAAAAACAATTAAACATATTTTTGTGTGTTACTCTCGTCCTATGGTCTGAGTTGACAATGAAACACATCTTCCAAAATGGCCGTCCTCAATAATAAAAAAAGTAAGCACTACTAATAGGTAAGTGTAACATACTACATATATGTTCAAGTGGTTTTAGTGAGAATTTTTTTTTCCTGGAGAAAAACCAATTTTGGTTATAATCGCAATTTTAGTGAGAAACTAGCACTTCAAGTAAAGATGAAATCAAATAATATAAATAAAGTGTAATTTTTAGTCATTTTAATATAACAGTGATGAAAATTAAATTTATTGCAGGGGAAATGTAGAAAAATAATTCTTGAGTTACACATTAATTTTTATTACTTGATTGATATTCTAACAAATAACAGTGGGATTTAATCCTAAATAAATTTATTTTATTTTTTGTAAAATAATAGTTTTTTTCTTATTAGAAAATTAGTATTTTCTAAAACAAATTTTGGAACACTGGAATGAATTTAGATTTAAAATTTGTCTCCAATAATTAAAAACTCTAAAGACTTGTATTTCCTAAATAGTATTATTGATATTTTTCAACACTTTATACAGTTTTGCCAAATTTTATTAATAAAAGTATCTGCAAAAGTGTTTTTTTAAATTTTAAATATTTAGTTTTATAAAATTTATTTGCTAGAATATTATAAAACAAACCTTAATTGTATGTTTTTGATTTCTGACCTGGCAAACATTCTCAAGACACAGACATCACTCCTGTATAATATTCTCAGTGCTTAATTTAAAAAAGTATTTTATCAATTTATTTAATCACTTAGGATAAACAGAGAGAAATTTTGCCCAAACCTAGAGCTACCATAGGACGAAGGAAAGGGTATTTAAAGACTACACAGGGCTGATAGCAACACTTTGTACCTTTTAATCCGCTCCTGGAGATAAGTAGGTTACACCTTTTGATGTAACTAGGAAGTATCTAGCAACTACCAACTACACCACTTAGCCCAGCATGATTCAAGCCTGCTGCTGCCACCAATATCAATTATACTTCTTACATCTTCGCCCAGGCATCCAGCTTCAGGTGTAGCCGATAGCCTGGTGTCCATGGTAGATGATAGATGCAAGAGTCCTGTAACATTTATCTCTCAATATGTCCCTCCACGATGACACCAGTGTTCTTAAGATGTCCCTGGCTGCTATCGCGGATTGACATCCCAATAAGTATGTGCACCAGATCCTCCTCCTCAATCCCACATAGGCTGCATTCAGTTGAATCCGTGACGTTAAAACGGTAAAGATAATTCTGAGTCACAATGTATCCTGTTTGTGCTCTGGCTGCAAAAGTTGCTATTGAATGGGGGATGTTATTATACATGTCTTCTTTTGCAAGCTCTGGCTGTATTTGGTGTAGGTGGCGACCCGTGGCTCCTGTATTCCACTTATCTGTCCAATGAAGCCTAAAATGTTTGTCAGCCGAACTTTTGCACTGCAGCAATGAGAATCTACCCTCGTCGCAAGGTCGCATTATACAAGATTCGTTTATGATTCTATCTGCTATTTCATTTCCGGGAACTCCACAGTGAGATTGGACCCACTAAAAGGTTATGGATTTGTTCAAGATGTGTAGCTGTAGGAGCTGTCTCCTATTTCCTTGATCCGAAAGTAATATGTCGTAGTACCTGTTCTGGATAGTGTTTCTAGCAGATCTGGAGTCTGCAGATGAGGTCACTGGCTAGAGCTGCGTTGAGGGCTAACAGCTCGGCGTCCATACTAGATTGCTCACTTGCTGGTATGTAGTACTGCTTGCGATTACTATGAATGAAGTATCCCGCACCTGACATCTCCCTTTCCTTGTCCACTGATCCGTCGGTGAAACTTCTTGTATGGTTTGAGTACAGATCGTTGATAATCTCCAGTGCAACCACTCTAAGCATATCTGCGTGATTGTTCTTGGTAAGTTTTTCAGGTAGGTCGAGGACTACGCTTATGCCTGGCCAGACACTTGGAGATTCTTCGTACGTTGGCGGGATCCGCTCCCGAGAATTTTGATTCATTGTGCTTGACAGGTTTTACATTTGATGGACAAATGAGGTTCTGATGTTACATTTTCTAGTGTCCAGTTTATAAAGTGGATGAGTGGCCGTCAGCGTTTTGATTTTCTGAAATTTGTACCACATTTGCCTTTTTATAAAAATATCTATTGGTTCTACTCCCAGCTCAACTTCCATCGCGACTATCGGAGTGGTTCTTGTGCAACCGAGACAGAGGTGGAGGGCTGCAGATTATACGGCTTGAATTTTGTTGATATGAGTCTTTGCTGCAGAGCCCCAGACTTCGCAACAATATGTGGCCTTTGATTTCACAAAGGCGTGATAAAAGGATCTAAGCATTGACGTGTCCGCAACCCATTTGCAGTAGCAAATATAGACAACAGAAATATATATCATTGTAAAGCATTTGATAACGACAACTGCAATGAATATACTTTTGTGTGGCACAATGTGGTAAAGCATGTATGATACAGTATCAAGGCAGTGCACTCAAGCTATATTTTGAACTGAAAATGTGTTTTTGAAAGTAAAATAAAACATATTTTTTATAGAAATTTACCAAAATCCATGAATACAGAAAATATTGTAAATTCGTGTGGTGTTAACAGATTTTGAATATTGTTTGTAGTTAAAAAGTTATCCAGGTTACCAGTTTGAGCTGTAATGGTTTTAAATACTGCAACAATTAATGTACACATCCCAAACCATTCAAGGTATGTAGCTTCATATGCCATAGTTTGTTCCCTGTATATCATGAATGTAATACTGTAAAGGGAAACACATTGTAAAATATTTAGCATTTTTTACCTAAACAGCATAAACTATAATTAATGGATTTTGGTGAATTAATTCAAGAAATATAATTTTTATATAAGTACCTTAAAATAACATAGAAAATATCATGCGAGATGTTCACAGATTTTTAATATTTTTTGTACTTAAAGAGGCAGTTGTTGAATTCCTTTATAAAGGAAATGTTAGCAATAGTTAAATTTGCTTAGTATGTTTTACAAAACTAAGAATCTACATTTTATAAGCAATCAAAGTATAATAATATTAGAAGAACATTTTCAGTGTGATTTATCTTTACAGTAGGTACTGCTGAGAAGGAAGTTTACTGTCTACATTGAGACATCTGCTGTCTATGACTTTAAGAAAATACTAAATGTAGGCTAGTAGTTATTAAACTATGTAGTTGAAACTATAGACTCTACATTTTTTACAAGTTACAAAATGAACTTATGGCTGATATATACTGACAACTTCAAATTTATTTCTTTTCAGGACAATTACATTATTTAGCTTTTTTAGGCATTTAATGGAGTTAGAAGTTCTCTCATTGATGGTCTGTCTGTAACAAAACGTTTAAAATAAGAAGTTGATAAAATGAATTGTGTGTGTGAAAGTGTTTGTGTGTACAGTATATGTGTGCGAGTGTATGTGTGTGTGTGTGTGTGTGTGTGTGTTTGTGTGTGTGTATGTGTGTGCGTTTTGTGTGTGTGTGTATGTGTGTGCATGTTTGTGTGTGTGTGTATGTGTGTGTATGGGGTGTGTGTGTATGGGGTGTGTGTGTGTTTGTGTTTTTGTGTGTGTGTGTGTGTGTATGGGTTTGTGTGTGTGAGTATGTTTGTGTGTATGTGTGTATGTGTATGGGTTTGTGTGTGTGAGTATGTTTGTGTGTATGTGTGTGTGTGTTTTATCTCATTAAACCATTATATTTAACAAATCTATAATATGAATACCTTTTACATTCACTCAGTTCTTAATTGCTCTAGAGGTAAGAAAATACCTAACAGTAACAATGACCAAAACAGATTATATAGAAAATGTACAGAATGTGGCCTTACAGTAGGGCGATCAGAGAGAGTCAATCTTGACTTTCACTCTTTGAGGTCGAAAAGATGTAGTGTATATGGGGTAAAAATACAAGGCTAACTTGGTGACTAATTAGCTACCTAGGACCTTTACGTAACTTATTATAATTTAAAAAAAGACACAACAATCAATACTATTCACGAATTGTAGAATGCAAGAAAATATTTTATATGGTAAGAGAACTCGTCAGACAGTGAGTAATTGCAGATATAATCATGCAAGAAAATCTCGAGGATTAAGAGACACTGGGTTGTGACAAGAAAGTTTGAAGTTGAACAGGTACCATTTGAAGAATAGCTACAGGGGTGCAGAAGAAGAGGAAACATATAAAAGACATATAAAGTAAGTATAAATAATCTAAGGTAATAATAAGTATAAAAACTAAAATACACCACTACATGTATAAACACATAGCCTAAACCCAGCAATATAGCTAACTAGGGGAAGAATTAGCTACCTTGTATTTGCACGAGCACATGTTAATTTTGAAATGTTACATTGTCATGGTAATTAATCATTTCAAAACTTAAAGCCCAACAACAAAATCTTTTCCTTAAATAGGGGAAGCAGGTAGATGACTATCCGAAGATATAACAAAACCTGGCCAAGCAGAATTGAGCTAAGAAATATCTAAAGCTAAACTTGAAAGAGATATCCCGGAATTATTTAGATGGAAATATTTTCTTACATTAAGAAAAATTGTCTTGCATTGAGAACTTTGGAAGCAGTGACAAGAAACTGAATTATATTCCAGGTAAAATGGTAGGATATGAAGCACAAGTGCAGGGGTGGAGAAAGAGGAGTGTCGAAAACCCGTTCAGGAGTAGCTGGAGTGTTGTTTAGGAGCGGCAACCCTGCTCAAGAGGCGCAGTTATCTATGCTCTAGGGAACGGGTGGAAGAGGTTGGAGGTCTGCAGTTGTGTTTGGTGAATTATGATAAACATTAACCGATTCTGGCAGACTTTAATACCATTTAATTTGTGTAAGGCAAGGTGATGCTGACATAGGCAGAGGGTCTCCTCTATGTATAGTTCCGTCTACTCACTTCACATTCCTAGGCAATTGCCCATTAAAATAAGGTAAACCAAACTCATCTTGTAAAATATCTATCTGCTACATTGAAGTATTAGAAAAGGGGCCAAGTTGTAAAAAGTAGTCTCGCATCTGAAAGTGAATCCTTTACTCCCATTTATACATTGTAGGAAGAGAACCATGCTGTTAAACCTGATCAATATTCATCCTATATTATTTGCCTCATTCTATTTTGTTCTGTCTCTTCTTACCACTTCCCCTCTCCCACTGTCTCAGGTTATTCAATTCGGTGACAATGTTTGCTTCTTAATATCGTTTTATTTACGTAAGATTATAGGTAGACAGAATAATATACTTGCAAAATAATTAGATACCACCTACAAATATTATTAATTGTAGTATCTACTTAATCAAGTTACAGAGTTACAAATCCAATTACAAAGTAAGCAAAAGTTTTAGTACTTTTACCACCTAACATTACAGGTAATTTATCTAAAGAGTTAATATTCCGTCATCCCATACGTAAGATGTCAGTACAACATGACTAAGGCTAAGTTAATTTAATTTGTTTGAAGTACTTACCACGTCTGATAATTCTTTGCTGTGATGTACTGTGAAACAAATAATAAAAGCCTCCATTTACAAGGTGTGTAAAAGAATTATTTCATTTCAACGTCTAATAATGTATGTTGTTACTAAAATAACACTGGATGTATACCCACGATTCAATTTTACAAAGCACTTTTCAATCAAATATACCACCTACATTTACAATGACATCATTTCATTTTTAAAAATACAATATTCTTAAGTATGAAAAGTTCAAAGCATTTTAAACGTCATTTAGTCTGAAGCATATGAATACTTACCACATTTGGTGGAATGTCCTGTTAGATAAGTTTAGATGTGATATAATCTGAAACAAAAATATAACTACAAGTGTAAAATAAGTAACAACATTTAGCGAAAATATGTGGTACATTTTTCTGTTATTGTAGTTTTACTACGTGAACATGACACATCCAAAAACAAAGTCAAGTGACCAATGGTCATGTGACTGAAAGGTGTCTCATCACATAAGGTAAAATTATTGCACTTAAAGGTGGAAAAAATTCTTTACAATTGATAATAATTACTTCGTAAAGTCAGTGGAACGGAAAAATAATGGACAACGTGAAATATCACGATATATATATATATATATATATATATATATATATATATATATATATGTATATATATATATATATATATATATATATATATATATATATATATATATATATATATATATATATATATATTATAACATAAACGTTTGAGGCTACAGAATAAATTCTGCTTATATCCGAAAATAAAAATAGTCGGAAGAAATATTAAGCTCATTCGACCAGAATAGTTCCAAAAATTATGACAAAGTACATGAGCATTGTTCTACTTCGAGGTAGTCATAAAGAGGCTGGGGAATCTTTAACAAAAGAATTCAACTATTTTAAGATAGGACTTTCCAAAATACCTGGGTTATAATAATACTGTCCCGTTATGGCAAGCTCTTTCTAGATGGTTATGGAAATAAACCAAATTAACGGAAAATAAGTAAGGGGGGAGAGATGACGCGGGGTTGAAAAAGGAAGTGTTCGAGGGTAGTCTTGGATGAACTTCGGAAGAGGGCAGACGTATTGGGGGTGACCAAGTGTCAGTAATGTTAATAAGAGGTAAAAATTGTTAATAGAATAAAAAGAAATGTAAATTTTTGTATTTGTGTAATGTAAAAACGTGCGTCGTAAATAATTTAAGAAAGAATTAGGAAAATTAAGTTAGTTATGTGAAAGTGCAGCGAAGTAGTATCAACAGTCAAGATCCAAGGAAACCAACAAACAATAGGTACTTTTTTCATTAAAGTTAGCCAACAGACCTTCAAAAAGAGTAAATTCAGAATAGTTTTAAATTCTTTGTATAAAATAATAATCTAGTTTTTTCATCACGTTCTAATTCATAAAAAGATCCATAATAAGAGAAAGATAATTTAACACTGTCATTATTAAACTTTATTGTAATAACTTAAAGACTCTAGAGTCCACAGTTTTTTTTTGTAATTGTAATATTAGTTAAGGAATCAATCTTGTCACAAATTAGTATTAAGGTAAATTGGTATAATGTGTAGTTATAATGTGTGTTAATTAAGAGTCAAGAATAAATGCAAACTATGTTACAATTGATATTGCTGTTAATTAATTAGAAACCTAAGGTGAGACAAAAGAGTGTTAAGTTAATTAAATAAATAACCTAAAGGAAAAGTTATATTTTAAATAAGAAAGGTTATATATATATATATATATATATATATATATATATATATTAAATATGGTGATATGTTTTCTTGTAATATAGTTAATAAATTAAACATATTTTAAAAACAAGAATACTTTTAATGAATATTAAAAGTAAAGCTTTGAATAAATATATTCATTAAAAGTATTCTTGTTTTTAAAATATTTTAAATTTATTATATATACTCTTTTTGTTTTTTTTTTCAGATTGCATCAGTTTAAAAAAACGAATGGGACATTTCACTAAATGTGGTAACTATTTTGTTTTTGTGTTTGTCATGTTTACATAGTAATATTACAAAACGATGAAAATTGTAATACATATTTTCGCTAAATGTTACTTAATTTAAACTTGTAAATATATTTTTGTTTCAGATTATGTATCATTTAAACTAATTTAACAAGACATTTCGTCAAATGTGGTAAGCATTTTGTTTTCGTATTTGTCGTGTTCACTTAGTAATACAACAACAAAAAAATGTACCACATATTGTCGCTAAATGTTGATACTTTTGGATGTTTCACGAAATGTGGTAAGCATTTTTTTTTCGTATTTGTCGTGTTCACTTAGTAATACAACAACAACAAAAATGTACCACATATTGTCGCTAAATGTTGATACTTTTGGATGTTTTACGAAATGTGGGAAGCATTTTGTTTTTTTTTATTTGTCATAATCACGTAGTAATATTACAATAACAGAAAATGTACCACATATTTTTGCTAAATATTGTTACTTATTTTACACTTGTTATTTTTCTTTTGTTTCAGATTATATCTGATTTAAATTTATCCAACGGAACATTTCATTTAATGTGTTAAGTATTTAGGTTTTGTGTTTGTCATGTTTACGTACTAGTATTACAATAACAGAAAAATGTACCACATAATGTCACTGAATAATGTTACTTATTTGACACTTGCAAATATATTTTTGTTTCAGATTATATTACATTTAAACTTATCTAACATTATGTTTCAAACAATGTGGTAAGCATTTTGTTTTTGTATTTGTCATGTTCACGTAGTAATATTACAATCACAGAAAAACATACCACATTATTTCGCTAAATGTTGGTACCTATTTTACACTTTTAAATATATTTTTGTTTCAGATTATATCACATGTAAACTTTTCTAACGGGAAGTTTCACGAAATGTGGTAAGAATTTAGTTTTTTTATTTGACATAATCACGTTGTAATTATGCAATAACAGAAAAATATACCACATATTTTTGCTAAATGTAGTTACATATTTTACACTTGTAAATATATTTTTCTTTAGATTATATCTGATTTAAATTTATCTAACGGAACCTTTCAATAAATTTGTTAAGTTATTTGGATTTGTGTGTTTCATGTTTACGTAATAGTATTACAGTAACAAATAAATGTACCACATATTGTCGCTAAATGTGATTACTTATTTGACACTTGTAAATATATTTTTGTTTCAGATGATATTACATATAACGTTTTCTAACGGTATGTTTCAAACAATGTGGTAAGCATTTTGTTTTTGTATTTGTCATAATCACTTAGTAATATTATAATAACAGAAAAATATACCACATATTGTCGCTAAATGGTATTACTTATTTGACACTTGTAAACACAGGTTTGTTTCTGATTATATAAGATTTAACCTTATCTAAAGGGACGTTTCATCAAATGTGATAAGCATTTTGTTATTGAACTTGTCATAATCAAGTAGTAATATTATAATAACAGAGAAATGTACCACATATTGTCTCTAAATGTTGTTACTTATTTCACACTTGTAAATATATTTTTGTTTCAGATGATATTACATATAACCTTATCTAACGGAATGTTTCAAACAATGTGGTAAGCATTTTGTTATTGTAATTGTCATAATCACGTAGTAATATTATAATAACAGAAAAATGTACCACATATTGCCGCTAAATGTTATTACATATTTGACACTTGCAAATATATTTTTGTTTCAGATGATATTACATATAACCTTTTCTAACGGTATGTTTCAAACAATGTGGTAAGCATTTTGTTTTTGTATTTGTCATAATCACGTAGTAATATTATAATAACAGAAAAATGTACTACATATTGTCGCTAAATGTTGTTACTTATTTGACACTTGCAAATATATTTTTGTTTTAAATGATATTACATATAACCTTTTCTAACGGTATGTTTCAAACAATGTGGTAAGCATTTTGTTTTTGTATTTGTCATAATCACGTAGTAATATTATAATAACAGAAAAATGTACTACATATTGTCGCTAAATGTTGTTACTTATTTGACACTTGCAAATATATTTTTGTTTTAAATGATATTACATATAACCTTTTCTAACGGTATGTTTCAAACAATGTGGTAAGCATTTTGTTATTGTAATTGTCATAATCACGTAGTAATATTATAATAACAGAAAAATGTTCTACATATTGTCTCTAAATGTTGTTACTTATTTCACACTTGTAAATATATTTTTGTTTCAGATGATATTACATATAACCTTATCTAACGGAATGTTTCAAACAATGTGGTAAGCATTTTGTTATTGTAATTGTCATAATCACGTAGTAATATTATAATAACAGAAAAATGTACCACATATTGCCGCTAAATGTTATTACATATTTGACACTTGCAAATATATTTTTGTTTCAGATGATATTACATATAACCTTTTCTAACGGTATGTTTCAAACAATGTGGTAAGCATTTTGTTTTTGTATTTGTCATAATCACGTAGTAATATTATAATAACAGAAAAATGTACTACATATTGTCGCTAAATGTTGTTACTTATTTGACACTTGCAAATATATTTTTGTTTTAAATGATATTACATATAACCTTTTCTAACGGTATGTTTCAAACAATGTGGTAAGCATTTTGTTATTGTATTTGTCATAATCACGTAGTAATATTATAATAACAGAAAAATGTACCACATATTGTCGCTAAATGTTGTTACTTATTTGACACTTGTAAATATATTTTTGTTTCAGATGATGTTACATATAACCTTATCTACCGGTATGTTTCAAACAATGTGGTAAGCATTTTGTTATTGTATTTGTCATAATCACGTAGTAATATTATAATAACAGAAAAATGTACTACATATTGTCGCTAAATGTTGTTACTTATTTGACACTTGCAAATATATTTTTGTTTTAAATGATATTACATATAACCTTTTCTAACGGTATGTTTCAAACAATGTGGTAAGCATTTTGTTTTTGTATTTGTCATAATCACGTAGTAATATTATAATAACAGAAAAATGTACTACATATTGTCGCTAAATGTTGTTACTTATTTGACACTTGCAAATATATTTTTGTTTTAAATGATATTACATATAACCTTTTCTAACGGTATGTTTCAAACAATGTGGTAAGCATTTTGTTATTGTATTTGTCATAATCACGTAGTAATATTATAATAACAGAAAAATGTTCTACATATTGTCGCTAAATGTTTTTACTTATTTGACACTTGCAAATATATTTTTGTTTTAAATGATATTACATATAACCTTATCTACCGGTATGTTTCAAACAATGTGGTAAGCATTTTGTTATTGTATTTGTCATAATCACGTAGTAATATTATAATAACAGAAAAATGTACTACATATTGTCGCTAAATGTTGTTACTTATTTGACACTTGCAAATATATTTTTGTTTTAAATGATATTACATATAACCTTTTCTAACGGTATGTTTCAAACAATGTGGTAAGCATTTTGTTTTTGTATTTGTCATAATCACGTAGTAATATTATAATAACAGAAAAATGTACTACATATTGTCGCTAAATGTTGTTACTTATTTGACACTTGCAAATATATTTTTGTTTTAAATGATATTACATATAACCTTTTCTAACGGTATGTTTCAAACAATGTGGTAAGCATTTTGTTATTGTATTTGTCATAATCACGTAGTAATATTATAATAACAGAAAAATGTACCACATATTGCCGCTAAATGTTGTTACATATTTGACACTTGCAAATATATTTTTGTTTCAGATGATATTACATATAACCTTTTCTAACGGTATGTTTCAAACAATGTGGTAAGCATTTTGTTTTTGTATTTGTCATAATCACGTAGTAATATTATAATAACAGAAAAATGTACTACATATTGTCGCTAAATGTTGTTACTTATTTGACACTTGCAAATATATTTTTGTTTTAAATGATATTACATATAACCTTTTCTAACGGTATGTTTCAAACAATGTGGTAAGCATTTTGTTATTGTATTTGTCATAATCACGTAGTAATATTATAATAACAGAAAAATGTACCACATATTGTCGCTAAATGTTGTTACTTATTTGACACTTGTAAATATATTTTTGTTTCAGATGATATTACATATAACCTTATCTACCGGTATGTTTCAAACAATGTGGTAAGCATTTTGTTATTGTATTTGTCATAATCACGTAGTAATATTATAATAACAGAAAAATGTACTACATATTGTCGCTAAATGTTGTTACTTATTTGACACTTGCAAATATATTTTTGTTTTAAATGATATTACATATAACCTTTTCTAACGGTATGTTTCAAACAATTGGTAAGCATTTTGTTTTTGTATTTGTCATAATCACGTAGTAATATTATAATAACAGAAAAATGTACTACATATTGTCGCTAAATGTTGTTACTTATTTGACACTTGCAAATATATTTTTGTTTTAAATGATATTACATATAACCTTTTCTAACGGTATGTTTCAAACAATGTGGTAAGCATTTTGTTATTGTATTTGTCATAATCACGTAGTAATATTATAATAACAGAAAAATGTTCTACATATTGTCGCTAAATGTTGTTACTTATTTGACACTTGCAAATATATTTTTGTTTTAAATGATATTACATATAACCTTATCTACCGGTATGTTTCAAACAATGTGGTAAGCATTTTGTTATTGTATTTGTCATAATCACGTAGTAATATTATAATAACAGAAAAATGTACTACATATTGTCGCTAAATGTTGTTACTTATTTGACACTTGCAAATATATTTTTGTTTTAAATGATATTACATATAACCTTTTCTAACGGTATGTTTCAAACAATGTGGTAATAATTTTGTTTTTGTATTTGTCATAATCACGTAGTAATATTATAATAACAGAAAAATGTACTACATATTGTCGCTAAATGTTGTTACTTATTTGACACTTGCAAATATATTTTTGTTTTAAATGATATTACATATAACCTTTTCTAACGGTATGTTTCAAACAATGTGGTAAGCATTTTGTTATTGTATTTGTCATAATCACGTAGTAATATTATAATAACAGAAAAATGTTCTACATATTGTCGCTAAATGTTGTTACTTATTTGACACTTGCAAATATATTTTTGTTTTAAATGATATTACATATAACCTTTTCTAACGGTATGTTTCAAACAATGTGGTAAGCATTTTGTTATTGTATTTGTCATAATCACGTAGTAATATTATAATAACAGAAAAATGTTCTACATATTGTCGCTAAATGTTGTTACTTATTTGACACTTGTAAACATATTTTTGTTTCAGATGATATTACATATAACCTTATCTACCGGTATGTTTCAAACAATGTGGTAAGCATTTTGTTATTGTATTTGTCATAATCACGTAGTAATATTATAATAACAGAAAAATGTACTACATATTGTCGCTAAATGTTGTTACTTATTTGACACTTGCAAATATATTTTTGTTTTAAATGATATTACATATAACCTTTTCTAACGGTATGTTTCAAACAATGTGGTAAGCATTTTGTTATTGTATTTGTCATAATCACGTAGTAATATTATAATAACAGAAAAATGTTCTACATATTGTCGCTAAATGTTGTTACTTATTTGACACTTGCAAATATATTTTTGTTTCAGTTGATATTACATATAACCTTATCTAACGGTATGTTTCAAACAATGTGGTAAGCATTTTGTTATTGTATTTGTCATAATCACGTAGTAATATTATAATAACAGAAAAATATACCACATATTGTCGCTAAATATTGTTACTTATTTGACACTTCTAAATATATTTTTGTTTCAGATGATATTACATATAACCTTATCTAACGGTATGTTTCAAACAATGTGGTAAGCATTTTGTTATTGTATTTGTCATAATCACGTAGTAATATTATAATAACAGAAAAATATACCACATATTGTCGCTAAATATTGTTACTTATTTGACACTTCTAAATATATTTTTGTTTCAGATGATATTACATATAACCTTATCTACCGGTATGTTTCAAACAATGTGGTAAGCATTTTGTTATTGCATTTGTCATAATCACGTAGTAATATTATAATAACAGAAAAATGTACCACATATTGTCGCTAAATGTTGTTACTTATTTGACACTTGCAAATATATATTTGTTTCAGATGATATTACATATAACGTTTTCTAACGGTATGTTTCAAACAATGTGGTAAGCATTTTGTTTTTGTATTTGTCATAATCACTTAGTAATATTATAATAACAGAAAAATATACCACATATTGTCGCTAAATGGTATTACTTATTTGACACTTGTAAACACAGGTTTGTTTCTGATTATATAAGATTTAACCTTATCTAAAGGGACATTTCATCAAATGTGATAAGCATTTTGTTATTGAACTTGTCATAATCAAGTAGTAATATTATAATAACAGAGAAATGTATCACATATTGTCTCTAAATGTTGTTACTTATTTCACACTTGTAAATATATTTTTGTTTCAGATGATATTACATATAACCTTATCTAACGGAATGTTTCAAACAATGTGGTAAGCATTTTGTTATTGTAATTGTCATAATCACGTAGTAATATTATAATAACAGAAAAATGTACCACATATTGCCGCTAAATGTTATTACATATTTGACACTTGCAAATATATTTTTGTTTCAGATGATATTACATATAACCTTTTCTAACGGTATGTTTCAAACAATGTGGTAAGCATTTTGTTTTTGTATTTGTCATAATCACATAGTAATATTATAATAACAGAAAAATGTACCACATATTGTCGCTAAATGTTGTTACTTATTTGACACTTGCAAATATATTTTTGTTTCAGATGATATTACATATAACCTTTTCTAACGGTATGTTTCAAACAATGTGGTAAGCATTTTGTTTTTGTATTTGTCATAATCACGTAGTAATATTATAATAACAGAAAAATGTACCACATATTGTCGCTAAATGGTATTACTTATTTGACACTTGTAAACACAGATTTGTTTCAGATTATATAAGATTTAACCTTACCTAAAGGGACGTTTCATCAAATGTGGTAAGCATTTTGTTATTGTATTTGTCATAATCACGTAGTAATATTATAATAACAGAAAAATGTACCACATATTGTCGCTAAATGGTGTTACTTATTTGACACTTGCAAATATATTTTTGTTTCAGATGATATTACATATAACCTTTTTTAACGGTATGTTTCAAACAATGTTGTAAGCATTTTGTTATTGTATTTGTCATAATCACGTAGTAATATTATAATAACAGAAAAATGTACTACATATTGTCGCTAAATGTTGTTACTTATTTGACACTTGCAATTATATTTTTGTTTTAAATGATATTACATATAACCTTATCTAACGGTATGTTTCAAACAATGTGGTAAGCATTTTGTTATTGTATTTGTCATAATCACGTAGTAATATTATAATAACAGAAAAATGTACTACATATTGTCGCTAAAGTTGTTACTTATTTGACACTTGCAAATATATTTTTGTTTCAGATGATATTACATATAACCTTATCTAACGGTATGTTTCAAACAATGTGGTAAGCATTTTGTTATTGTATTTGTCATAATCACGTAGTAATAATATAATAACAGAAAAATGTACCACATATTGTCGCTAAATGTTGTTACTTATTTCCCCGCAGGGGGTGCGGATTAGCCTCACCTACGAGGGGTTTGGCGTCCCTCGCGGTACCCTAGCCTAGCACTACACCACTCACAAAGCATACCCACACACACACGCACGCACATGCACATACACTAGCATCTTCACTTAGGGAATTTGACTGGACAGAACCGTTGCTTGTTGGGAGTGCTGAAAATTCCAGAGCTTGACAAACTCTGGTCTGGAACGCTGATGTGAGCTTGCTACTCGTATGCCGAAGACGTAAGCGCGGTTTCTGGTCTACCAGCCGCTTCGGTCCTTGGTCAGGGAATGTCCGCGGTGCACGGGGTCGGAGCTTGTGCACAGTATTACGAGTTCTCGACTGATTCCCATCCATTCGAGCTAAGGAGAATACTGTAGGCTCCAGAGTTCTGGAGATTGGAAATGATCGAAAGTGTTCCAAGGGTGTACCCGTTCCTATAGTCTCGCCCGTAACGCCAGACACGATGATTGGCTAAAAGCCTACTATGGATCCTAAAACTAAGTCAAATTGTTTGAGTTTAAAGAGGAGTCGTCAGGATTCACCTATGAACCTAAAGTTGATGATTTGAGGAAGAAGTTGATGGTGGCAACGTCACAAGCATTGCCATCGCCCAAATATTAAATAATTTCTAGTGCCGAAGATGGAAAGGATTTGTCTAGGGTTTCTCCGTTTCTTATAAATAAGGCAATTACTGCCTGTGCTGGAAGTCCTGTCTCATCTATCAAAAAATTAAGAAATGGGACACTGCTTGTTGCTACTAGTAGTGAAAAACAGACCCGATCTCTTTTAAAAACTACTTCCTTCTTTGACCAAGTCAATGTGTCTGTGGCTCCCCATA
This sequence comes from Prosapia bicincta, assembly GCA_036971475.1. NCBI lineage: Eukaryota > Metazoa > Arthropoda > Insecta > Hemiptera > Cercopidae > Prosapia > Prosapia bicincta. Next base: position 115,963,501 of record JBAIZL010000006.1, read on the forward strand.
GATCGTTGAATTTCTTTAAGGGGGTCATTATATGTAGGGACTTGATGCAAGTCCCAATAAATGAAATCAAGGCCGAACTCTCGTCACAGTCTGTTACGGATGTTGCTGTTATTATTAAATCTGAAAAAGGCGAGAAAATTAAAACAGCCTCTTTCATACTTACTTTTGGGAAACCAGAGATTCCTGAATATATTAATGCAGGTTATCAAAGGCTGACAGTGAGGCCTTACGTAGCTAATCTTCGGCGATGCTTCAAGTGTCAGCGTTTTGGGCACATTAGTTCTGCGTGTTCTAAACAGAGTGTATGTGGCAAGTGTAGCATGGAAGGTCATGATGAAAAAGATTGCGGTAACCCCCCGAAGTGCGCTAACTGTGGGGGCGATCATCCGGCGCGATCTTACAACTGTCCTCACTTTAAGGAGGAGAAAGTAATCCTTGGCATTATGGCTAACCAGAGGATATTATTTGCTGAAGCTAAGAGGATCTTTAAAGCTTCCCAACCAAATGTCAATAAAACTTATGCTGCTTCCGCGAGCGCTACGAAGTCGTCCTGTGCCAACTGTGCAGACCTTACCGGAAAAATTGAAGCCCCTAATGAGCAGGTTGCACGCCTTCTATCTTTAGTGACAAATGGACCTTCAGTAAGTGTAGTGCAACCAGCGACTACGCCGAGTAATCTGCTAGTACGTAGCAAATCAGACGATACAGGCATTCCTGCACGGGTATCTCTCCACAAAGGAAAGACTCTTAGAACAAGTAATAAGTCTGAGAGCGTTAAGTCCGTAACATTAGAGGGTAGGAAGAATAAATTAAATTTTGATATTTTAAAAAAGAATGCACCAATTAAAGTTGGGGAAAAAAGAAAAAAAGCAAAGGCCAAAGGAGGAGCCCATTCCATCTCACCTCCTGAGCATACAAATTCCTCGAGTTCCACCACTGCAATAGTGGTGATGGAATCCGATGATACACTTCCTGAAGTGTCTCCTGACGTTCCAGGTAAATTAACATTTAATGCCAACAATGAGAGCCAGGTCAATCCTTTTCACTAAGTAGCAATGTCCACACCTAAACAATCCGTGATTCAGTGGAACGTTAACGGAGTTAGAAGACACATTGAGAATCTCAAATTAATTGTAAGGGATGTGTCCCCTATGTACATTTGTATTCAGGAGACACATCTCCATGAATCGCACAATTTCCATCTAAGGGAGTATTCAGTTTACAGATCGGACTTCGTTACAGAAAATCGAGCTAGAGGTGGCGTAGCCGTTCTGGCCCGTGACTGTGTCGACGCCTTTTCTCTGAACTTGATAACTCCCTTACAAGCAGTAGCAATTCAAACAGCTGTTCCATACAAACTCACTCTCTGTTGTGTCTACCTCCCACCAAGTGACAACCTGCAACAGAGAGACTTGATAGACCTGATAAACCAGTTACCTTCTCCATTTTTATTAGTGGGCGATTTTAATGCCCACCATGTTTCATGGGGTTCACCAGGATGCAACTCACGAGGGCATCTGGTTGAGAGTGTCAGATCAGAACTGGATTTATACCTGCTAAATGACGGTTCTCCGACACATTTAGCAGCGCCTACAGGCGGATGGACAGCTGGTTGACTTGTCATTGTGCAGTCCTGCTCTGGCTACAAGGTTAACATGGTCAGCATTGCCTGATCTTTACAGTAGCGATCATACTCCCATTGAAATCTCTTTGTATGACTCCTCACCCTGTTGTGATCGACATCCCCGTTGGATCTTGAAAAAAGCCAACTGGGAACAATTCTCACTAGATCTAGAATCACTGGAAGTGGAAGACTTGGCACCAATTAATGACATCGTAAATTCAATTACCAAAACTATTTTGAATGCCGCCGAAAAGGCAATACCGAAAACCGAATCAAAACCACGGCGACCACCTGTTCCGTGGTGGAATGATGATTGCTCCGTAATCCTTCGTTTACGACGAAAAGCTTTGAACACGTTCAAAAGAAATCCAACGAAAGAGAACCTGGAAAAATATAAAATCTTCCGTGCGAAAGCCCGGAGAATATTTAGGCAAAGTAAACGGGAATCATGGTCGCAGTACATTGGCACTATTACAAGAACTACAGCTCCATCTACAGTATGGAAGAAATTACGATCCGTCTGTGGCATTTTCGTTCCGATGCCATTAATTTCATTAAGGCATCCGGATGGAGTTATGACCACGGACAGTGAGGAAATTGCCAATGTGCTGGCGTTATCGTTCTCAAAATATTCTTCATCTTCTGCATACAAGGACGCTTTCCAGGTGTACAAACGTAAACAGGAAGCCTTACCTTTCACAGTTGGATTGTCAGGAGACTCGTGTTTGAATATCCATTTCTCTATCGATGAATTAGAGTAGGCTCTCTCGTCAACGAAGGATTCAGCTCCAGGTCCGGATGATATTGTATACTCCATGATTAAAGATCTACCACAGTCGGCAAAACTAGTTCTCCTTCGGATATACAATCGTATATTCGGGGAGCACGGTTTTCCCAATGCCTGGTTAGAAGCGACAATAATTCCTCTTCTAAAACAAGGAAAGGACAAAACTATCCCAGTAGTTACAGACCCATCTCTCTGACCAGCTCCTTATGCAAATTACTGGAGAAGATGGTCAACCGTCGTCTTGTCTGGTATCTAGAAACAAACTTCTTACTAACGTCCAGTATGGTTCCAGACAAGGACGTTCATCAGTTGACCAATTGGTTTTGTTGGAGTCAGCTATACAGAATGCCTTCATCTTACGACAAACACTGGTAGCTGTTTTCTTTGACCTCGAGAAGGCATATGACATGGCATGGAGAAGAGGAATTTTGAACGTATTGAAATCATGGGGTATACAAGGTAACATTCTTGCTTTTATACAAAATTATTTGAATAACAGGACTTTCCGTGTACGTCTAGGAGGCATATATTCTGATCGTTACGAACTAGAGAATGGTGTACCACAGGGTGGCATGTTGAGTGTGACGCTGTTTGCCGTTGCCATTAACAGCGTCACTTCAAACGTACAGTCACCGGTCCACTGTTCCCTGTTTGTGGACGATTTTTGCATATTAGTGGCTGCTAGAAGTATGGCAACAGCGAAAAGGTCCTTACAATTAGTCATTAATAAATTGCAAGAATGGACCAAATCTACGGGCTTCAAGTTTTCGGCTTCGAAGACCCAGTGTATAGCATTTAGTCGTCGCAGGCAACACCAGGAACCTATCCTTTATCTTAATGGTAGGCGGCTTCAGACCGCGGATAATGTGAGATTTTTAGGTCTTTTATTAGATAAAAGACTTTCATGGAGTCCGCATGTGCGTGATTTGAGGACCCGGTGCAGCAAGATATTGGATATGTTGAGAGTTCTAAGTGGTACAAATTGGGGAGCAGACAGAACCTGTATCTTCCGCTTCTATCGCGCCGTTGTAAGATCGCGCATAGATTACGGCTGTATAGCCTATTCATCTGCTCGACCTACGGTTCTGAAACTCCTTGATTCAATTCATCACGCTGGTCTTAGACTCTCTACTGGTGCTTTTAGATCAAGCCCAATCTCCAGCCTTCTAGTTGAAGCTGGAGAACCATCTCTCTCTATGCGACGTCAAATGCTACAAATTTCATATTACACTGGTCTTCGAAGTAAACCTAAACATCCGGCATTCAAATTAGTTTTTGATAACCACCTCGAGGATCGTTACAATGTGCGTCAACGTTCAACTGCTCCCTTCGGAATAAGAACGTTGCGCATTTTTAATAATCTAAATTTAGAACATCCACCTATATTCGAACGAACATCATGCTACATCCCTCCATGGACAATACAAAAGCCAAAATGTTACTTCTCATTGTCCATGTACCTAAAACACAATACTCCTGACGTTATTTATCGTCAGGAGTTTTTGCAGATCCAACAAACTCACCAACATACTGTGACTATATTCACAGACGGTTCAAAACTGGACAATGGGATAGGTTGTGCATTTTATATGGAAGGACAAACCTTCACTTATGGATTACCAGCAGCCTGTAGTGTTTTTAATGAGAACTTTATGCAATTTTCTAAGCTTTAAGATCAATTCCGTCTGCAACATCTAAATATCTTGTATGATCCGATTCCAAAAGTGCTCTCCAGGCTATTCAGGAAATGTACACTAAGAACCCATTAGTTGGAGACATCTTGTGCTCAATACACAGGCTCCAATTATCGAGGTGTCATTTCTCTGGGTGCCTGGTCACTGCGGAATATTTGGAAACACTAAAGCAGATGATGGTGCAAAATTAGCTACAAGTATGGTACCATCGACACAACGTGTGATGGCATCAGATTTTGTATGCAATGTTAAAACTATACTATTCTCTGTTTGGAATGAAGAATGGCAAAATGTAAATAGAAACAAGCTGAGGGACATCAAAAATACCGTCCGACCATGGAGGACATCTGTTCGTTCGAATCGTAGGGAGGAAGTGTTGGTAACTCGACTTCGCATCGGCCACTCTTTGTTAACGTATGGATGGTTGATGAGACATGACGATCCACCACTTTGTCCGTTTTGTAAAAGTACCATCACGCACATTCTGCTTGATTGTGATGAGTTGACAAATTTGTATATACGTTACGATCTTCGAGGTAGTTTAAAGGTGGTTTTAAGGGACGATGTCAGGGCTATCGACCGTGTCATCGTTTTCTTACGCCACCTGAATCTATTTAATAATATTTAAATTATGTATAATTTAAGTTTCTAGTTTTAGATACAATTAGTATTAAACGTTTATTTTATGTCGTTTACTTTGGTTAGTTTTATTTTCTAACACTTATTTAAAATAAAAGTTTAGTTAGGCGATGATAACCTTGATAGATTTTTCGCCTGGAAAAAAATGTTACCTATTTGACACTTGCAAATAAATTTTTGTTTCAAATGATATTACATATAACCTTATCTACCGGTATGTTTCAAACAATGTGGTGAGCATTTTGTTTTTGTATTTGTCATAATCACGTAGTAATATTATAATAACAGAAAAATGTACCACATATTGTCACTAAATGGTGTTCCTTATTTGACACTTGTAAACACAGGTTTGTTTCAGATTATATAAGATGTAACCTTATCTAAAGGGACGTTTCATCAAATGTGGTAAGCATTTTGTTATTGTATTTGTCATAAACACCTAGTAATATTATAATAACAGAAAAATGTACCACATATTGTCGCTAAATGGTGTTACTTATTTGACACTTGCAAATATATTTTTGTTTCAGATGATATTACATATAACCTTATCTATCGGTATGTTTCAAACAATGTGGTAATCATTTTGTTTTTGTATTTGTCATAATCACCTAGTAATATTATAATAACAGAAAAATGTACCACATATTGTCGCTAAATGGTATTACTTATTTGACACTTGCAAATATATTTTTGTTTCAGATGATATTACATATAACCTTATCTATCGGTATGTTTCAAACAATGTGGTAATCATTTTGTTTTTGTATTTGTCATAATCACGTAGTAATATTATAATAACAGAAAAATGTACCACATATTGTCGCTAAATGTTGTTACTTATTTGACACTTGGAAATATATTTTTGTTTTAGATGATATTGCATATAACCTTATCTAACGGTATGTTTCGACAATGTGGTAAGCTTTTTGTTTTTGTATTTTTCATAATCACGTAGTAATATTATAATAACAGAAAAATATACCACAAATTGTCGCTAAATGTTGTTACTTATTTGACACTTCTAAATATATTTTTGTTTCAGATGATATTACATATAACCTTATCTAAAGGGACGTTTCATCAAATGTGGTAAGCACTTTGTTATTGTATTTGTCATAATCACGTAGTAATATTATAATAACAGAAAAATGTACCACATATTGTCGCTAAATGGTATTACTTATTTGACACTTGCAAATATATTTTCGTTTCAGATGATATTACATATAACCTTTTCTAACGGTATGTTTCAAACAATGTGGTAAGCATTTTGTTTTTGTATTTGTCATAATCACGTAGTAATATTATAATAACAGAAAAATGTACCACATATTGTCGCTAAATGGTATTACTTATTTGACACTTGCAAATATATTTTCGTTTCAGATGATATTACTCGTACTTACATATAACCTTTTCTAACGGTATGTTTCAAACAATGAGGTAAGCATTTTGTTTTTGTATATGTCATAATCACGTAGTAATATTATAATAACAGAAAAATGTACCACATATTGCCACTAAATGGTATTACTTATTTGACACTTGTAAACACAGGTTTGTTTCAGAATATATAAGATTTAACCTTATCTAAAGGGACGTTTCATCAAATGTGGTAAGCATTTTATTATTATATTTGTCATAATCACGTAGTAATATTATAATAACAGAAAAATGTACCACATATTGTCGCTAAATGGTGTTACTTATTTGACATATGCAAATATTTTTGTTTCAGATGATATTACATATAACCTTTTCTAACGGTATGTTTCAAACAATGTGGTAAGCATTTTGTTTTTGTATTTGTCATAATCACGTAGTAATATTATAATGATAGAAAAATGTACCACATATTGTCGCTAAATGTTGTTACTTATTTGACACTTCTAAATATATTTTTGTTTCAGATTATATCACATATAAACTTATCTACCGGTATGTTTCAAACAATGTGGTAAGCATTTTGTTTTTGTATTTGTCATAATCACGTAGTATTATTATAATAACAGAAAAATGTACCACATATTGCCACTAAATGGTATTACTTATTTGACACTTGTAAACACAGGTTTGTTTCAGATTATATAAGATTTAACCTTATCTAAAGGGACGTTTCATCAAATGTGGTAAGCATTTTGTTATTGTATTTGTTATAATCACCTAGTAATATTATAATAACAGAAAAATGTACCACATATTATCGCTAAATGTTGTTACTTATTTGACACATGCAAATATTTTTGTTTCAGATGATATTACATATAACCTTTTCTAACGGTATGTTTCAAACAATGTGGTAAGCATTTTGTTATTGTATTTGTTATAATTCCGTAGTAATATTATAATAATAGAAAAATGTACCACATATTGTCGCTAAATGTTGTTACTTATTTGACACTTCTAAATATATTTTTGTTTCAGATTATATCACATATAAACTTATCTATCGGAATATTTCACTAAATGTGTTGAGTATTTTGTTTTTGTGTTTGTCATGTTTACATAGTAGTATTACAATAAAAAAATCTACCACATATTGTCGCTAAATGTTGTTACGCTGTTGACAATTGTAAATAAATTTTTGTTTCAGATTATATTACATTTAAACTTATCTAACGGGATTTTTCAACAAATATAAGTATTTTGATTTTGTATTTGTCATAATCACGTAGTAGGCCTAATATTACAATAATAGAAAATTTTACCACATATTGTCCCTAAATGGTGTTACTTATTTCACACTTGTAAATATATTTTTGTTTCAGATTATATCTTATTTAAACCTATCTAACTGGACATTTCATAAAATGTGGTAAGCATTTTGTTTTTTGTATTTGTCATGTTCATGTAGTAAAATTGCAAATAGAAATGTAGTTATCAGATGTTAGAGCTAAACATTATTTTTTTATACTTGTAAATATTCATTTGTATCAGACTAACTGACTTTTCATACTTAAGAATATGGTATTTTTTAAAATGAAATCGTGTCATTGTAAATGTAGGTGGTATATTTGATTGAAAAGATGTTTTGTAAAATTGAATCGTGGGTATTCATCCAGTGCTATTTTAGTAACAACATAGATTATTAGATGTTGAAATGAAATAATTCTTTTACTTACCTTGTAATTTGAAGCTTTTATTATTTGTTGCAGAGTACATCACAGCAAAGAATAATCAGACGTGGTAAGTACTTCAAACAAATTACATAGTTAACTTAGCCTTAGTCATGTTGTACTGACATCTTACGTATGGGATGGCGAAATATTAACTCTTTAGATAAATTACCTGTAATGTTAGGTGGTAAAAGTACTAAAACTTTTGCTTACTTTGTAATTGGATTTGTAACTCTGTAACTTGATTAAGTAGATACTACAATTAATAATATTTGTCGGTGGTATCTAATTATTTTGAAAGTATATTATTCTGTCTACCTATAATCTTACGTAAATAAAACGATATTATGAAGCAAACATTTTCACCGAATTGAATAACCTGAGACAGTGGGAGAGGGGAAGGGGTAAGAAGAGACAGAACAAAATAGAATGAGGCAAATAATATAGGATGAATATTGATCAGGTTTAACAGCATGATTCTCTTCTTACAATGTATAAATGGGAGTAAAGGATTCACTTTCAGATGCGAGACTACTTTTTACAACTAGGACTACGTTCTAATACTTCAATGTAGCAGATAGATATTTTACAAGATGAGTTTGGTTTACCTTAATTTAATGGGCAATTGCCTAGGAATGTGAAGTGAGTAGACGGAACTATACATAGAGGAGACCCTCTGCCCATGTCAGCATCACCTTGCCTTACACAAATTAAATGGGATTAAAGTCTGCCAGAATCGGTTAATGTTTATCATAATGCACCAAACACAACTGCAGACCTCCAACCTCTTTCACCCGTTCCCTAGAGCATAGATAACTGCGCCTCTTGAGCAGGGTTGCCGCTCCTAAACAACACTCCAGCTACTCCTGAACGGGTTTTCGACACTCCTCTTTCTCCACCCCTGTACTTGTGCTTCATGTCCTACCATTTTACCTGGAATATAATTCAGAGTTTCTTGTCACTGCTTCCAAACCTCTCAATGCAAGATAATTTTTCCCAATCTAAGAAAATAATTCCATCTAAATTCCGGGATTTCTCTTTCTGTTTAGCATTAGACGTTTCTTAGCTCAGTTCTGCGCAGCCAGGTTTTGTTATATCTTCGGATATACCACAAGTAGTGCTCTATATCCTACCATTCCACCTGGAATATAAATCAAAGTTTCTTGTCACTCAATGCAAGATAATTTTTCCCAATCTAAGAAAATAATTCCATCTAAATTCCGGGATTTCTCTTTCATGTTTAGCATTAGACGTTTCTTAGCTCAGTTCTGCGCAGCCAGGTTTTGTTATATCTTCGCATATATCACAAGTAGTGCTCTATATACTACCATTCCACCTGGAATATAAATCAAAGTTTCTTGTCACTCAATGCAAGATAATTTTTCCCAATCTAAGAAAATAATTCCATCTAAATTCCGGGATTTCTCTTTCATGTTTAGCATTAGACGTTTCTTAGCTCAGTTCTGCGCAGCCAGGTTTTGTTATATCTTCGGATATACCACAAGTAGTGCTCTATATCCTACCATTCCACCTGGAATATAAATCAAAGTTTCTTGTCACTCAATGCAAGATAATTTTTCCCAATCTAAGAAAATAATTCCATCTAAATTCCGGGATTTCTCTTTCATGTTTAGCATTAGACGTTTCTTAGCTCAGTTCTGCTCAGCCAGGTTTTGTTATATCTTCGGATATACCACAAGTAGTGCTCTATATCCTACCATTCCACCTGGAATATAAATCAAAGTTTCTTGTCACTCAATGCAAGATAATTTTTCCCAATCTAAGAAAATAATTCCATCTAAATTCCGGGATTTCTCTTTCATGTTTAGCATTAGACGTTTCTTAGCTCAGTTCTGCTCAGCCAGGTTTTGTTATATCTTCGGATATACCACAAGTAGTGCTCTATATCCTACCATTCCACCTGGAATATAAATCAAAGTTGCTTGTCACTCAATGCAAGATAATTTTTCCCAATCTAAGAAAATAATTCCATCTAAATTCCGGGATTTCTCTTTCATGTTTAGCATTAGACGTTTCTTAGCTCAGTTCTGCGCAGCCAGGTTTTGTTATATCTTCGGATATACCACAAGTAGTGCTCTATATCCTACCATTCCACCTGGAATATAAATCAAAGTTTCTTGTCACTCAATGCAAGATAATTTTTCCCAATCTAAGAAAATAATTCCATCTAAATTCCGGGATTTCTCTTTCATGTTTAGCATTAGACGTTTCTTAGCTCAGTTCTGCGCAGCCAGGTTTTGTTATATCTTCGGATATACCACAAGTAGTGCTCTATATCCTACCATTCCACCTGGAATATAAATCAAAGTTTCTTGTCACTCAATGCAAGATAATTTTTCCCAATCTAAGAAAATAATTTCATCTAAATTCCGGGATTTCTCTTTCATGTTTAGCATTAGACGTTTCTTAGCTCAGTTCTGCGCAGCCAGGTTTTGTTATATCTTCGGATATACCACAAGTAGTGCTCTATATCCTACCATTCCACCTGGAATATAAATCAAAGTTTCTTGTCACTCAATGCAAGATAATTTTTCCCAATCTAAGAAAATAATTCCATCTAAATTCCGGGATTTCTCTTTCATGTTTAGCATTAGACGTTTCTTAGCTCAGTTCTGCGCAGCCAGGTTTTGTTATATCTTCGGATATACCACAAGTAGTGCTCTATATCCTACCATTACACCTGGAATATAAATCAAAGTTTCTTGTCACTCAATGCAAGATAATTTTTCCCAATCTAAGAAAATAATTCCATCTAAATTCCGGGATTTCTCTTTCATGTTTAGCATTAGACGTTTCTTAGCTCAGTTCTGCGCAGCCAGGTTTTGTTATATCTTCGGATATACCACAAGTAGTGCTCTATATCCTACCATTCCACCTGGAATATAAATCAAAGTTTCTTGTCACTCAATGCAAGATAATTTTTCCCAATCTAAGAAAATAATTCCATCTAAATTCCGGGATTTCTCTTTCAAGTTTAGCATTAGACGTTTCTTAGCGCAGCCAGGTTTTGTTATATCTTCGGATATACAACAAGTAGTGCTCCATATCCTACCATTCCACCTGGAATATAAATCAAAGTTTCTTGTCACTCAATGCAAGATAATTTTTCCCAATCTAAGAAAATAATTCCATCTAAATTCCGGGATTTCTCTTTCATGTTTAGCATTAGACGTTTCTTAGCTCAGTTCTGCGCAGCCAGGTTTTGTTATATCTTCGGATATACCACAAGTAGTGCTCTATATCCTACCATTCCACCTGGAATATAAATCAAAGTTTCTTGTCACTCAATGCAAGATAATTTTTCCCAATCTAAGAAAATAATTCCATCTAAATTCCGGGATTTCTCTTTCATGTTTAGCATTAGACGTTTCTTAGCTCAGTTCTGCGCAGCCAGGTTTTGTTATATCTTCGGATATACCACAAGTAGTGCTCTATATCCTACCATTCCAACTGGAATATAAATCAAAGTTTCTTGTCACTCAATGCAAGATAATTTTTCCCAATCTAAGAAAATAATTCCATCTAAATTCCGGGATTTCTCTTTCATGTTTAGCATTAGACGTTTCTTAGCTCAGTACTGCGCAGCCAGGTTTTGTTATATCTTCGGATATACCACAAGTAGTGCTCTATATCCTACCATTCCACCTGGAATATAAATCAAAGTTTCTTGTCACTCAATGCAAGATAATTTTTCCCAATCTAAGAAAATAATTCCATCTAAATTCCGGGATTTCTCTTTCATGTTTAGCATTAGACGTTTCTTAGCTCAGTTCTGCGCAGCCAGGTTTTGTTATATCTTCGGATATACCACAAGTAGTGCTCTATATCCTACCATTCCACCTGGAATATAAATCAAAGTTTCTTGTCACTCAATGCAAGATAATTTTTCCCAATCTAAGAAAATAATTCCATCTAAATTCCGGGATTTCTCTTTCATGTTTAGCATTAGACGTTTCTTAGCTCAGTTCTGCGCAGCCAGGTTTTGTTATATCTTCGGATATACCACAAGTAGTGCTCTATATCCTACCATTCCACCTGGAATATAAATCAAAGTTTCTTGTCACTCAATGCAAGATAATTTTTCCCAATCTAAGAAAATAATTCCATCTAAATTCCGGGATTTCTCTTTCATGTTTAGCATTAGACGTTTCTTAGCTCAGTTCTGCTCAGCCAGGTTTTGTTATATCTTCGGATATACCACAAGTAGTGCTCTATATCCTACCATTCCACCTGGAATATAAATCAAAGTTTCTTGTCACTCAATGCAAGATAATTTTTCCCAATCTAAGAAAATAATTCCATCTAAATTCCGGGATTTCTCTTTCATGTTTAGCATTAGACGTTTCTTAGCTCAGTTCTGCGCAGCCAGGTTTTGTTATATCTTCGGATATACCACAAGTAGTGCTCTATATCCTACCATTCCACCTGGAATATAAATCAAAGTTTCTTGTCACTCAATGCAAGATAATTTTTCCCAATCTAAGAAAATAATTCCATCTAAATTCCGGGATTTCTCTTTCATGTTTAGCATTAGACGTTTCTTAGCTCAGTTCTGCGCAGCCAGGTTTTGTTATATCTTCGGATATACCACAAGTAGTGCTCTATATCCTACCATTCCACCTGGAATATAAATCAAAGTTTCTTGTCACTCAATGCAAGATAATTTTTCCCAATCTAAGAAAATAATTCCATCTAAATTCCGGGATTTCTCTTTCAAGTTTAGCATTAGACGTTTCTTAGCGCAGCCAGGTTTTGTTATATCTTCGGATATACAACAAGTAGTGCTCCATATCCTACCATTCCACCTGGAATATAAATCAAAGTTTCTTGTCACTCAATGCAAGATAATTTTTCCCAATCTAAGAAAATAATTCCATCTAAATTCCGGGATTTCTCTTTCATGTTTAGCATTAGACGTTTCTTAGCTCAGTTCTGCGCAGCCAGGTTTTGTTATATCTTCGGATATACCACAAGTAGTGCTCAATATCCTACCATTCCACCTGGAATATAAATCAAAGTTTCTTGTCACTCAATGCAAGATAATTTTTCCCAATCTAAGAAAATAATTCCATCTAAATTCCGGGATTTCTCTTTCATGTTTAGCATTAGACGTTTCTTAGCTCAGTTCTGCGCAGCCAGGTTTTGTTATATCTTCGGATATACCACAAGTAGTGCTCTATATCCTACCATTCCACCTGGAATATAAATCAAAGTTTCTTGTCACTCAATGCAAGATAATTTTTCCCAATCTAAGAAAATAATTCCATCTAAATTCCGGGATTTCTCTTTCATGTTTAGCATTAGACGTTTCTTAGCTCAGTTCTGCTCAGCCAGGTTTTGTTATATCTTCGGATATACCACAAGTAGTGCTCTATATCCTACCATTCCACCTGGAATATAAATCAAAGTTTCTTGTCACTCAATGCAAGATAATTTTTCCCAATCTAAGAAAATAATTCCATCTAAATTCCGGGATTTCTCTTTCATGTTTAGCATTAGACGTTTCTTAGCTCAGTTCTGCGCAGCCAGGTTTTGTTATATCTTCGGATATACAACAAGTAGTGCTCTATATCCTACCATTCCACCTGGAATATAAATCAAAGTTTCTTGTCACTCAATGCAAGATAATTTTTCCCAATCTAAGAAAATAATTCCATCTAAATTCCGGGATTTCTCTTTCAAGTTTAGCATTAGACGTTTCTTAGCGCAGCCAGGTTTTGTTATATCTTCGGATATACAACAAGTAGTGCTCCATATCCTACCATTCCACCTGGAATATAAATCAAAGTTTCTTGTCACTCAATGCAAGATAATTTTTCCCAATCTAAGAAAATAATTCCATCTAAATTCCGGGATTTCTCTTTCATGTTTAGCATTAGACGTTTCTTAGCTCAGTTCTGCGCAGCCAGGTTTTGTTATATCTTCGGATATACCACAAGTAGTGCTCTATATCCTACCATTCCACCTGGAATATAAATCAAAGTTTCTTGTCACTCAATGCAAGATAATTTTTCCCAATCTAAGAAAATAATTCCATCTAAATTCCGGGATTTCTCTTTCATGTTTAGCATTAGACGTTTCTTAGCTCAGTTCTGCGCAGCCAGGTTTTGTTATATCTTCGGATATACCACAAGTAGTGCTCTATATCCTACCATTCCACCTGGAATATAAATCAAAGTTTCTTGTCACTCAATGCAAGATAATTTTTCCCAATCTAAGAAAATAATTCCATCTAAATTCCGGGATTTCTCTTTCATGTTTAGCATTAGACGTTTCTTAGCTCAGTTCTGCGCAGCCAGGTTTTGTTATATCTTCGGATATACCACAAGTAGTGCTCTATATCCTACCATTCCACCTGGAATATAAATCAAAGTTTCTTGTCACTCAATGCAAGATAATTTTTCCCAATCTAAGAAAATAATTCCATCTAAATTCCGGGATTTCTCTTTCATGTTTAGCATTAGACGTTTCTTAGCTCAGTTCTGCGCAGCCAGGTTTTGTTATATCTTCGGATATACAACAAGTAGTGCTCTATATCCTACCATTCCACCTGGAATATAAATCAAAGTTTCTTGTCACTCAATGCAAGATAATTTTTCCCAATCTAAGAAAATAATTCCATCTAAATTCCGGGATTTCTCTTTCATGTTTAGCATTAGACGTTTCTTAGCTCAGTTCTGCGCAGCCAGGTTTTGTTATATCTTCGGATATACCACAAGTAGTGCTCTATATCCTACCATTCCACCTGGAATATAAATCAAAGTTTCTTGACACTCAATGCAAGATAATTTTTCCCAATCTAAGAAAATAATTCCATCTAAATTCCGGGATTTCTCTTTCATGTTTAGCATTAGACGTTTCTTAGCTCAGTTCTGCGCAGCCAGGTTTTGTTATATCTTCGGATATACCACAAGTAGTGCTCTATATCCTACCATTCCACCTGGAATATAAATCAAAGTTTCTTGTCACTCAATGCAAGATAATTTTTCCCAATCTAAGAAAATAATTCCATCTAAATTCCGGGATTTCTCTTTCATGTTTAGCATTAGACGTTTCTTAGCTCAGTTCTGCGCAGCCAGGTTTTGTTATATCTTCGGATATACCACAAGTAGTGCTCTATATCCTACCATTCCACCTGGAATATAAATCAAAGTTTCTTGTCACTCAATGCAAGATAATTTTTCCCAATCTAAGAAAATAATTCCATCTAAATTCCGGGATTTCTCTTTCATGTTTAGCATTAGACGTTTCTTAGCTCAGCCAGGTTTTGTTATATTTTCGGATATTCATCTACCTACTTCTCATACTTAGGGAAAAGATTTTGTTGTTGGGCTTTAATTTTTGAAATCATTAATTACCATGACAATGTAAAATTTCAAATTAACATGTGCTTGTGCAAATCCAAGGTAGCTAATTCTTCCTTCCCCTAGTTAGCTATATTGCTGGGTTTGGGCTGTGTTTATACATGTAGTGGTGTATTTTAGTTTTATATACTTACAACAATATTAAAACTAATAAATAATTTTATTGAAATTTATAAAAATTCTTTAATAAATCATAAACACATTAAATATAGTCATAATATATTTAATTAGTGCAACTAATGGATTCCCTCCTATTATAATGGGATTAGTTTAAGATCCATGGGATCAATAAAAATGTTCTCAAGTTTATAAAAAGCATATAACCTTTATTCATACAATGTTCGACATAACGATATTTTGTTTTCTATGTCACAATCACCATCTGCTACGTTAATAAATGGTATTCATGTATGTCAGGACAGGTTAATAAGTTTAACAGAATACATATAACGATACTGTGAGTGTTGTTAGGAACGATTTTCACCCATTGCCCAAAAGGCGTAGATATTTGCACCTTCCTATGATCCTTAAGCCAGATCGCTGATTGGGCAAAGTTTGAAGCGCTCCATTAAAAAAGTCTTTTATTTTTTTGTTATTTGTTTTTCTTTTCTCTGTACCCTTGTAGCTATTGTTCAAATTGTTCTATTGCTATTGTTCTCCTACCTTGTGAAATATTTTCTTGCATTCTAGAACAGTTATATTGATCGTGAGGTGTCTTTGTTTAAATTATAATAGGTTACATGAAGGTCCTAGGTAGCCAATTAGTCACCAAATTGCCTTGTATTTTTGACCCCATATACACTATTCCTTTTCGACCTCAAAGGGTAAACAATTGTTTACAATTAACAATAATAACTCTCTCTTTTTCTCTCTCTTTGTATATATCTATCTATATATATATATATATATATATATATATATATATATATATATATATATATATATATATATGCCTACTCTTGAATTTTGTAGTTCATTACGTTCGGTAAATCTTAATTATTCACTTTAACAATAGTTGATGACTATCCGAACTTTAGATTTTGTAAATTTTGGGAAAACTTACTAAGACAGAACGTTTTCGATCGCTATGTGGCGTTCTTCATCAGTGTCTTCTTTACTGTTATAGTGATTAATATATTTATAATGATATGAATATATATATATATATATATATATATATATATATATATATATATATGTTGGCATGTAGTATTGGTTTTTGTACTAGTATGTTTCTTTTTATGTAAAAAAGTTCATGATACATACTGTCTGGAACATAGATATTTTAAAATTATAAGATAAGTAACAACCTTGTAGTTCGACGTTTAACATATATGAAGGAAAACTGCGGTTATAGTTTTCTTTTTTTGCTAATATCTGCACAAATATTCTCAGAGAAAAGGCCATACACCTCTCCCAGCCACATCACCTCTTCTCTCTTCTGAAGGTTGTCCTTGTCTGAAGCGCATTATTCAGTGCAAATATTGTTTTGAAATTCGTGACGAAAAAACTATAACAAAAACCTACTTGTAGAAGAAAATATCTTTAATGTAACTAAAATGTAACACGGGTAATATATATTATAAAACACTTACCTTCTTTATTTCTTCTACTAACACCTTTCTGAAACAGAAAATAGATACGAATCACAAATCAAGTAACAAAATTGTAGCTCAAGTTCTACTGTCTTTCACTTTCAGGTTTTAAACAAAACATAGAATTAAATTAAATGCCAGGAATGTAAAGAAAGTCATCCTAGATCATTAAATTTTACGGTATAAAAATTGTTGACTTTCACATTTAATTTATAATAATTTCCTAATTTGTTGTGAAATAAAATTGTTTAGAGTTTCAAATTATATACGTATAAAAACTCAATAGACTGCTTAAAATTTTTCGTATAATTAATAATTAGTAAAATAATCTAGATCAAAGCATAGGCGTGTATAAGAGTGTAAATTCATTGCCCAACGTTTCGACATCTAAACAATGTCTTCTCCAAAAACAATAATTTTAACAAAAAAAATTACAAAATTAAAGTTTTTCAAAAAACACTATATGGTAGCACATTATTAATTAATTTAATTAGTAATATTTATTAATAAATCCACATAAATTTAAAAATGTCTAGATGATAAACTATGTTTATTTGTCTGGTTTTACTAATAAAGTATAAGCGTTTATTTGCTACTTCCCAATGTTACTAACATATTGAAACATTTTAAACTTCAATATAAGTATGTTTCGTTTAAATCTATGAAATTAGAAGGCGTGATCTTGCAGGCGTGTGATTGTACTAGGCCCACTATTGGCCTACACTGCTTTTAATGAAACCTACTTGTGTTGTTACAATCACTGAACGTGTTCAACCTTCTTAAGCTTACCTAATTTTTCCTGTTGAAGGGCTAGTAAAATTTCTTTATTTACTAGCCATGGATTGTAATATTTGAAAGTGGGGACCCACTCCCGTCGTCCATGTAACAAAATGTTAAATTCATTTTTAAATTTTGTATCCGGTTTAACTTCTATTTTTCTGCATTCTAGAAAATACAAATCTTCGTATTAGCCTTATATTAATTATAAACACAATATGTAAACCAATCTCTTATTTGTTGTGTTTATATTTTATCAATATTTTTTACAAACTAAATTTCTTAAACTAGTGTGTTAGGTGAATAAATATTTTATGAATTGAAGCGAGTTTTGTTGAATCTCAGCATCTCCCACTCATCAGGAGGTATCCACCAATACTTTCGCTTAATGAACGGCAATGTAATCATGACGTTTGTGGAAACCACAGAGAGACAAGAATAAGGATATAACTAAGATAACAAATGTGAATGATAGCACTTGCTAAACCTGTGCTAGGAAAGATAGTAGGGCGATATTTTTCCTTAATACTTTAGCGCCTTTGGTAGGATGTCAGGTGAGAATTCCCTGCTCCCGCTACCCACACGTCGACTCTACCTTCAGGCAATGCACAAAGAAAGAAGCAGATCCTTACTTTAGCACTTACAAACACTAGGCTATAGTAATGTATGTGAGAGTGGCTCTATCAATATGTATGCTACTGTTGGGTTTTATTAGGCTTGTCTTAATAACATCTGCAGTATTATAATAATTTTATCCCAAATGTAGCAACAACTCTAAGCCATTGTGTGTGTGTGTGTGTGTGTGTGTGTGTGTGTGTGTGTGTATGTGTGTTTGTGTGTGTGTGTGTGTGTGTGCGTGTGCGTGTGTGTGCAGTTTTCAATTTAAATAAATAAAAGCATTAAGCAGAAATAAAACTTTTTATTTAAACACTTATGTGCATTTCAACTCCAAAACAATCAACATTAATTAGAGTCTGTATTTGAAATATGTTAACCTAATAGTACTAATGCGTGTCTGCGTTACTCACAGTTCAAAGTACACTTAGCTTACTATAACCAATTTAACTAATTGCGTTGAAAGTTTTGTATTTTGGACAAGGGTTGGGGCTTTCTATCACAGCTGTACAAATTTCTTTTACTCAACACCTTCTGCATTAACCTAAGTAACGTAAATGCAAGGAGAGTGGGATGACGCAAACAGTAGTGGAGATTTAATGATTAACATTTTTCTCATTACGTTTTCAATATGTATTTACCTTCATCCGCTACTAAAATAGCTAAGGATTAAAGAAGAATTTCAATTTTGTAAAGAATGTAAATGTTACTTACTTGGCGTATAATGTTACCTATTAGGCATATAATGTTATCTATTTGGCATATTATCTTACTTATTTGGCATATAATATTACCTATTTGGCATTTAATGTTACCTATTTGGGATATAATCTTACCTATTTAGCATATTATGTTCGTATTTGGCATATAATGTTACCTATTTGGCATATCATCTTATCTATTTAGCATATAATGTTACCTATTTGGCATATCATGATACCTATTTGGGATATAATCTTACTTATTTGGAATATAATATTACCTATTTGGCATATAATGTTACCTATTTGGCATATAATGTTACCTATTTGGCATACAATGTTACCTATTTGGCATATAATGTTACCTATTTGACATATAATATTACCTATTTGGCATATAATCTTACCTATTTGGCATATAATATCACCTATTTGGCATATATGTCAAATATTTTTAATGCAACGAAATAATTTAAGGAATATTAATTAACATTACCTTCATCCTCTTCTTCATTGGTTTTGAAGCACAAAACTGTAAAATAAACAAAGAAATATCTGTAAATTTTAATATCTCCTTAGTAAAACTAAAAACAAAAAACATTCACTACAGTCTATAGTTTATTTAATTATTAATGTGTGACATGTGAATTTGAAGGCTTTTTTAATATGCGGTTTATTGAACTATAGTTTGTTTAAAATATATAGTACTTACTACCATTTTAAGAATGAAATGTTCGGACTTTATTCATATTTTACATTACTCCGTTAAAATTATTTTCCTCTTAAGATATTAAAAAATAATTCTTATACAAATTTTCAAAATAGAAAATAATTTTTAGTAAATGTATTTGACAATATTTCATTTTATATTGAGATTTAGTACAAAACGTAAAACTCAAAAAACACACACATATACATACATACATTTATACATAAATACAAACCTACACACAAATAGAAATGTACATTTATAAATCAATAAATAAATATATATGTAACATATGTATATAATAATATCATTGTAATTATGGTGAAAACATACATTTATTTAATATGTTTCTTAATTCCATCTTGACAATATACAAATAATTTTTTCAAATAAATGTTTGCAGTCAGTAACCATGAAAGTTTATAAATTATTGTCACATAATAGAGTTATTGTTTACATAGATTCTTAGAAAAAAATATATCAGCTGATCAATCATATTAAATAGTTAATTACTTTATCATATGTTCTATAGTACATTGATTGCTGACTTTTATTTACAGAATATATTTGCAATATATATTACAGGATATATAAGCAGGAGTGGATTTAAATTTTGGTTCCCTCTAAGCCCTGGAGTTTTCGGTAGTGGGCCTCCTTCCTTTGCATTTCTTTGATGTTCACATTCCAGAAACAATGGATAAACAATTTTTATGTTAACCACTTTTATTATTAATGGACTATTTGACATTGATAATTAATATCGTATTATCGTCATTATCGTAATATCATTGATAAGATTATTTATCAATCTAATTTGTTTAGGCTATATTAAATGCATTAAGTAAGGTAAGTAGCCCAAATAAGATGCTCAAACTAAGTTTAATATCTTCATAGCTAACAACAACTTAAAGCAACTGTGGCGTAAATGTTTATGTTATTTAAAACAACCTCTCACCACAAATTCAACAAATTTTATTTTAACCTTATGTACATTTCGACTACAAAGTAATCATCTTCAGAGGTATTTTTACAAATAACTTATTATTTGTAAAAATACCTCTGAAGATGATTACTTTGTAGTCGAAATGTACATAAGGTTAAAATAAAATTTGTTGAATTTGTGGTGAGAGGTTGTTTTAATTAATATAATTCTTCATAGCTCTTAACACGTTCTTAAATTAAACCTATATGCAATGCATTATAGGTTATTAACACTTCTAACATTTTTATATTTATGATGTCATCATCATCATCATCATCATCATCAGAGGGTCTTATTACAAAATTACAATCTAGCAAACTAGAAGTTACAAACTACAGTGAGATGTATTGTAGAGTTACAAACTACAATAAGACCCTCTGATGATGATGACATGGTCATCGAAATGTACATAAGGGTTTAATCTCAAGTAACTTGTTTTATTTGTTATTTTTGATTATTTTTGTGGTGTTGGGGTTCTTTCCAATATTTCCATTGTAATAATATTACTCATATAACATTATTATAACGATTGAACAATTGTAGTCAATTAATAAACAGTCTTCATTTTTCTCAAGTAAAAATTGAAGTGGCAATGATACTGCCTAAGGCATCTATTGGCATAGCCTTCCTTCGATAATGAATGAATATTTATTTATTGGTTGTGTTCTGTAAATTAAATTTTTAAATAGTATCTTCTTGGGGTTACAATAACCTTTGCAATAATGACTTCTGGTGAACTGCAGTAAATGTAATAAAAGAAACATAAATATTTCAATATCGTTGAATATTGTTATTGTAAGTTCAACGTAGTTCTTCAAACATCCACAGGTAGCAGCATCTATCGGAATACAAATACGAATAAACTGGTCTGGTACAACGGGCTCTTGTAAAACTACGACACTATGGCTTTCCAGACAGGCTTATACACCTTGTCAGCTCTTACTTGTCCAACCGCAAGTTTAGGGTTGATGTAGGCCAAACGCAATCTGCACTACGAACTATACGGGGCGGAGTCCCTCAGGGTTCAATTATTGGGGCTGTATTGTTCAACATCTACTTCGACGACATAACGACAACACGCAACAGACAAGTGGCCATATTTGCAGATGACACAGCTTTATTCGCTCAGTCATGGCAACCACATCTAATACACTCCAATTTACAGGACCACTTTACAGTACTAGAATCATGGCTGAGCTACTGGAGAGTTAGGGTGAACATGACCAAGTGCCAGGCTTTGCTTCTCTCCAAACGTAGGACACACCAACTCAACACACCACTAAAACTATTAGGCGAGGACATTCACTGGGGGAACCAAATCATATATCTGGGAGTCATACT
>JBAIZL010000006.1:115990468-116002968 GCA_036971475.1 Prosapia bicincta
TATGTGTTTTTTATACTATAAAAAAATACGGTAAATGTATGCGAGTAATTTTATTAGTATTTCTAGAAATCAAATATTTTTCTAAATTATGTGTTTATTTTGGTATTGAGTTAGCAATTAGTTATTAAGTGGGAATTTTTATAAGAGTTCGTGATTTTTAAAAAATGTTTTATTCATAAGATAAAATTAATTCGGCTGAATGGGTTACGTTTTATAGTATTATAACAATATAACTTTCATCCCAAACGAAAGTTAAGAAGGAATTGTGAATAGGGGTAGGTGTAAGGCACCAGAAAACCCCTTGGAAGACGATATACCTGAAATTGACCTAATCTCTATCGATGTCAAAAAGAGGTGACTGTCCGTTACATCCTCATTGTAAAAAGGTAAATAAGCCAGGCTAGATGACACTAAGAGTGGATATAATAATCCCCTGTTACTGAGGATAGGAGAAGACTTTGGCGTCACACGTGAGGGCGACTTTCCTAAAGTGGACACCCTCTCAAACGGGGTAAAGATAGTGTCTACCCTCTATAGGCATCTATGAAGAACAGGGTATAATATTGAACATTAGATCGTGAACATATATGGAAGGGATATAAAACCCCCTGGACTGGGAAGTAGTGGAGAATTTTGACATAAAATTACTCTTAGTGGCTTAAAACTAAAATAGTTATATTATAAAACAAGTAATATAAACAAAAGTTTTTTAAAGTCAATTACTTTTCATGTAAAAAAAAAATTATTTTACTTACTTTTTATTAAATAACTACAACTATTACAAATTAAAAAATATAAACGGTGCGTTAAAACAACTGTTCTACCACATAACC
Organism: Prosapia bicincta; assembly: GCA_036971475.1. Classification (NCBI taxonomy): domain Eukaryota; kingdom Metazoa; phylum Arthropoda; class Insecta; order Hemiptera; family Cercopidae; genus Prosapia; species Prosapia bicincta. The sequence goes on from JBAIZL010000006.1 coordinate 115,991,302, forward strand.
TATAAAATAAAAATATGCTGCTTTATGAAATCATATGTTATCACTTATTTCAAGTTAAATAGGAAGCAAAATAGCTAAATTACATACCTTACCCCGTTAGTGAAATTAGAATGTATAAAGCTAAAATTAATTCATTATTAAATTTAATTAATTTCATTAATTGTTCAAAAAACTGTATTGACACCAAGTGTCATCCACTACAAGTTTAAAAAAATGTATTTGAGCTTGAGTTAATAAGAAAACTGTATTAACGATTGAAAATTCAAACGAAATATATGTAAGGGGAGTGTAAAGTAATAGAACGAACTGAAGAAATTGAAACCTCTAGCATTATAACAATAAACTGATTAATCAGTTTTACATTAGTTTATGACCATCCGAACTTTAATTTTTGTAAATTTGTAAAAACTTACTGAGGCAGAACGTTTCCGATCTCTCCGGGGCGATTATCATCAGTGTATAAATTTTCTGCTTTTAGTTGTTGTTAGGTGACGATTTTAAAGGCAGGTTTTCGATAGTATCAAAGAGTATGTGTGATTTGTATGGGTTTTATTCAATTAATATGTTTGTATTTTGAGTGTTTGCAAATTGCATATTATTCTAATGTGTGGAGATGTGGTCCTTTTTTGTTGATGTGTAAGACCTCTATGTTATGGTAAATGTCTGTGTATTTTATGTGATTGTAAAACGCTGAGCTGCTGTTCTGTTTGTGCTCCTCGAGTTTTTGTTTGAAGCTGCAAAAAACACAAACAGAACGCCAACTCAGCATCATCAAAAGAGGACCACATCTCAACACACTAGAATAATATGAAATTTACAAACTTACAAAAACACAAAGTACAAACATATTAAACAAACAAACCGAATACAAATCACACATACTCTTTGATACTATCGAAAACCTGCCTTTAAAACCGTCACCGCTTAACCTAACAATTCCAAGAAGAAGACACTGATGAAGACATTGGGAGATGTAGCGCAGGATAGACGAAAGTACTTGGTGACACTAGCCAGCTACTCGTTGTCATGGTTACCATCACTACTCCCTCTGTTGTTACTCCGACGAGTTGCCAATGAAGTTACCAGGTACTTTTGCCCACCCTCCCTAATGATGGTACTGCCGGTCTCTTCACGAACCATTCATTGTCTTACAGGGATGAAGTGCTGGAGCACTGGAGGGAACTTTTGGACTTAAAAGGTTAAGCTCGGTTGTTAACGGAAACAAAGAGCAATCAGAAATTATTCTCCACAAAACGGTTGAAAACGTTCTGTCTCAGTAAGGTTTTACAAATTTACAAAAATAAAAGTTCGGATAGTCATAAACTAATGCAAAAATGATTAATTAAGTTTCACGGAACGTAATGGACTACAAAAAGCAAGACAATAAATTGATCTCTAAAACAGCTGCGTAGACGTAAAACCACTCTTCAAGGGGCTACATAAAAAAACAAAGTTTTTAACATTAAATACTTCTCTGTGATAGTATAACAGTTAAAATTAGACAAAAGTAAAACAATTTAAAATTTTTTTTAATACTAATTTTAAAAATACTTAACTAAGGGAATACGTAATTGCTTACTTGCTGACGCGTTTTAAAACATTCGTTCCTTTTACGAAGCGGACCCTTTACTGGCGGCATCGGCTGTGTGCAAAGGCTCTGACGGGAATGGATTTATGACAGTGAAATGGGTTGGGTTGTTTGAGTTGTTTTTAATAGTTTATAAATACGTTCCAAATTTTACGAGTACCTAATGAACATTAGATTTAAATTCACGTGAAGGGTGGTTTTATTTATAAATTCAGGTTAAAGGGGCTAAAAGAAATAACAAAGGTCATGGAGCGAAGAAATCATCCCTCAAAGAAGCATTAGAAGTGCGAGATTTCTTTAAAAGTTCTTTACGAATCCTCTGCTGCACCGATTTCCCCATAAATATATTCCACAGCTGGTCCATTTACGCTCTCTTGCTAAGTCCATTTTTCAAGCATACGGCCTAGTCAAGCGAGGTTACATACATCTAGCTCTTGGGACATCGTAGACGCGTTTATAATAACAGCTCTGAAATTAGGTTATTGTTAACTTGTTTTATATGCAAACTAGGTTCAAGTTGTAATGTTTATATTTTCTTATACGGTTTGAAATTTACATAAAGTGTTTTACAAAAGTTATCAGATTAAAGTAATTTTCAGCCGACAAAAATTAAGTAACGACCCACCTAAGCGCAAATAGAGTTAACTAAGTTTGTTCATTAGCTAGAGAAACAGGCGTTTCCTGTCTAGACACAATTTAGTTTAGAATTGACAATTATTATTATTGAGCTTAAAAGAATCTCTGACTAGTTATCTGACACAGCTTACAAAAACTCTCTCTAGCTAACTGACTATCTGACATAGCTTACAAAAACTCTCTCCAACTAACTATCAGACATAGTTGACAAAAACTCTCTCTAGCTAACTGACTATCTGACATAGCTTACAAAAACTCTCTCCAACTAACTATCAGACATAGTTGACAAAAACTCTCTCTAACTAACTGACTATCTGACATAGCTTACAAAAACTCTCTCCAACTAACTATATCAGACATAGTTGACAAAAACTCTCTCTAACTAACTGACTATCTGACATAGCTTACAAAAACTCTCTCCAACTAACTATCAGACATAGTTGACAAAAACTCTCTCTAACTAACTGACTATCTGACATAGCTTACAAAAACTCTCTCCAACTAACTATATCAGACATAGTTGACAAAAACTCTCTCTAACTAACTGACTATCTGACATAGCTTACAAAAACTCTCTCCAACTAACTATCAGACATAGTTGACAAAAACTCTCTCTAGCTAACTGACTATCTGACATAGCTTACAAAAACTCTCTCCAACTAACTATCAGACATAGATGACAAAAACTCTCTCTAGCTAACTGACTATCTGACATAGCTTACAAAAACTCTCTCCAACTAACTATATCAGACATAGTTGACAAAAACTCTCTCTAGCTAACTGACTATCTGACACATTTACCGACAAAAACTCTTTCTAATTAACTGAGTATCTGACAGCTGACAAACTCAGTTACTGCCTGCTTCTCCCTCGCTCTCTCTCTCTCTCTCTCTCTCTCTCTATATATATATATATATATAAAACTGCGTCAAAATACAAATACAAGAATTATAATTGAATTTACAATTCATTATAATTACAATTCAATTTTGAATTGTAAATTCAATTATAATTCTTGTATTTGTATTTTGACTCAGTTCTTTATTAATACACAATAATACATATTGCGATATATATATATATATATATATATATATATATATATATATATATATATATATATAAAGAACATAAGTCAAAATACAAATACAAGTATTATAATTGAATTTACAATTCAAAGTTTTTCGTTGGCTAACAGTATCAACATCATCAGGAATATTAAACAATTGTTGTATTTGTATTTTGACTTATGTTCTTTATTAATACACAAGGATACATATTGCGATATATATATATATATATATATATATATATATATATATATATATATATATATTTACTGACTAGTTGACATAGCTGACAAATTTATCTAACTATTTTACTAACTGTCCCGGAGTTATAGGGAGGAAACCTCTATTGTATCGCCTTCCTCAGTCTTCTAAAGAATCTGTTTCATTGTTCTAATGGGTTCAAGGTAATTTTACTATTGGACAAAAACGAGGAGTTCCCAGCCCCCACCTGTACACGTGATGTAATTAGGGGGTAGTACAAGTGATCCTACATCCCTATAAGTTAATCCACCCCAAACGTTTTTTGGAATGTTTTACAAACCGATGGACTTGTTTCGGTCAAAAGTTTCCGTTACTTCAGAAAAACCATTTTTCACTCGTTACTGTATGTCTTTAAACATTTTTTTGCCCAATCAAACCGTTCTTTCATCATGACAGAGTTTAAAAGTTGTTTCTTATTGGGTGCCTGGTTATATCCAGCTGCTAACAGTCTGCGACGAAATGTGAGTCACGAGCACCGACATGTAACAAATCGTTTGTAAGTTCATCTAATCCTACGAGGATATATTTTGCTATTTCCAATAATTAGTGCACCACCCTGCATGTTTTCAGCAGCAATGGCTCTATCGGTAAGGTGAAATTAAACCCGTCTCATTTTTTCATTTCCTTCTACTAGTTCACACTCTCCCTATATATATTTCTATATATTGCTTAAATTTGTAATCGTTAATAAAATACTTCTTAATCATCCAATCAAATTCAATTACATTTTTAAAAATTTGTATTGAATGGCACTTGATGCTAGTAGTTTTTTTCAAATAACAATTCATTGATTAAATTTAATGAAATAATTTAAGTTTTATTTGGGACAAAACCTTTTTACAAAAAAAGGCAAGAAATGCAATATAGTTATTTCGTCCTGTTACTTTTTAAAAGAAGACATGATTTCATAAGACAGGTAATTTTATGTTATAGGTTATGTTGTAGAACAGTTGTTATAACGCATAATACGTTAAAGCTTACTGTAGAATTTTACTTTATTTATACAAACAAATATTTATAAATAAATTATTTAATAAATATTTATTAAATAAAAAGTAACTAAAATTTTTTTTTGTTGAGTTGATTTTAACAATTTTTGTTAATATTTTGTTGTTAATTATATATATAATTTTATATATAAAATAAATCGTGTTGTATATATAATCCTGTTGCAACACAAGATTTCAACCCTAGATTTGTTAATTTTTATTTTTTATAGATGAGTTTCTTTTGGAGGTTTTCTTTCTAACGTCCTTTTTTTCAATTCTTTCTACTAGTTCACACTCTCCTTATATATATATATATATATATATCGTGTTCAAACTTTTATTTGATAATAAATTACTTTTTATTCATTCACTCACGTTCAAATACATTTTTTCAAATAACAATCCATTAATTAAATTTAATAATGAATTAATTTTAGTTTTATATGCGAGAAAAACTTTCACAATAGGGGCAAAGTATGCAATACAGTTATTTTGTCTCATTTGGCTTAAAATAAGTGATAACAACTATATCAAGAAACTGCTGGTCTTATAGGTTATGTGTGTAGAACAGCTGTTTTAACGCTTAAGTTTTGTTACTTTATTTATATTAATTGTAATTATTTAATAAAAAGTAACTACAATAAAAAATTTTGTTGACCTAAGTAGGAATTAACTTATTATCAACATTATTGTGTTGGTAATTATATATATATATATATATATATATATATATATATTTATATATACTTTCACTATATGTACTTAAAAAAGAATCTTAGATGGTATTTATACGAGTTTACTTTCAAAGATTTGTAGTATCTCCATCATCGGGCATCACTGACCGGGGGTTGTAGTAGACTCAGTGATGCAGACTCACCGGTCAGTGATGCCCGATAATAGAGATACTACCAATCTTTGAAAGTTATTTCGCATAGATACCAAGTAAGATTCTTGTTTAAGTACATATAGTGAAAGTTATAAGTGAATACAAGAAAACAGTGTTGCAATGCCTATATATATATATATATATATATATATATATATATATATATTTATATATATAGATATAGCGACTAGACCTAACATAACTTTGCAACTTGGAGTTGTGTGATACTCTTTGCAAGAGTAGTGTTTCCATGCAGAGTAATGATCACGCCTTTTCCTTTGTCAACCATCACTGGTATTACTATTATATGTAACAATAACAAGCACTAAAAATTTAAAATACTCTGTAATACTGTAGAACATCAAAACAACCATCACGCATAAGAATGACAAGAAATAGAAAAAGGAAACATGCGATCACACCATTACCAACCTAAACAAGCAAATCTTCCCTTTTTTCCACGAAAACTTGCAGAACTGTGTAATAGTAGTTAGCCATGTACTAAGTATTAAATAAGGTTTAACGTATATATTTACCTAATAACTAGTCCTCTCAAGTGTAGTAAACCGAGACTGTTAAATATCATTTAAGCATAAATCTAATATTTTAGTTACACAATTATTATTATTATTATTCTCATCTTCATTTCTGTGAGGAATAATTCTGTATGTTTTCTGCCATTCCTATGTTCAATGTTCTTTCTCCATTCCATGCGATTCAATGTTCTTCTTTTGACGCGTTTCAGAGTAACTCCATTTTTATAACAAGTCGTACTCTTAAAATACAATGGCAGAAAACTGTGCTCAAATATGTATATATATATATATATATATATATATATATATATATATATATATATATATATATATATACATATACATATACATGTATATACATATACATATATATATATATATATATATATATATATATACATATACATATACATACACATATATATATATATATATATATATATATATATATATATGTATATGTATATATATATATATATATATATATATATATATATATATATATATTTAGGCGATGATAACCTTGATAGGTTTTTAACCTGGAATATATATATATATATATAAATATATAGAATATCAAATGTGTTTTCCTGTTTGAATATTTTTAAGATTAAATAATATACACTAATACAGGAATATTTAATTTATTGAATAATAAACTCAAAGCTTTTCGTTGGTTTACATTACCAACATCCTCAAGAGTTACAATACTAAGTACTCCGCAGGAGTTTATTATTCAATAAATTAAATATTCCTGTATTAGTGTATATTATTTAATCTTAAAAATATAAATATATATATAAATATAAGTATATATATATATATATATATATATATATATATATATATATATATAATGATTAATATTTTTGAGACTTTTTTATCTAGTCCGGATGTTTAATTAGTAATATTCATTTTTATTTCATTTAAATTTCCGTTTTAGGGTTTCAGTCTTGATCGACTTTAGAAGTATAATGCGAGATCCCTAAGTTCATACAAAAGTCTAATACGTAAAAATTTCCAAGGTAATTATTAATATGTAAAATATGCACTAGAATGCAATTCTGCACATTATTTGGATGAAATAATTTTAAAGTTCCACTATTTCTTATGTGTGGTATATTTTGTCTAAAAATTTAAATTTAGCAGTAGTGTCTGAAAGTACCAAGAAAAATACTTTCAACAAATGTCTATTTACCAACAATAACCACAAAATAAGTTGTAGCTTAAACGTTCTATATTCAGAAATCGATATAGGCTAATGTGTACTAGACATTTTTCTCCCTATTTAGATAGAATAATTTTAAAAGATTACAAAATACTCTAATTGGAAAAATTGCGAATTATAGCTATTGTAATTGTTATTATAATTAAAGCTATACCTCATTTCCAAAACGCACTGCTGATGAACGTCTGTGTGTAACAGTAGAGTATTAATTTACAACATAATACATTAAAGAGTAAATATACACCTAAATATGTATATGGTCAATATCTCTAGTCTTGATGATTACCTGATTTTAAAGTAACGTTAATGTATCGGCTTGGGCAATCCGATATATAGCGCTTTTGTCAAATTTAAGCTTCCTGTGCCACTACATCGAATGCTAGCAATATCGATTAATTAATTGCATCGCAGGCTGTTTTCAGATTAATTGGTTATTTAACAATAGCTAGGACGATAAATGCAATTGAGCAGTCCCATTGTCTCGACTAATGCACTGTATTCAAGTATCCATGAATAGGCTGACACAAAAGTTTTATAATAATGTCCCACCCAGGCTTTGTTCCTGTATGAAGCAAAATGAACGTGGTTGAATTGTTGAAGTCCTCAAAGAAGAAATATACAATGACGAAAGTTAAGTGTGTGAAACTTAGTGTAGAACATAACAGTACTTCATTTTAGGTTTTCGAAAAATTACCGGGAATATTTAGTGGCTTCTGTATTACATTTCGTTACAGTATTTTCAGTTCATGAAGTGACCAACATAAAATATTACTTTGCAGTTTGCAACTTACAGTTTGCAGTTTTACAGTTCGTAGTTTGCAGTTTGCAGTTTACAGTTTTGCCGTTTATGGTTTGATGTTTGCAGTTTACAGTTTTCAGTTTGCAGTTTACAGATTGTAGTTTTCCAGTTTACAGTTTGGAGCTTACAATTCGCAGTTTATAATTTGTAGTTTAGTTCCCAGCTTTAAGTTTGCATTCTATGTTTGTAGTTTGTAGCGGACAGTTTGCAGTTTACAATTTGCATATTGCAGCTTGCAGCTTTCAGTTTGCATTTTACAGTTTGCAGATTACAGATTGCAGTTTATAGTTTGCAGATTCCTAGTTTACAGTTTGCAGTTTGTAGTTTAAATATTACAATTTGCAGTTTGCAGCTTGCATCTTTCAGTTTGCATTTTACAGTTTACAGCTTACAGACTGTAGTTTATAGTGTGCAGTATTCAAGTTTACAGTTTGCTCCTAGTTTAAAGTTTGCAATTTTTAGTTTGCAGTTTACGGTTTACAGTTCAGACTAACAACTTATAGGTCTTCCGTGGTAAACCTACCTTTTTCTACCTCCCTGAAATGTAGGTAGAGCACATAGGTGAAAACATAACTATCAAAACGTAAGCTTAATTACCTTACGCCGTACTTTTTCCATGAGTCGAAGGAAACGCCTTATCGACTACTCACTCATATTTTCTGATTTCATTTAACTCCTACTGTGTTATCTTATTACAATGGTTTTTTGGCTTATTACCAGGCAGTATTAAAGCAGTATTTTTGCAATCAAGCTGTATAGCGATTATCGCCAACAAAAGGTAGGTAGGCTATAGTGAAGATGTGAATATATCTAGACGTAGAATATACAGAAACACAAAACTCTTTGGTAAGGGAAATGGGAGGTCATGGCATACATGGGCAGGGCGCATGCCTGGGGTGTAGACAGATCTTTATTCCATCTCTAGTTTAACCTTTGGTGATACTTGCTTTTTAAAGCATTATAAGTTTAAACATTAAACATTAAATGTTAGCTCAGACCTCAGGTCTTTGATAACCTTTGAAAGGTTCGGTAGCGCGATCATGTATCGTTTTAATCCAGGTTTAAGAGGGTTCAGGATGTCTAACAGAGTGAATTCGCTCTCCTCTATCAATGATTTACTCGAGTATTGTTAACTGCCAGATCTGGTCGCTTGAGTCATCATGAGTAGATTTACAACGGTTTAAATTTACCAAGGCAATACAAGCTAACAATGATGTATAATAGGTAAAACTTGACACCAGTTGGCGTCCAACTTGTCACATTGTATGCATCGTTTAAAGTTATTATTATTAGGCCATGAGAGGCTGATCATACCCAGAATAACTCTGTAAACATTGTTCTCTCTTAAGGTGCGATTCCTATGCAAAGACTGTTACGACTACAGCCGAGCGGCTATGAAAAGTGACTCCTTGTTAGTAAGTAAACGTTACGGTTTCCTAAGCAGCGTCTGGCGCCGTGCGACTGGTGAGTCGGCTTGATTAACTACTGGCATGAGCAGTGTAGTCGTGCTGTCGTAGCGACTGGAGTGTTTTGTTTTGACTGTGTTCGAACATTTTGTATTTTAAACATGCATGATTCCAAACTTATAGAGCTAGTGCGAGAATACCAATCTATTTATAACCCAAAGCACCGTCAATACAAAGATTCGAATGTCAGAGATAATGTATGGGGTGAAATTATTAATTTATACATAAGTTATATACACACAATAATACATACATAATAATCCATAATAATATTGTTTGTGTATTCATAAGCTCAAAAATGTAACATCTTGATTATCAATCGTTTTTGTCTGTCCTGTTCACCTGGTTAATTTGCCAATATACGGATCCACTGCTACTGTTGGAGTAATCAGTAAAACCTTCCCGTACTTCAAAGCCATCAATGTTTCCAAATCCTCCACTAGCACTCAAAGGAATCAAATTTTGTGTTGGTACTTGTTCTGAGTTGGAAACCTCAAAGAAACATTGTTCATTTTCTTCAAAAAATGCTTTCCTTAACATATTGTGAAGACAACAAGCGGTCATTAAGTGGTCTGTAACAACTGGATTAACAGCTATTGGGGTACAAAAAAATACGGAAAATTTGACTCAGTAGATCGAAAGAATTTTCAGACACTCTTCTTGCATGTGCGAGTCTGTAGTTGTAAAGAGCTTTTTTTCTATCACCACGAGCATCATTTCTTGGGAAAGGTTTCATATGTGTTGACAATTTGAAAGCTTCTTCCCCTAATACTACTTAAGGTAGCAGCTATTCTTCTATTTGTCTAGGGGGCTGATAAAACCTTTAACCTCTTTTATAAGATGTCTCGGAATTAGAGTGTTCTGAAACCCTTCTTCGCACCTGGCAAGATACAGTAGATTAGGCTCGGGTTTCTTAAGCTCGGCCAGTAATAACTCTTCTTCAAGCAGAAGATACGCAGCCAAAAGTGATCTGTCGGCCATGACGTTCCCAATGCAACTGTACTAGTCGCGCCATGAGAATTTAACCGAGTGACTCGGATCGTACGCGATCAGTCGTAGCGTAACATACACGTCATAGACATGCAATGATTGCGCACGTTCCAAGGAAACATTGCACAAATAGGTTATATATTTATTACTGCGTTGACCTTGGGACTACTCATAGACTAAGGAAATCCCAAACTATTCAAAAATATCCATCTCGTTCAAAAACTGTCCTTTATAGGTTATTCTAACTTCCTTTTATGAGCCGAGATGATTGATTAGATGTGTTAATTTTTTATTTTTGTCTGATAAATTTCTTTTAAAGCGTTTGTTTCTAGTGTGTTTTTTATTAAATCTTTCTATTGGTTCACACTCTTCTTATGTATATTTGGTTCAACTTCTTAATCGTTAATAAAAATACATTTTATTCATCCACACAATTACAAATACATTTAAAACAATATTTAGTGGATGTAACTTGATGTTAATAAAGGTTTTACAAAAATAATTCATTAATTAAATTTACTGAATTATTTTAGTTATATATGGGTGAACAACCTTTTACAAAAGAGGCAAGGTATGTAATATAGCTATTTCGTCAAATTTGGTTTAAAATAAGTGATAACATATGATTTCATAAAACAGCTGATTTTATGTTATAGGTTATGGTGGTAGAACAGCTGTTTTAATGTTACTTTATTTATATTAATCGTAATTATTTAATAAAAAGTAACTAAAATAAAATTGTTTAAAGTAGTAATTGACTTTAAAAAATTTGTTTATACTGTTTGTGTGTCTTTAAGGGTTTCTATTTAATGATTTTTTAAGAGGTGGTTTTTAGATTTGTTAATATTGATGTTTGTTACCTGATACATGTTGTATTTGAGAAACGTACAAAGTTATAATAGTGCTCTCAAAAGTTTTTCCAATACAATTTAATTTAGGGAACTATTGAGATAGTAAATACCACTACCTCGATATCGTTTACACCACGATATCGCATATATAAGAAATACTTTTTGATTTTCTGAAAAAAATACAGATAGACAGAAAGACAGAAAGAAAGAAAGAAAGAAAGACAGACAGACAGACAGACAGACAGAAAGACAGAAAGACAGAAAGAAAGAAAGACAGAAAGACAGAAAACGATGAAACTTCATCGAGTGCCAACAACAAAAAAGCTTCTTTCATCCACTCGTGATGTAATATATTTCAGGTTGTCTG
>JBAIZL010000006.1:116007968-116035468 GCA_036971475.1 Prosapia bicincta
TGTGAGCAAATTTGTTGCAGTTGGTTAGTGTTAAAAAGCAACGAACACTTAAAATCATTAATTTAATTGTTTATACGCGTTTCAAATACAATTCCACATCTTCGTTGAGTATAAGCACACAAAGTATAGACTATAAATGTCTTCATTTAGTTCTTGCATGATTATACACACTGACGTAAACGTCATTTTAATTAACAAGACCTATGAGAAAATAATGTATTATTTGTAACTTTGGGTTATTAAAGTCTGTGAAATTCTAAGAGTTATCCCTGGACAACCCAAAAACTAATTAAATCTCTTTAAAAAAGGTTATTGCTGTTGTTGAATGTTTGTGAGTAAATTATGAGTATGTTGGCCAGACTTAGGTAATGATAACTTATTAAAGGCGTTTTTTTTATCCACTGTTAAAGCGCATGATATTTTTATGATGCAGTAGAGCTTCTTTTATTGGGAAATAAATATTATAATTAATTTAATCACTATTATAAAAACATCTATTTCTGAAACTCTTATACCTTTTGCATTATAAATATTATTATAATTAAATTATTTTACAATGTATACTCATATGTAGGCCAATTGAATAATATATGTATTACAACTATTCTTTTGGTTTTGATATATTTTAAATTTATTAATTATATATATGTCAAATACAACTGAGATTATTCAAATACAAGAGTTATTTATTATTGTATTTGAAAAACCTCAGTTGTGTTTTATTATAATACAAGAAAACATATTATATATATATATATATATATATATATATATATATATGTATGTATATGTATTTATATACATATTTATATTTACATTTATATATATATACATATACATCAAACATATAGATACACACACGCACACACACACATATAATTATATATATATATATATATATATATATATATATATATATATATACATACACACACATGCACACATAAATACATACATACATACATACATACATATATATATATATATATATATATATATATATATATATATATATATGTATATATACATACACACACATGCACACATAAATACATACATACATATATATATATATTTTCAAGATTAAATAATATACACTAATTACAGGAATTAATTTATTAAATAATACACTCAAAGCTTTCCGTTGTTTGACAATACCAACATCCTCAGGAATTACTAAGAATGACAAAAGAACTGTCTAACAAATATGAAGCCTAATAAATTAATTCCTGTAATTAGTGTATATTATGTTAAGTACAGGTTTCGTTGAGCTCTAGAATTTGTATTTTTGCCGCGACCTCTAACAGCTGCTATGAAGGTTTTGTTGCAAACGCGTGGTCTATGCGTTTGACCCAGTTTTCTAGGCTAGCTTCCTTGTTGCGCATTTTTGTTCAGTCTTTTCCTCGTGGCCAGTATTGATTGGAATTGCTTTGAGAGCCTAGTTACACCGCGAAGTAAAACCGCCGTACACAGCTTTTAACCGCTGTCATCCTCAAATATGAACTATAATTAACAGTACTTGACCGTGAATTAAGTAACGAGTGTGCGTAATAAAGTTTTAACCGCGACTTGAGTTCAAACAAGTGTATTTAGCAAAGTGCTCTTTGTGTTCATTGGACAAAGCAATGTGTTGCAACCGCGCGCGTTAGTACGTTCCGTGCCTTAATAAGGACATTTATAACCAGATCTTCTCGGCAATTACGTGGGATACGAACGTTAAGTGTTTAGTGAAAGTTTAACCTAGGACATTATAGAACTTAGTGTATAAAAGTGACTTTATTTTACTTGAGTGCACTCCATCATGACTTTGTGTGTAGACCCCAGTTTTTAATTAACGTCAAAGTGTTACAGGTACATTTGAGTTACCCTATCCAAGTGAAGGACTGCCAAGCCGCTGTTTCTAGGTAAGCTGTAGCGCTTAAAACCTATTCTCTTTAAAAGACAGTTGTTGTGTCATAGTGTTTATAGCTTTTGTGTTTAAACATTCTATTTACGTAGGTTAACGTATGGTCCTCCGGTCTAGAGTATTCATTACTAGCAGCAATTATGTTAAAGAACATTTAATTAGGTTACAAAAACAACATTGGTCCTCCGGGCCGGATTGAACTTGTAGTACAGTCCGCTGTTTAAAGTTAAAGTAGTGCAGTATATCAATTGACATTGTTTGCTTAAAGTGTTTTAAATTATGGAAGTTAATGTAGAGTACCAGATGAGGAAGTTGGTGGATATTTTAGGAGAAATTAAGTTAGCAGTAGAGGTAATAGGCGAGAACACCCCATCGGAGGGTATATTAATGCAAATACGCAAAGCCCACGAAAGTTTTATGCGAAATTTCGATAAAGTTGAAGGCGCTAATACTACCAGTACGACAGAAGAATTTGATAAAATATTCGAGCTCAAAAATAAATTTATTCAAATTTACTTGAGGTTAGTAAATAAATACCCATTGTTAATCAAACCAGAAAAGGGCGACATGGAACAACCGCGCGTGCAAATACAATCAGTCAACTTGCCCAATCTTAGGATACCAATATTCTCGGGTGAAATAGAGGAGTGGACAAATTTTATTAACATGTTTGATTCGTTGGTACACCGTAACCAAACTATTGAACCTGTGCATAAGTTTCAATATCTCAAGGGCTCATTACAGGGCGACGCCTTATCAATTATTTCAGGATTATTAATATCCGATCAAAACTATAAAATTGCCTACGACACGTTACAGCAGCGATACGCCAACCCAAGGCTATTAGCTGATTTCTATTTTAAACAGATTAACGATTTTGAAAAATTGAGGAATTCGAATTATCAGGAACTTAACCAATTCTTGTCAATACATTCAAACGCAGTCAACGCGCTTAACGCCATGCAATTACCAGATTTAGCAGATTTCTTATTATTTCAATTAGCCGCGAGCAACCTCAGTGATGAAACGCGGTTAGAATTTGAAAAACAAATCGGAACATTTGACATACCAAGTTATGCAGCGTTAAACAAATTCCTTACTGAGCACGTGAGAGCCATGGAGGTAGTACAGAGATTACCAACAAGCCCACAACTTAGGACTAAACGACATGTTAAAGTAATGACAACCACCTCGACCGCCGCCGCCGCTAGCCATGAGTCAGATAACTATGTAACTGAATCCGAGCAATGGGATAAGGAACCGCTTAGTAACGTTGCACAATACCCACCACGGATGCAACTGCGTACTCCTACGGTACATGCAATTCGACCAATTTTAAAGCCCACTAGTAAGCCTCTGGCACCACCACAGACCCTAGGTCAAATTAACTCCCGGTTGAGAATGCTAACGCGACCTAGTAATCCACCGCGTAATGACCCAACTGCGGCTGGTTGTTTTTATTGCTCCGCCATACATAGCATATTCCGCTGCCCAGGCTTTTTAGAATTGACCGCTACGGAACGGCGTCAGCACATACACCGCACACGACGCTGTTTTAATTGTTTTGGCACGCACTATCAGCACGCCTGCAAATCAGACAAAACTTGCCAACATTGCCACGAGCCTCACCATTCTCTGTTACACGATGACAATACAGCGTCACCACAGTGACGCGCCTTGCCGCGACACCTAAGCTCAACGGAAAACCGCACCAATACAACCGCTGGAGAACCGCACGCCTTATCTTGTAAACTCAGTTCTTCTTGTGCATTACTGGGCACTGCCAAGGTAATTGTCACTGACCACTTTGGAAATCCGCACACTCTTCGGGCAATTATTGACCCTGGCAGCCAAATATCTGCCATAACGAAAACCGCCGCTTCATTGTTGAGCTTAACTACTCGGAAATCAAACTTAGCTTTGATTGGTGTCGCTTCAAAGACTACCCGCATCTCAGAAAACGTATCACTGCAATTATCCTCCAGATATGATACGCATTTTCGTATGAACGTGGATGCAGCGGTGCTTCCGCACATCACTACGCCTCTGCCGTCAACCGCATTATCACCTAACATACGCGCTCGTTACAAATACCTGCCACTCGCTGATCCGCACTTTGACCAACCCGCAAACGTCGACCTCATACTAGGAGCTGACGTATTCACCCAGATTTTGATCAATGGAACGCGCACGGTCATCCATGGACAACCCGCCGCACTCCAAACACTGCTTGGATGGACTATACTAGGAGCATTACCCAGCAGCCTGTGTCACCACCCGCATTCATTTGTTACCTCTTCGGACTCGCTTGATCAAACCATTCAAAGGTTTTGGGAGGTTGAGGAAGTTCCCCATGTCCAAAGCGTCAGCCCGGACGACCAACGCTGTGAGAACTTATTCAACGCCACCACCACTCGCGACGACTCTGGGCGATACATAGTTGCTCTACCTTTCAAGGAAAACGCCGCAACGCTCGAGAACAACCGCAACGCCGTGTTGGCTAGCTACCGCACAATGGAAAACCGCTTAAACCGCCAGCCTGAAGTATCCGCACAGTATCATCAATTCATGGCCGAATACCTTGCTTTGGGCCACATGTACCCCGCACCCACTCCATCGGACTACCTCATACCGCATCATTGCGTACTTAAAGCATCTAGTTCAACCACCAAGCTTCGCGTGGTATTCAACGCCTCCTCTCCTGATTGCAACTCTAACACGTTGAATCAACAATTAATGTCTGGGCCTAAGTTACAGAAGGACCTGCCCAACCTTGTCACTTCGTTTCGATTCTTCGTGTATGCTATCTGCGCTGACATCAAGATGATGTACCGCCAAATCTTGGTACGCCCTGCAGACCGTGGACATCAACACATTCTTTACAGAGCTTCTCCCAATGAACCTTTTCGGGAATTTGAGTTGGCAACTGTAACTTACGGACTAACTCCTTCGGCTTACCTGGCACTTCGTACCCTCAAACAGTTAGTCCATGACGAAGGTAAAGCTTTCCCTCTCGCATCCAATGCTATACTGCACCAAACTTATGTGGACGATATAGTCACAGGCGCTGACGCCAAAGAAGACGCTCAACTGCTCATCCGTGAACTCAACAGCATGTTTGCGCGTGCTGGTTTGGAACTCAGAAAGTGGTCATCTAACGAGCCCTCACTTCTAGAAGCGTTTCCTGACACACACCTTGAAAACCCGCTGCTCTTTCAGGATGACTCTTCACTCATAAAAATCCTCGGACTCCAATGGAACCCCGCTTCGGACAATTTTTCCTACAAAGTTCAAAGATTCAATCAGACACCCACCAAACGCACCATTTTGTCATACGTTGCCCGCACGTTTGATCCTCTCGGCCTTCTCACTCCCGTGACATTCTGGATTAAGTTATTCATCAAACAACTTTGGCAAGCCAAACTCGATTGGGACCAAACCTTAACCGCCACCTTACAGACCCAATGGCAAGAATTTAGTTCGCAGTTTCCGTGCCTGGAAGCTATTCAAATACCAAGACATGTAGGACCACGGTCAGTGAATCACCATATATTAGGCTTCTGTGACGGATCTGAATCTGGGTACGCTGCATCACTCTACCTCAGGTCAGAGGTAGATGGGATAGTTACAGTTCAACTGTTGCTGGCCAAAAGCAAAGTAGCTCCCCTCAAAGTACTCACTATACCTCGGTTGGAATTATGCGGCGCCGTACTCCTCACCAAATTGTATGAATCACTTAAGGGTACTTTATCATTCATAACTAATTCTCAAACCCTGTTCTTCACGGACTCTGAAATAGTGTTACATTGGCTATGCACGCAACCTCATCAACTGAAAACGTTTGTCGCCAACCGCATTGTGGAAATCACCTCCACTACCACGCCTGATCAATGGTTTCATATCTCTACGTTGGACAATCCGGCTGATGTTGCGTCACGCGGATGCCTCCCCAGCCAGCTCGCCGATCATCATTTATGGTGGCACGGACCTAAGTGGCTCGAGCAACCCCCAATTGACTGGCCGCTCACTCGCCCCACCGGCGTTAACCTCTACCAAACTGAAAATAGGACGGAAGCTTTAGTGCACCTCACTGTGTCAAAACCGCCCAACCCATTGCTTGAAGTCATCTCTAAATATTCAGACCTGGAGATGGTTCATCGCATTTTCTCCTATGTATTGAGGTTTATCAAAAATTGTCGCATACGCAACACTCGCACGCATTCTCACCAGACTCGTTACCAAGCTAGAACCCGTCGGACTGCCTCTACGTTCCAACCGCCTTCCGTGCCAGAACTGAATCGTGCACAATCGCTATGCGTTAAACTAGTACAGCAACAAGCCTTTCCAGACGCCTTAAAGGATCTTCAAGCTGGACGACGAGTAGCGTACTCTTTGCGGCCTTTAACTCCATTCATTGATTCCTGCGGATTACTCAGGGTGGGCGGTCGTCTTCAGCACTCATCACTTAGCTACGAGGCTAAACATCCACTGCTGCTACCCAAAAAACATCATTATGTCAACCTCATCTGTGACCATTACCATCGGCTAGCGCTACACGCCGGACCACGTACCACGCAGGCTATGATCAGCCGGGAATTCTGGATCGTTGCACTGCGTTCGCTGCTACGCCAGCGGATTCATGCTTGTCTTCGATGCTTTCGGATGCATGCTAAACCTACCCCGCCTATAATGGCTGACCTACCATCTGCACGAGTAACGCCTTCACCTCCGTTCAACCAAGTGGGCATTGATTTCGCTGGACCCTTTGATACCAAAGCAAATCATCTGAGAACACCCAAACTGCTCAAGGCCTACCTTTGTCTATTCGTTTGCATGGCCACCAAAGCTGTTCATTTGGAGTTGGTCGCAGACCTGTCCACGGACAGTTTCTTTGCCGCCTTTCACCGTTTCACCGCACGACGTGGACTACCCGCACATGTATACACTGACAATGGTACTAATTTCACCGGCGCTTCTAACCGTCTCAAGGACGTTTATCGTTTCCTAGATAAGTCCCAAACCCGTATTCAGACCCAACTAGCTGAACAACGCATTGCTTAGCACTTCAATCCACCTGCCTCCCCGCACTTCGGCGGTCTTTGGGAAGCTGCTATAAAATCCGCCAAACAACTGATTCACCGCACTATTGGCCATAATGTGCTAACGTTGGAAGAATTATCCACTCTGTTCATACGTGTTGAAGCCATCCTCAACAGTCGCCCCATATTCGATATTTCTCCAGACCCTAATGAATTGGTCTCCTTCCTTACACCAGGGCATTTTCTCATCGGCCGTCCGTTATTATCCCCCCCAGCCGAGTTCTTCAAGGACCCTCCACTCAAATCACGTTGGTCTCTCCTGCAACACATGTCTAACCGCTTTTGGAAAATCTGGTCCACTCAATACTTACACACGCAAATGCAACGTCGCAAATGGAACCAGAACTCGATTCCACTGACAAAAGGACAGTTAGTCTTTATCTCTGGTGAGCACACGGACCCCCTCTGCTGGCCCATGGGACGCATAATGGATCTTCATCCAGGCCCTGATCATGTCAGTCGGGTCGCCACTATACAGACCGCCCATGCGCTTCTTAAGCGCCCGGTCCACAAACTTATAGTTATACCGCCCCTGTCTTAGTTCTGTTAGACTCCTGCCTGATCTTATATGCCGCTCATTGTCTTCCTTCACTTTCTTGAGTTAAAAACCTTCGTTTTGGTGGGCGGTATGTTAAGTACAGGTTTCGTTGAGCTCTAGAATTTGTATTTTTGCCGCGACCTCTAACAGCTGCTATGAAGGTTTTGTTGCAAACGCGTGGTCTATGCGTTTGACCCAGTTTTCTAGGCTAGCTTCCTTGTTGCGCATTTTTGTTCAGTCTTTTCCTCGTGGCCAGTATTGATTGGAATTGCTTTGAGAGCCTAGTTACACCGCGAAGTAAAACCGCCGTACACAGCTTTTAACCGCTGTCATCCTCAAATATGAACTATAATTAACAGTACTTGACCGTGAATTAAGTAACGAGTGTGCGTAATAAAGTTTTAACCGCGACTTGAGTTCAAACAGGTGTATTTAGCAAAGTGCTCTTTGTGTTCATTGGACAAAGCAATGTGTTGCAACCGCGCGCGTTAGTACGTTCCGTGCCTTAATAAGGACATTTATAACCAGATCTTCTCGGCAATTACGTGGGATACGAACGTTAAGTGTTTAGTGAAAGTTTAACCTAGGACATTATAGAACTTAGTGTATAAAAGTGACTTTATTTTACTTGAGTGCACTCCATCATGACTTTGTGTGTAGACCCCAGTTTTTAATTAACGTCAAAGTGTTACAGGTACATTTGAGTTACCCTATCCAAGTGAAGGACTGCCAAGCCGCTGTTTCTAGGTAAGCTGTAGCGCTTAAAACCTATTCTCTTTAAAAGACAGTTGTTGTGTCATAGTGTTTATAGCTTTTGTGTTTAAACATTCTATTTACGTAGGTTAACGTATGGTCCTCCGGTCTAGAGTATTCATTACTAGCAGCAATTATGTTAAAGAACATTTAATTAGGTTACAAAAACAACATATTATTTATTCTTGAAAATAATTCTAACAGGAAAACCTATTTGATATTTTATATATATATATATATATATATATATATATATATATATATATATATATATATATATTACATACATCCGGAGAACGGAGGTACATCGGATACTTACTATACATCATATATATTTATATGTATATATATGATATATATATATATATATATATATATATATATATATATATATATAACAACATAGGTTATTCAAATACAAGAATATTTATTAATTTATATTCAAAGCTTTTCGTTAGTAAACAGTACCAACGAAAAGCTTTGAATATAAATTAATAAATATTCTTGTATTTGAATAACCTATGTTGTTATATATATATATATATATATATATATATACACATATGAATATATATGATGTATAGTAAATATCCGATGTACCTCCGTTCTCCGGATGTATGTAATATATATATAACAACATAGGTTATTCAAATACAGGAATATTTATTAATTTGTATTCAAAGCTTTTCGTTAGTAAACAGTACCAATGAAAAGCTTTGAATATAAATTAATAAATATTCTTGTATTTGAATAACCTATGTTGTTATATATATATATATATGTGTGTGTATGTGTGTGTGTGTGTGTGTGTGTGTGTGTGTGTGTGTGTGTGTGTGTGTGTGTGTGTGTGTTTGTGTGTGTGTGTGTGTGTGTGTGTGTGTGTGTGTGTGTGTGTGTGTGTGTGGTGTGTGTGTGTGTGTGTGTGTGTAAAATTAAGGGCGTAAACAAAATATAAATAATTTAATTCCTAATTTTCACAGATGAACAACAGCAATGCAAAACGGCTGGCTCTCCAAAACGTTACACTTACGCTGTCTGGCAGATACAGCTGTGAAGTGTCAGCTGACGCCCCTTCCTTCCGTACAGCACTTGTGTCTGGCGATATGGACATCGTTGGTGAGGCTTTTATTTAGTAACTGAATCTGTACTTTATTTGATTTAAAATCGTAAATTCCTTTTGCAAAGAACTAGTAGTATTGAATAAATCATAAAGCGGCTGAATAACGAGTCAAAAAAGTTTTTTTAATTAGTGGAACTTTTCGGCAACGGGTTGGTTGTCCTTATCAAGCCTGAAAATAATATTACATTGCTTATAAATACACATATAAAATAAAAGTACATTCACTACAACAATTTAAAATCTTAAAAAAATTCAAGGTAATTTTAGTAACAAAATGTATAAAATACCCCATCAAAGTAGTGAGAGTCATAAATTCATTTACAAAATAATTAAAATCAGTAACAATGAGAGAACAACAATGAGAAAAGGTCAGCTGAAAAATACCAGTAAGAAGTAGTTTTTGGCCAAGTAATACCAAAAGTGTAATTAAATTCATGCTAAAAAGTTCTTTTCGTGAATGTAAGCCGACTGCTGACGCACATACACACTTTGTAAAGGTTAAAATCATAATTAGAATTCTTTTCACTCACAGGTCTCATTTACAATTTGAAGGAGTTCCAATAAAAACAACATGTCCTTTCTTTATAAATGCACTAAAAATAATATACTGAATACTATATAATTAGATTGATAAAACATTATTATATCAAACATGAGTTTTTTCGAAGTACTTATTGTAGCTTGAAATACAGTACAAGATTTACTGATTTTTTTTAGTTTCAAAAGTCAACATATTGTGTAAAAAGGCAGAGTACACTCTGTACTAGAAACATACAAAGATGAGTTATCGTCAACTCATTGAATTAACAAACGAGCCTATTCAACAAATCCCGGACTATCCAGATTGCACTGTAATTGCGATTAATTTAAGAGCATAAAATGTTGTTTGCTGGTTAGAACTATGAGTCAGGTGATCAAGGGACCTTCTCATTTACATCAGCCACAAATATTATACTTAGTCTTGTGTAAATTAGTATCGTGTTTATTTAGCACGAGATAATGCTGAATATTTGTGACAACACGTACGGTATGCCGTTGTGACATCAGCCAGCCAATTCAGATCGCTGACAAAATGACGTCAGTAACAATGTGTTGCTATGGCAAAGAGAGTGGTCACTATTCATTCGACCGCCCCCCGCCACAACTTATTGAATATGTTATTTGCCTTTTGAATAGGTGCTTATAAACTTGTTATATTGTTCTCTTCTCAATTAAAAATTTTTTATATTGTTCAGGCTATGTGTTTCTACGACTAAGTTTTATGTACGTTTGAGCAACGCTTGAATGTGCCGTTTTAAATAAAATCACTGCAAGTTAAGCGTTATTCGTTTAGCGTATAACCCCCCCCCCCCCCGACGGTATTTTTCAAATGGTCGTGGTGTGATTTAATTTATTTAAGAAACTTTAAACACTTTTATTACGTTTATGCACTATCTTTATTCATTATACTTACAGCGACTCATTGGGTTAATAGGTTGTCTAAAACAATTGCAATCGTACTATTAACTCAGGCAGACTGTCTACCTGTTTCATCGCCCTAATAAAAACAGGTTACATTTAAATTCTCATTTGTGTTTACAAAAATGTTTGATTTAGAAAACAATTTTAAATAGTCGAAACATTACATTTAGAACACAATTTGCATTTTACTCGTTTCTTACTTTTCAAATTAATATACATCAGTTTACATCTTTCAAAAATGTTTTCAGACAAATCTACCTTAAATGCACGCTGGTATCCTATGTTTACTGATTTTATTGACACCAGAAATATTGAAAAATTAAATGTAAAACATACCTTGGCTTACTTAGACTTGCGTGGCTTTGTTAGCACATGCAATAACTAACCCGAGTTTGCTTTTATAACACAGTTAAATTTTGAAAATAATAAACTGAACGTAACAAAGCCACCCCAAAAACATTTCCGTTTTTATTAAATTTTGAAATTACACTTTTTAAAACTTTAACAAATTTTGACGATAGTAAGCCCATCTAGGTCCTCTATCTAAGGTGCGTCGCGAGAGAATGGCTACACTTCTTCCCACGGAAACTTAACACATGATTCGCGAATATCCCCACCTTTGTGCATTCAGAACCTTGCTGGGAACTTCCTACTAGCTCTGCCGATGAAACATTTTAAAGAAACAAAAATTTCTTTCAAGCAAAGCCGATTCTACATTCACTAAACAACAAATATTCATGTGATACTGATTTGCAATCCGAAATTATCAGCCTGTTGCAAGTGTTTCTCAAACCTGGTTCTTAACCGTAAATCGTTGAGTCTTCGAGACAAAATCTTGAAACCAGATTTTCCATCTCTACCCATACATTTCTGATACGTTATTATTTCCTCGCCTAGAACATCTCTTTCTAGATCAGACACACACGCTTGAAGTTGTATGAAGCAATTCATTGAATTATTAGCTTCATTTCCATTCATAAGTAAGTTTTCTTTTCAAGTACATGTCCATTTAGGAAAATAATAGTCCTGCATTTAACCGTATTCTCTTAGTTTTGCCGTTTCGAGACTCTAACCTTAAAGTTTTATACGCTCACTTATTGAATAACTGTTTTTTCCCAATGACTTCTAAACAGCGGTCTTATTTCTATTTTCTCCTAATCACGTACCAGATAATATTTAATTTCATTTAGGGTAACTCATTATGTATTAAAAAGAACGTTCAAATTACCAATTTTTGTCATTTCACTGTGCGATCACTCACTACAACACCTCACAACCTGATGACGTAAACGTTTCAAGTATAGTGAGTGCATGATACCAATCTCATCCGGTCGGACCATGTACAAATGTGCATAGGAAATATCTATGCAATACCCGCTTACATGTCTTACTAGAGAAACATCACTACTTCTTCCTGGTTTGTTACAAACGACACAACTTCCTTCAAACTGAATGTTCATACACTCGACCATTTCTTTCTCCAAATCTCGTACTGACCTATTCCAAGCATTCGTAGGATTTTGTGGCCGATCCAGACACATCCCCTGTATCTGTCCATGAACCCTTATGTAGGGATAAACTAGTCTTGTAAATATTACTCAAAAGCCTCTAACGACAATTAAATATTTTAACCTGTGTTTGGACGCCTTCTCTTTCTAACAATCTGTTTACTAACTAACACCACCATCTAGATTTACAATCCCCCCAAATTACCACAGTGTTGTCGCCCTGACTCTATGTGGTGTCCTTAGTCTCAGACACCGTTATCATTGTGATATCTCTTTCTAACAATCTGTTTACTAACTAACACCACCATATAGATTTACAATCCCCCCAAATTACCATAGTGTAGTCGTGCTGACTCTGTGTGGTATCCTTAGTCTCAGACACCGTTATCATTGTGATATCTCTTTCTAACAATCTGTTTACTAACTAACACTACCATATAGATCTACAATCCCCCCAAATTACCATAGTGTAGTCGCCCTGACTCTATGTGGTGTCCTTAGTCTCAGACACCGTTATCATTGTGATATCTCTTTCTAACAATCTGTTTACTAACTAACACCACCATATAGATTTACAATCCCCCCAAATTACCATAGTGTAGTCGCCCTGACTCTATGTGGTGTCCTTAGTCTCAGACACCGTTATCATTGTGATATCTCTTTCTAACAATCTGTTTACTAACTAACACTACCATATAGATCTACAATCCCCCCAAATTACCATAGTGTAGTCGTCCTGACTCTGTGTGGTGTCCTTAGTCTCAGACACCGTTATCATTGTGATATCTCTTTCTAACAATCTGTTTACTAACTAACACTACCATATAGATCTACAATCCCCCCAAATTACCATAGTGTAGTCGTGCTGACTCTGTGTGGTGTCCTTAGTCTCAGACACCGTTATCATTGTGATATCTCTTTCTAACAATCTGTTTACTAACTAACACCACCATATAGATTTACAATCCCCCCAAATTACCATAGTGTTATCGTCCTGATTCTGTGTGGTGTCCTTAGTCTCAGACACCGTTATCATTGTGATATCTCTTTCTAACAATCTGTTTACTAACTAACACTACCATATAGATCTACAATCCCCCCAAATTACCATAGTGTAGTCGTGCTGACTCTGTGTGGTGTCCTTAGTCTCAGACACCGTTATCATTGTGATATCTCTTTCTAACAATCTGTTTACTAACTAACACTACCATATAGATCTACAATCCCCCCAAATTACCATAGTGTAGTCGTGCTGACTCTGTGTGGTGTCCTTAGTCTCAGACACCGTTATCATTGTGATATCTCTTTCTAACAATCTGTTTACTAACTAACACTACCATATAGATCTACAATCCCCCCAAATTACCATAGTGTAGTCGTGCTGACTCTGTGTGGTGTCCTTAGTCTCAGACACCGTTATCATTGTGATATCTCTTTCTAACAATCTGTTTACTAACTAACACTACCATATAGATCTACAATCCCCCCAAATTACCATAGTGTAGTCGTGCTGACTCTGTGTGGTGTCCTTAGTCTCAGACACCGTTATCATTGTGATATCTCTTTCTAACAATCTGTTTACTAACTAACACCACCATATAGATTTACAATCCCCCCAAATTACCATAGTGTAGTCGTGCTGACTCTGTGTGGTGTCCTTAGTCTCAGACACCGTTATCATTGTGATATCTCTTTCTAACAATCTGTTTACTAACTAACACTACCATATAGATCTACAATCCCCCCAAATTACCATAGTGTAGTCGTGCTGACTCTGTGTGGTGTCCTTAGTCTCAGACACCGTTATCATTGTGATATCTCTTTCTAACAATCTGTTTACTAACTAACACTACCATATAGATCTACAATCCCCCCAAATTACCATAGTGTAGTCGTGCTGACTCTGTGTGGTGTCCTTAGTCTCAGACACCGTTATCATTGTGATATCTCTTTCTAACAAACTGTTTACTAACTAACACTACCATATAGATCTACAATCCCCCCAAATTACCATAGTGTAGTCGTGCTGACTCTGTGTGGTGTCCTTAGTCTCAGACACCGTTATCATTGTGATATCTCTTTCTAACAATCTGTTTACTAACTAACACTACCATATAGATCTACAATCCCCCCAAATTACCATAGTGTTATCGTCCTGATTCTGTGTGGTGTCCTTAGTCTCAGACATCGTTATCATTGTGATATCTCTTTCTAACAATCTGTTTACTAACTAACACTACCATATAGATTTACAATCCCCCCAAATTACCATAGTGTAGTCGCCCTGACTCTATGTGGTGTCCTTAGTCTCAGACACCGTTATCATTGTGATATCTCTTTCTAACAATCTGTTTACTAACTAACACTACCATATAGATCTACAATCCCCCCAAATTACCATAGTGTAGTCGTGCTGACTCTGTGTGGTGTCCTTAGTCTCAGACACCGTTATCATTGTGATATCTCTTTCTAACAATCTGTTTACTAACTAACACTACCATATAGATCTACAATCCCCCCAAATTACCATAGTGTAGTCGTGCTGACTCTGTGTGGTGTCCTTAGTCTCAGACACCGTTATCATTGTGATATCTCTTTCTAACAATCTGTTTACTAACTAACACTACCATATAGATCTACAATCCCCCCAAATTACCATAGTGTTATCGTCCTGATTCTGTGTGGTGTCCTTAGTCTCAGACATCGTTATCATTGTGATATCTCTTTCTAACAATCTGTTTACTAACTAACACTACCATATAGATTTACAATCCCCCCAAATTACCATAGTGTAGTCGCCCTGACTCTATGTGGTGTCCTTAGTCTCAGACACCGTTATCATTGTGATATCTCTTTCTAACAATCTGTTTACTAACTAACACTACCATATAGATTTACAATCCCCCCAAATTACCATAGTGTAGTCGTGCTGACTCTGTGTGGTGTCCTTAGTCTCAGACACCGTTATCATTGTGATATCTCTTTCTAACAATCTGTTTACTAACTAACACTACCATATAGATCTACAATCCCTCCAAATTACCATAGTGTAGTCGTGCTGACTCTGTGTGGTGTCCTTAGTCTCAGACACCGTTATCATTGTGATATCTCTTTCTAACAATCTGTTTACTAACTAACACTACCATATAGATCTACAATCCCCCCAAATTACCATAGTGTAGTCGTGCTGACTCTGTGTGGTGTCCTTAGTCTCAGACACCGTTATCATTGTGATATCTCTTTCTAACAATCTGTTTACTAACTAACACTACCATATAGATCTACAATCCCTCCAAATTACCATAGTGTAGTCGTGCTGACTCTGTGTGGTGTCCTTAGTCTCAGACACCGTTATCATTGTGATATCTCTTTCTAACAATCTGTTTACTAACTAACACTACCATATAGATCTACAATCCCTCCAAATTACCATAGTGTAGTCGTGCTGACTCTGTGTGGTGTCCTTAGTCTCAGACACCGTTATCATTGTGATATCTCTTTCTAACAATCTGTTTACTAACTAACACTACCATATAGATCTACAATCCCCCCAAATTACCATAGTGTAGTCGTGCTGACTCTGTGTGGTGTCCTTAGTCTCAGACACCGTTATCATTGTGATATCTCTTTCTAACAATCTGTTTACTAACTAACACTACCATATAGATTTACAATCCCCCCAAATTACCATAGTGTTATCGTCCTGACTCTGTGTGGTGTCCTTAGTCTCAGACACCGTTATCATTGTGATATCTCTTTCTAACAATCTGTTTACTAACTAACACTACCATATAGATCTACAATCCCCCCAAATTACCATAGTGTAGTCGTCCTGACTCTGTGTGGTGTCCTTAGTCTCAGACACCGTTATCATTGTGATATCTCTTTCTAACAATCTGTTTACTAACTAACACTACCATATAGATCTACAATCCCCCCAAATTACCATAGTGTAGTCGTGCTGACTCTGTGTGGTGTCCTTAGTCTCAGACACCGTTATCATTGTGATATCTCTTTCTAACAATCTGTTTACTAACTAACACTACCATATAGATCTACAATCCCCCCAAATTACCATAGTGTAGTCGTCCTGACTCTGTGTGGTGTCCTTAGTCTCAGACACCGTTATCATTGTGATATCTCTTTCTAACAATCTGTTTACTAACTAACACTACCATATAGATCTACAATCCCCCCAAATTACCATAGTGTAGTCGTGCTGACTCTGTGTGGTGTCCTTAGTCTCAGACACCGTTATCATTGTGATATCTCTTTCTAACAATCTGTTTACTAACTAACACTACCATATAGATCTACAATCCCCCCAAATTACCATAGTGTAGTCGTCCTGACTCTGTGTGGTGTCCTTAGTCTCAGACACCGTTATCATTGTGATATCTCTTTCTAACAATCTGTTTACTAACTAACACTACCATATAGATCTACAATCCCCCCAAATTACCATAGTGTAGTCGTGCTGACTCTGTGTGGTGTCCTTAGTCTCAGACACCGTTATCATTGTGATATCTCTTTCTAACAATCTGTTTACTAACTAACACTACCATATAGATCTACAATCCCCCCAAATTACCATAGTGTAGTCGTCCTGACTCTGTGTGGTGTCCTTAGTCTCAGACACCGTTATCATTGTGATATCTCTTTCTAACAATCTGTTTACTAACTAACACTACCATATAGATCTACAATTCCCCCAAATTACCATAGTGTAGTCGTCCTGACTCTGTGTGGTGTCCTTAGTCTCAGACACCGTTATCATTGTGATATCTCTTTCTAACAATCTGTTTACTAACTAACACTACCATATAGATTTACAATCCCCCCAAATTACCATAGTGTTATCGTCCTGATTCTGTGTGGTGTCCTTAGTCTCAGACATCGTTATCATTGTGATATCTCTTTCTAACAATCTGTTTACTAACTAACACTACCATATAGATTTACAATCCCCCCAAATTACCATAGTGTTATCGTCCTGATTCTGTGTGGTGTCCTTAGTCTCAGACACCGTTATCATTGTGATATCTCTTTCTAACAATCTGTTTACTAACTAACACTACCATATAGATCTACAATCCCTCCAAATTACCATAGTGTAGTCGTGCTGACTCTGTGTGGTGTCCTTAGTCTCAGACACCGTTATCATTGTGATATCTCTTTCTAACAATCTGTTTACTAACTAACACTACCATATAGATCTACAATCCCCCCAAATTACCATAGTGTAGTCGTGCTGACTCTGTGTGGTGTCCTTAGTCTCAGACACCGTTATCATTGTGATATCTCTTTCTAACAATCTGTTTACTAACTAACACTACCATATAGATCTACAATCCCCCCAAATTACCATAGTGTTATCGTCCTGATTCTGTGTGGTGTCCTTAGTCTCAGACACCGTTATCATTGTGATATCTCTTTCTAACAATCTGTTTACTAACTAACACTACCATATAGATCTACAATCCCCCCAAATTACCATAGTGTTATCGTCCTGATTCTGTGTGGTGTCCTTAGTCTCAGACATCGTTATCATTGTGATATCTCTTTCTAACAATCTGTTTACTAACTAACACTACCATATAGATTTACAATCCCCCCAAATTACCATAGTGTTATCGTCCTGATTCTGTGTGGTGTCCTTAGTCTCAGACACCGTTATCATTGTGATATCTCTTTCTAACAATCTGTTTACTAACTAACACTACCATATAGATCTACAATCCCTCCAAATTACCATAGTGTAGTCGTGCTGACTCTGTGTGGTGTCCTTAGTCTCAGACACCGTTATCATTGTGATATCTCTTTCTAACAATCTGTTTACTAACTAACACTACCATATAGATCTACAATCCCCCCAAATTACCATAGTGTAGTCGTGCTGACTCTGTGTGGTGTCCTTAGTCTCAGACACCGTTATCATTGTGATATCTCTTTCTAACAATCTGTTTACTAACTAACACTACCATATAGATCTACAATCCCCCCAAATTACCATAGTGTTATCGTCCTGATTCTGTGTGGTGTCCTTAGTCTCAGACACCGTTATCATTGTGATATCTCTTTCTAACAATCTGTTTACTAACTAACACTACCATATAGATCTACAATCCCTCCAAATTACCATAGTGTAGTCGTGCTGACTCTGTGTGGTGTCCTTAGTCTCAGACACCGTTATCATTGTGATATCTCTTTCTAACAATCTGTTTACTAACTAACACTACCATATAGATCTACAATCCCCCCAAATTACCATAGTGTAGTCGTGCTGACTCTGTGTGGTGTCCTTAGTCTCAGACACCGTTATCATTGTGATATCTCTTTCTAACAATCTGTTTACTAACTAACACTACCATATAGATTTACAATCCCCCCAAATTACCATAGTGTTATCGTCCTGATTCTGTGTGGTGTCCTTAGTCTCAGACACCGTTATCATTGTGATATCTCTTTGTAACAGTACCAGAGTCTTTAGACTGATATTTTAGCTATGCTTGTGGTGTTCTCTGTGACTGGGTCTTCTTACGCCAGGAGATTCTTGTACATTTTAACATTCTAATATTATTAGAGCATTTACATTTTTGTCTTGAGTGTACATACCTGTTACATGTTGCTATCGGTGATGTGTATTGTCTACTTAATAATCTTTGTTTTCTATCACATGGGCTTTTATACATCCATAAAAACACCTTCTTGATGCCATTTTAGGTTTTACGTTTACTCGATAGAGTCACTCTCCTATGGTTAGAACCTCAGTTATTTCATATCTTCCCGGCTTGCATTTTTATATCTCCACTCTAGAATGGTTTTCCTCTAGAAAAGTCCAAATATTTATTTTAGTTTAGTAGCTACACATTTTAATTGATATGAATTTCCAAGGGCTTAGTCTAGTATATTTTTATTATAATTAATTAAGTTAATTAAATATAATTAATTATAATAAATTAAGTATTAACTATAATTAAAAGATACTTAACTAAGTGAATACGTAAGGGATTACTTGCTGACGCGTTTCGAAACAATCGTTCCTTTTACGAAGCAAAGCCTCTACTGCTCGGCGTCGCGTTAGGTACAAAGGTTGTCTCTATGGATTTATGACTGATCCAGACACATCCCCTGTATCTGTCCATGAACCCTTATGTAGGGATAAACTAGTCTTGTAAATATTACTCAAAAGCCTCTAATGACAATTAAATATTTTAACCTGTCATTTCGGTTACCACGTAGCCATCCTCAGAGGCATAACAACCAAACCTTTGAGATGGTTTAATAACCACAGTTTGTTCCAAATTCATAGGGACTATTCTATTACTCGATTTTCATATAATCCAAGCAAAGCGAATCAATATATTCACTGAACAGTGTAGTAGAAGAAATACCGAGGAATACCAACAAAACCTAGGACTACAAACGTAACTTGTATGAAACGTTTCTGAGGGAACCATGGATCATCTGAACAGGGTCGGGAAATCATGATCATTGACCCTACTATCGACTTTATAGAGTCGTTATCCATCAGATGTGATAAACCTCTGTAAAGATAGATTCTGTTTCTGTAAAGATATTGAGGTGAATGGAGAACTGAGTGTAACTAATGTTTTGGTAGATACTTGAATCTATTACAGTACTTTCAACGAGGGAAGAATAAAAGTTTCTTGAGATAAGGCACCATCATAAAAACATATTTTTTCTCTACCGGTTAAAACGTGTATTTGTTAGCGCCTAAATAAAATATAACGTCTGTAAGTTGGGGCAAGAAAAAATGTTTAAAAAAATATCAAAAAATAAGAAGCAACTTAACACCCTGCACGTTTCTTGAATTACAAAACGTTTTTTTGTTTCCAGTCACACCAAACAGCAGACCCGAGCTGAGGGGGATGAAGCCGAGGTATCGGGTGGGAGACACGCTGACCGCTACTTGTATAACCAGACACTCCAGGCCAGCCGCAAATCTGACATGGATACTAAACAACAGTCCAGTAGGTATTGGAAATACGTTTATAATCAGCTTTCATATTTTTTAAACGATTTCAAAATAGGAGGAGGTTCTATATTCAACCCGTATGTTTTTTTCTGTTTGTTCCACCATAACTTTGGAATTATTTAACCGTTCAAAGTGGTTTTACCTGCAAATGAAAGGGGAAACATTCCCGGTGGTCCCATTATAGTTACATCCCAATCAGTTTGATTTGGAGACAATTATACGCTATTTAAAATTTGAAAAACAATGTTTTGGAGTGAAAACTAAAATTTTTTTAAAATAAGGATTATGAATTATAAGGTATAAGATAATAAGCAAAATAAACAAATACAACCGACTTCAAAAAAAGTAGGTTCTGTATTCGATCCAAATGTTTTGTTACGGCTTGTTCCACCATAACGTTTTACAGTTGTTTATAAAACATACATCAAACGATTTGTTCTACTATTCCTTTAATTTATCTTAGAATATTAGTTTCATTATTTCATAGGGTATTTTTTCTTATCTGATTTAATTGCTTATAAAAAAAGAAAGTATAAAATCACAATATCGACTGTATTTTGTCTATGTTATGTGCTAAGTAGGTCTTGTCAATTTTGTTTTTAATTTACATTATAACCAGACCTGAATGTGGTCCTCCGGTCTGTGCCTGGTTGGTCGCCAGAGGTCCAGATACCTTCCGACGCCTTCCCTTTTTAACAATCTGTTTACTAACTAACACTACCATATAGATTTACAATCCCCCCAAATTACCGTAGTGTTATCGTCCTGACTCTGTGTGGTGTCCTTAGTCTCAGACATCGTTATCATTGTGATATCTCTTTCTAACAATCTGTTTACTAACTAACACTACCATATAGATTTACAATCCCCCCAAATTACCATAGTGTTATCGTCCTGACTCTGTGTGGTGTCCTTAGTCTCAGACACCGTTATCATTGTGATATCTCTTTCTAACAGTACCAGAGTCTTTAGACTGATATTTTAGCTATGCTTGTGATGTTCTCTGTGACTGGGTCTTCTTACGCCAGGAGATTCTTGTACATTTTCCCATTCTAATATTATTAGAGCGTTTACATTTTTGTCTTGAGTGTACATACCTGTCACATGTTGCTATCGGTGATGTGTATTGTCTACTTAATAATCTTTGTTTTCTATCACATGGGCTTTTATACATCCATAAAAACACCTTCTTGATGCCATTTTAGGTTTTACGTTTACTCGATAGAGTCACTCTCCTATGGTTAGAATCTCAGTTATTTCATATCTTCCCGACTTGCATTGCTATACCTCCACTCTAGAATGGTTTTCCACTAGAAAAATCCAAATATTTATTTTAGTTTAGTAGCTACACATTTTAATTGAGGTGAATTTCCAAGGGTGTAGTCTAGTATATTTTTATTATAATTAATTAAGTTAATTAAATATAATAAATTATATTAACTTAAGTATTAACTATAATTAAAAGATACTTAACTAAGTGAATACGTAAGGAATTACTTGCTGACGAGTTTCGAAAGAATCGTTCCTTTTACGAAGCAAAGCCTCTACTGGCGGCGTCGCGTTAGGTACAAAGGTTGTCGCTATGGATTTATGACTGTGAAAGGGCTGGGTCAGTTTGGTTGTGTGCTATGTAGTGGAAAAGGGTGTTTGTTTCAAAATAAGTGTGATCATTTAATACGTTTTCTTCATCTGTTGCGTAGTGTTTGTATATCTCGTATTTTTCTAAGGTTGTTAGTTTTTTACTTTGTTTTAACATGTGGAGAACGTTTAAATCAGTATGTATGTCCGCGTGTGTGTGTTGCGTGTTTATTAGGTGTATTGCGTATCTGGAATTTGGGTTTGTACACACACACACACACACGGACATACATACTAATTTAAACATTTCCCACGTATTAAAACAAATTAAAAGACTACAACTTTAGAAAAGTATGAGATATACAAACACTACGCAACTGATAAGCAAAACGTATTAAATGACCACACACATTTTGAAGCCAACACCCTGTTCCATTACACAGTAAACAGCCAACTTAATTTACCCCCACTACACTCATAAATCTTATGCCGACAACCTTTTATACCTTGCACGACGCCGTCAGTAGAGGCTTTGCTTTGTAAACGGATCGATTGTTTCGAAACGCGTCAGGTAGTAAGCCTTTACGTATTCACTTAGTTAAGTATAATTTAATTATAGTTTAATCAGTGAATTCAATATACAACAAGGTAGTTTTATATTTTTTTTGTTTTTAAATAAAAAATACTGCTTCAAAAAGTATTCTATGATGAGTTTTTGGTGTTTATTCCCATGATCTAGTCTGCAGGTAATTATTATAGCTGAGGTATGATAATACCAGTCGAGTCGTTAGGTATAATACTTCCTAAGTAGTGTTGTTGTGCTACATTCCAACATTATATAAGTGTAAGGGTTCAAGTCAGTTTCAATGAAGATTATAGCCCGTTTTAGAACGTACTTTTGGGAACTTAAAGTTCACTGGGGCTCCTATGATACTCCAAATTTTCAATCTATCGGAGTCTTAGATATATCTTTGAAATACATAACTAAACCATACTTTCTTTGAATAATGTGAAAAATAAAATAACTTTCCGTAAGAGAAAATATTTTCCTTCATGTCTAGTATTTTACCTTACTTTAATTTCTTCCTGAATTCCATTTAATATTTATTCTATCGACGTCCCATTACAGACTGTAAAGCGCGCCTGTCGTGAATGCATTTATAAATTGCTTTTCCCTCCCTTTGTAATTCCACCCTTCCTTTGGCATTCCTTTCCAATTACGTAGAAAGACGAACGAGGAATTGTACCGGCATTTTATATTGCATCGTTAATGTCTCCGTAAATAATTTAGACATTTTGTTTAGGGATATTTTACAAACAAAATTGTATATCTGAAACACTTGCATGGAGTTAACAGTTATATGAACGTACGTGGAGAATCATTCACCACAAGGACAGCGTCATTTCGGATTTACTGCTTTCAAAGATGTAAAAGTGACAGGGATGGAATAGTAAGGGTGTGTTATGATCAAAGAGTAGATTTAAAGAAGGGGTTTTTTTGTTCCTTTGATTTTGAAAATGAAAAATATAACAAGATGAAATCAATGAAGTTATTATTTTTGATGATGTATACATTAAGGTGATAAACTAGAACTGTTAAAGGAGACGCAACGATTTAATGTTAAAATGAAACTACCTTTTACGTTTTTAACTGGATCCAATTAATTTGTACGAATCTTAATATCACAATATATGCAGACTTGAGTACATGACTATTATTACATGCTAAATATCACTATATATGGAATATAAGCCTGGACTTTAGCAGGAGCATATATTGACTCATAGCATAAAACAAATAGTAATAAATAAACAAAGAAAAATAATAAAACAGAAAAACTATGGAAAAAGATATTATGAGATTCAAAGTGCTACAAAAAAAATTAAAATTTCCTAAGAACAAAAGTGCATTTCGTCAAAATCAAGCACAGTTTCTCTTTCCACAAAGTAAGATAGGTTATTATTTTCCAGCGATGAGGGTGAATATTTTGGGAAGCTGGAAGTTGGGACGATGGCATAGAGATTACACCGGAGGAAGTAGCTCAGAACAGAAACGGTAGGAGGCTAGTGTCTTCGGTTGGATCCCATGAAAGTCTAAAGAAAGAGAAAAACGTAATTTCAATCTGTCTTTACAATAATTTATCCAACCCTTGTACCTTGAACACTTTTTGACAGTTTTGATTTACACATTTAATTATTGTATATTTATAAAGCTACCTAATATTTAAACTTATTATTATTTTTTATTCCTTCCATTAGTTCACACTCTTCTTATTCAATTCTCACCCATCTTGTTCAAATTTGCAATCGTTAATAGAATACTTTTTAGTCATCCACCCAAGTTCAAATACATTTTTTAAACTTGTAGTTGATGACACTTGATGGAGCTTTTGAAAATAAGAACTATTTAATTAAATTTAATAATGAACTAATTTTTAAATGGGAGAAAAACGTTTCACAAGAGGATTCGATAGTTATTTGTTTGCCTTAGAATAGCATATGATTTCACAAAACAGCTGATTCATGTTATAGGTAAGATGGTAGAGCAGCTGTTTTAACTCATAGGTTATGTTACTTTGTTTATATAATTATAATTATTTAATAAAAGAAACTAAAATAAATTTTTGTTTTGTTGGCCCAAGTAGGAATCGAATTAATTTTTGTTTTGGTTTATATTACTTGTTATTTAGTATAAAGTGAAATCGCCAAACATGGGTCTATTTGCTTGAACTAACGTTAAAAATAAAATACTTCCTATTTTCATGTAGGGCACCCTTTTTAGTTACAAAAATGATAAAATTACGAAAAACAATAGAAAAAACAATTTGTACCAAAACGTTCAAACCCTACCTATAATATTATGTGCGTTTTTGATTCGTATAGATGCCCAGCGCAGCTTCCGTTGACACCAGACTGTACCGAGAGCCCGGTACTGAACTGTGGACAGTCACGTCCTACCTAAAACTTGACCTGCTCCGAGATCATTTCACTGACAGCGGAAGAATTAAGATACGTTGCACGTCCAGTTTATACAGGATACACTGGCAGACCACTGAGAACAGTGCGGAAAGGGAAAGGCCAAAGGGTGCTATGGTGGCGGCGTCCAATGCAGTTGGCACAAGGCCCCACTGGCTGGAGAAGAGTGACGGACAAGGTGGGATTTGGTAAAGTTCAGTTAGTGAGATGCATTACATAACCGTTATTGGATAATTCGCATAATTCGCACGAAATTCATAAATCACGGTTTATTATAAAAACGTCCTACTATATTAAAACTTCTATACAAAGTATTCCATTAGTAAAAATTACATTAAAAAATAATTTAATCTAACTAATGCACTAGATAATCAGTTTATACTAACCATTTACTTGTAAAAATGTTAGCTTATGTTAGCAGATTTTAGTTGTTTTTTTAATATTTAAATCTATTATAATCAAGTTTTAGTGGCAAATATTTTAATGTAGTCTACATTTTGGTGCTATTTTTTATATAACAAAGCTTTCGATAATAAGCTTTTGAGTGTGTTTTGTAAAGCTTTTTTTTAGTAAAAAACAAAAAAAGTTGGTAGGACATATTTTTATTTTTCTATGTTGTTGAGAGCTTTCTACATCACCAGTTATATTATACATGGTGTCTGGATAAACAATTATAGTTATGACTTGCATGCTATTATAATGTAAATCCATCGGATTGTGTATGTGTGTGTGTGTGTGTGTGTGTGTGTGTGTGTGTGTGTGTGTGTGTGTGTGTGTGTGTGTGTGTGTGTGTGTGTGTGAGTGTGTGTGTGTGTGTGGGTGTGGGGTGTGTGTGTGTGTGTGTCTGTGTGTGTGTGTGTGTGGGTGTGGGTGTGTGTGTGTGTGTGTGTGTCTGTGTGTGCGTGTGTATGTGTGTGTGTGCGTGTGCGTGCGCGCGCGCGCGCGCGTGTGTGTGTACACGTGTGTGTGTGTGTGTGTGTGTGTGTATGTGTGTGTGTGTGTGTGTGTGTGTGTGTGTGTGTGTGTGTGTGTACACATGTGTGCGTGTGTGTGTGTGTGTGTACATGTGTGTGTGTTTGTGTGTGTTTGCGCGCTTGCGTGTGTGTGTGCGCGCGTGTGTATGTGCGTGCACGTGTGTGTGTGTGTGTACGCGCGCGCGTTAGTGTATGTGTGTGTGTGTGTGTGTGTGTGTGTGTGTATGTGTGTGTGTGTGTGTGTGTGTGTGTGTGTGTGTGTGTGTGTGTGTGTGTGTGTGTGTGTGTGTGTGTGTGTGTGTATGTGTGTGTGTGTGTATGTGTGTCTATGTCTGTGTGTGTGTGTGTGTGTGTGCACGCGCGCGCGCGTGTGTGTGTGTGTGTGTGTGTGTACGCGCGCGCGTTAGTGTAATTGTATGAATCATGGCTTACGTGTACTCGAAGTGAGTCGTATAATTCAAAATTTATAAAAAAGAATTTAATTATACTCTCCTAAACCTAAAGGCAAGAGCGTAAAATACATAAATATTAATTCTCCGAATCCAGCAACATCTTGGGTAAATATTGAACAGATATAACTTTTAATAATAAAACTCTATCTATAAGTAAATTTGCCAATAATTAAATTCCTTCTTTTAAAAGATATTGGATTAAACTTCTCCATCGAAATTTATGAATGTTTACATTAAACAAGTGGGGTCTATATATTCGCATTTCAGTAACAAGATTATTGCTGTAAGTGCATTTCTAATTGTCAGTAGTAACGGAAGTGTGAATGTGATCCTGCGTACTAGCTCTACAATCTCAGTAAAGGCTTGCTTAGCAACCTCAGCTCTTGCAAGTTATGATTACCAGAAAGCTTCATGTCGTTTCTGCAGTCCTATCTAACTTGTATATCTCTTTAGCTTTGCCTAGTCTACCTACAGAGGAATATGCTCTAAGCTTGACTTCGGTACACTATCTTAAATGTACAAGCTTTCACGTGTTTGGAAGATTGCTTCTGCTCTTGCTAGTCTGGGAGAGGTTGTCTTTAACCTAAGCGATGAGCATGCTAGTGAAATTTTATTTCAGATTATTGTTCTCGGCACTTGTGCGATTGTAATAACGCATGTCGTCGCCCCCTCACGTGGTCGACATACCAAGGGGGGGAAGGGGACACATTGTACTGGAACCATTGTATCTTTTAAGCTATAAAAGATAGAATAACAAAAAAAATGGTTTTAAACTCACAAACATTTGAGCTTTAAAAAAGGCCATTAGCACTAAGTAATACCTTTTTAGTTAAATGTGTTTTTTCCAAAACTTTGGAGTTTTATTATAGTTTTATTTCAGTAATAACTCTAAAAAACTAGTTGTTTTTATTAAATACGCTCTGTCACCGTATGGTTTTCACATCCCTTGGTGGTAACTTCATTGATATGTTCTGCATCCAAATAATTAGAGCAATTTAAAGTCAACAAATTTCACACTCAAATTCCTATTACCAATTAGTTGTTCTAAGGATAATGTTTGCAATTACTTCTAATAAACGTAAACATTAGAAGTACGTTTAATGTCTCAATTGTTTGTCCTTAATTTCTTCATCATA
>JBAIZL010000006.1:116037968-116095468 GCA_036971475.1 Prosapia bicincta
TCATTGCTTAATGATACAAAATATTAAAAAAAATAAATACAAATCACCCATTTTAATTTTTAAAATTTCCGAACAAAAAAATAATAAAATAGCCAACGTGACGATTCTGAAAACGAAAATAATGTTTTACGCCCAAGTGGAAAATATCACAATTACTTCAAGTTGATATTTTGTAATCGCTTACGTCCGTTTTCCCGATTCTCAATCATAGGTTATATTTATTCATCGTAAAATGAAAATTTTTGTTTGAAGTAAACAAAAGCTTTATGATTTTCATCTTCTTCGTCTTTTATGATCGCTAGCGTCATTTCCCCCTATTCTTAATCATGGATTATATTTATTCATCCTAAAATGAAAATTGTTTGTCTAAACTAAACATATGTTGTATGATTTTCATCTTCTTCGTCTTTTATGATCGCTAGCGTCATTTCCACCTATTCTTAATCATGGATTATATTTATTCATCCTAAAATGAAAATTGTTTGTCTAAACTAAACATATGTTGTATGATTTTCATCTTCTTCGTCTTTTATGATCGCTAGCGTCATTTCCCCCTATTCTTAATCATGGATTATATTTATTCATCCTAAAATGAAAATTGTTTGTCTAAACTAAACATATGTTGTATGATATTCATCTTCTTCGTCTTTTTAGCACACAAAAGTAGAAAACGATCGTTGCTCTAGGTATCTGGTTTGTTCTACTGCATAATGTCACTATACTTATGACCACCTTTGTTATAATTAAGGTGTTTTGCGTGACAAATCCCTACAAGCCGTATCCATCCTTAGGCCTCGTCATGCTTGAGGATTTGTATTTACTCATACCATTGCTGTACCGTATTTTTACTGTAGGCCTAAGGCTATATAACGCAAAAAACCTTATAATATAAATAAGATAGATATATTTTGTTTAAACTAAAAATAATATGTTATTTTAATTTTATATGTTTTAAATAGCCTACAACAAAACACAAGTATTAAAACAAAAATAGATATAAAATAATACGATTTCTATAAAAAAATCTAATTTGATAGCTTCGGTTCAACATATTTTTTGAATATTTATTCCACCTAAAACAATACAAACTTTAATTACGTATATACGGGTTCCATACAGCTTTAATATTGTTTATAGATGTTAATCTCTGTTACAACATCATTAGAGATCAGCGACCTCTTCCTCACACAAAAACACATTTTACCCCTACTCTCAGAATCAGTAAATTATTATTTCCTATTTTTAGTTCTACTTTTAACCTACTTAACTTTCATCTCTCCTCTTTCTCAGAAGAGCATACCTGACTCTGTACGTATCCCTCCGACATAAGATGTCATGCAACAGTTCCTGCGTCCCAGGCACTATCAAGAAGAAATTCTATCAATACTCATACAAATATAGCCTGCTATTCATAGATCTTTCCATATTCTTCATAATCGATAGTAGCAAAGTTGTCTGATAGTCTTAAACAAAACAAAAACTTATCTCATTTTAAATTTGTGAAAATTAACCTGTACGTTTGCAGTCAAAATCAAACCATTTCATTGCTGCAAGGGAAACATATTTATATGATATTTTCAAACGTTTTTATAACACAAATGATGTATGTCTGTGAGCACATGGACGAGGTGAAGGGGATTAGTGCTGCAAGAATGTGAGTGTCAAGCAACATAGAGTAGACAGAAAGTAACTCACCAAAATCAACTATATAACATTTAACTTCACAGTAAAAAACGCAATGAAAGATTGTATAGTTGAATTGTTAATATACGATAAACGATATATTAAAAAAAAAAAATGCTTCCTGGGTAATAAATGCTTCCCCTCAGAGTGAATATTCCCTTTAATGTAAATACAGTGCGCGACACCTGGTGCTCAAGTGTTAAAGGTTAATACTGGTATATTCAGTATAAAGTGAAATATTCTTCTTTGTAAAATATTGTCATTAAATCCTTTTTTTAATAAAATGTCTTGTCGTTTTCTACCTCGACTCCGAGATGGGTTTTAGGATTAAATTTAATAAAATTCTCCTCCAGTCAGAGCAAATCCTCGAGTAAGTAAATAACTCCTTATTAAGGTTGTATTTCGTTGTTTTGCTTAACCTGAATTTCACTGTTTGAGATAGCTCTTGATGGTGTTTAAATAAAGTTTTTTTAAACATTCCTTTAAACAAAATTATAAATTTGGAAATATACTTACTTCTAAAACGTTTGTGCTTCGACGGAATCATTTTCAAAAGATTAAATAGTACATACCTTAAAAAACCTTTATGCCTACTAAACAGTTACTATTAACTGCAAAATACACTCTGTACAAAAGCCAATGTATAGAGCCAACGAACTTTAAAATAGAAATTATTTAAAAATTATAAATAATATTTATAAGTATGATTTTTTAAACACCTTTATAGAGAACGTAAGGGTGAAGTAACCGTCAGTTGTTAAACATTAAAACATTTATGAACCCACCCACGTACTTAACGAACCTGATAGGATTCAACACTCACTTCACGGACGTGCTTAAATACACCAAAAGCATAACGAACATACTTGAACCCACCCATAAACTTAACGATCGTCGTTGAGTTCAACATTCACTTTAAGGACATGCTAAATACACCAAAAGCATAACGAACATTCTTGAACCCACCCATATACTTAACGATCGTCGTTAGGTTCAACATTCACTTTAAGGTCATGCTAAATACACCAAAAGCTTAACGAACATACTTGAACCCACCCATAAACTTAACGATCGTCGTTAGGTTCAACATTCACTTTAAGGTCATGCTAAATACACCAAAAGCTTAACGAACATACTTGAACCCACCCATATACTTAACGATCGTCGTTAGGTTCAACATTCACTTTAAGGTCATGCTAAATACACCAAAAGCTTAACGAACATACTTGAACCCACCCATAAACTTAACGATCGTCGTTAGGTTCAACATTCACTTTAAGGTCATGCTAAATACACCAAAAGCTTAACGAACATACTTGAACCCACCCATATACTTAACGATCGTCGTTAGGTTCAACATTCACTTTAAGGTCATGCTAAATACACCAAAAGCTTAACGAACATTCTTGAACCCACCCATAAACTTAACGATCGTCGATGGGTTCAACATTCACTTTAAGGACATGCTAAATACACCAAAAGCTTAACGAACATTCTTGAACCCACCCATATACTTAACGATCGTCGTTGAGTTCAACATTCACTTTAAGGACATGCTAAATACACCAAAAGCATAACGAACATTCTTGAACCCACCCATATACTTAACGATCGTCGTTAGGTTCAACATTCACTTTAAGGTCATGCTAAATACACCAAAAGCTTAACGAACATTCTTGAACCCACCCATAAACTTAACGATCGTCGATGGGTTCAACATTCACTTTAAGGACATGCTAAATACACCAAAAGCATAACGAACATTCTTGAACCCACCCATAAACTTAACGATCGTCGATGGGTTCAACATTCACTTTAAGGTCATGCTAAATACACCAAAAGCATAACGAACATTCTTGAACCCACCCATATACTTAACGATCGTCGTTAGGTTCAACATTCACTTTAAGGTCATGCTAAATACACCAAAAGCTTAACGAACATACTTGAACCCACCCATATACTTAACGATCGTCGTTAGGTTCAACATTCACTTTAAGGTCATGCTAAATACACCAAAAGCATAACGAACATACTTGAACCCACCCATAAACTTAACGATCGTCGTTAGGTTCAACATTCACTTTAAGGTCATGCTAAATACACCAAAAGCTTAACGAACATACTTGAACCCACCCATAAACTTAACGATCGTCGTTGAGTTCAACACTCACTTTAAGGTCATGCTAAATACACCAAAAGCTTAACGAACATACTTGAACCCACCCATAAACTTAACGATCGTCGTTAGGTTCAACATTCACTTTAAGGTCATGCTAAATACACCAAAAGCTTAACGAACATACTTGAACCCACCCATAAACTTAACGATCGTCGATGGGTTCAACATTCACTTTAAGGTCATGCTAAATACACCAAAAGCTTAACGAACATACTTGAACCCACCCATAAACTTAACGATCGTCGTTAGGTTCAACATTCACTTTAAGGTCATGCTAAATACACCAAAAGCTTAACGAACATACTTGAACCCACCCATAAACTTAACGATCGTCGTTAGGTTCAACATTCACTTTAAGGTCATGCTAAATACACCAAAAGCTTAACGAACATACTTGAACCCACCCATAAACTTAACGATCGTCGTTAGGTTCAACATTCACTTTAAGGTCATGCTAAATACACCAAAAGCTTAACGAACATACTTGAACCCACCCATATACTTAACGATCGTCGTTAGGTTCAACATTCACTTTAAGGTCATGCTAAATACACCAAAAGCTTAACGAACATTCTTGAACCCACCCATATACTTAACGATCGTCGTTAGGTTCAACATTCACTTTAAGGTCATGCTAAATACACCAAAAGCTTAACGAACATACTTGAACCCACCCATAAACTTAACGATCGTCGTTAGGTTCAACATTCACTTTAAGGTCATGCTAAATACACCAAAAGCTTAACGAACATTCTTGAACCCACCCATATACTTAACGATCGTCGTTAGGTTCAACATTCACTTTAAGGTCATGCTAAATACACCAAAAGCTTAACGAACATACTTGAACCCACCCATATACTTAACGATCGTCGTTAGGTT
This sequence comes from Prosapia bicincta, assembly GCA_036971475.1. Lineage (NCBI taxonomy): Eukaryota > Metazoa > Arthropoda > Insecta > Hemiptera > Cercopidae > Prosapia > Prosapia bicincta. The sequence goes on from JBAIZL010000006.1 coordinate 116,042,716, forward strand.
CAACATTCACTTTAAGGTCATGCTAAATACACCAAAAGCTTAACGAACATTCTTGAACCCACCCATATACTTAACGATCGTCGTTAGGTTCAACATTCACTTTAAGGTCATGCTAAATACACCAAAAGCTTAACGAACATACTTGAACCCACCCATAAACTTAACGATCGTCGTTAGGTTCAACATTCACTTTAAGGTCATGCTAAATACACCAAAAGCTTAACGAACATTCTTGAACCCACCCATATACTTAACGATCGTCGTTAGGTTCAACATTCACTTTAAGGTCATGCTAAATACACCAAAAGCTTAACGAACATACTTGAACCCACCCATATACTTAACGATCGTCGTTAGGTTCAACATTCACTTTAAGGTCATGCTAAATACACCAAAAGCTTAAGGATCGTTCTTGAACCCACCCATATACTTAACGATCGTCGTTAGGTTCAACATTCACTTTAAGGTCATGCTAAATACACCAAAAGCTTAAGGATCGTTCTTGAACCCACCCATATACTTAACGATCGTCGTTAGGTTCAACATTCACTTTAAGGTCATGCTAAATACACCAAAAGCTTAACGAACATACTTGAACCCACCCATAAACTTAACGATCGTCGTTAGGTTCAACATTCACTTTAAGGTCATGCTAAATACACCAAAAGCTTAACGAACATACTTGAACCCACCCATAAACTTAACGATCGTCGTTAGGTTCAACATTCACTTTAAGGTCATGCTAAATACACCAAAAGCTTAACGAACATTCTTGAACCCACCCATATACTTAACGATCGTCGTTAGGTTCAACATTCACTTTAAGGTCATGCTAAATACACCAAAAGCTTAACGAACATACTTGAACCCACCCATAAACTTAACGATCGTCGTTAGGTTCAACATTCACTTTAAGGTCATGCTAAATACACCAAAAGCTTAACGAACATACTTGAACCCACCCATAAACTTAACGATCGTCGTTAGGTTCAACATTCACTTTAAGGTCATGCTAAATACACCAAAAGCTTAACGAACATACTTGAACCCACCCATAAACTTAACGATCGTCGTTAGGTTCAACATTCACTTTAAGGTCATGCTAAATACACCAAAAGCTTAACGAACATACTTGAACCCACCCATATACTTAACGATCGTCGTTAGGTTCAACATTCACTTTAAGGTCATGCTAAATACACCAAAAGCTTAACGAACATACTTGAACCCACCCATATACTTAACGATCGTCGTTAGGTTCAACATTCACTTTAAGGTCATGCTAAATACACCAAAAGCTTAACGAACATACTTGAACCCACCCATAAACTTAACGATCGTCGTTAGGTTCAACATTCACTTTAAGGTCATGCTAAATACACCAAAAGCTTAACGAACATACTTGAACCCACCCATATACTTAACGATCGTCGTTAGGTTCAACATTCACTTTAAGGTCATGCTAAATACACCAAAAGCTTAACGAACATACTTGAACCCACCCATAAACTTAACGATCGTCGTTAGGTTCAACATTCACTTTAAGGTCATGCTAAATACACCAAAAGCTTAACGAACATTCTTGAACCCACCCATAAACTTAACGATCGTCGTTAGGTTCAACATTCACTTTAAGGTCATGCTAAATACACCAAAAGCTTAACGAACATACTTGAACCCACCCATATACTTAACGATCGTCGTTAGGTTCAACATTCACTTTAAGGTCATGCTAAATACACCAAAAGCTTAACGAACATACTTGAACCCACCCATAAACTTAACGATCGTCGTTAGGTTCAACATTCACTTTAAGGTCATGCTAAATACACCAAAAGCTTAACGAACATACTTGAACCCACCCATAAACTTAACGATCGTCGTTAGGTTCAACATTCACTTTAAGGTCATGCTAAATACACCAAAAGCTTAACGAACATTCTTGAACCCACCCATATACTTAACGATCGTCGTTAGGTTCAACATTCACTTTAAGGTCATGCTAAATACACCAAAAGCTTAACGAACATACTTGAACCCACCCATAAACTTAACGATCGTCGTTAGGTTCAACATTCACTTTAAGGTCATGCTAAATACACCAAAAGCTTAACGAACATTCTTGAACCCACCCATATACTTAACGATCGTCGTTAGGTTCAACATTCACTTTAAGGTCATGCTAAATACACCAAAAGCTTAACGAACATACTTGAACCCACCCATAAACTTAACGATCGTCGATGGGTTCAACATTCACTTTAAGGTCATGCTAAATACACCAAAAGCTTAACGAACATACTTGAACCCACCCATAAACTTAACGATCGTCGATGGGTTCAACATTCACTTTAAGGTCATGCTAAATACACCAAAAGCATAACGAACATTCTTGAACCCACCCATAAACTTAACGATCGTCGTTGAGTTCAACATTCACTTTAAGGACATGCTAAATACACCAAAAGCATAACGAACATTCTTGAACCCACCCATATACTTAACGATCGTCGTTAGGTTCAACATTCACTTTAAGGTCATGCTAAATACACCAAAAGCTTAACGAACATACTTGAACCCACCCATATACTTAACGATCGTCGTTAGGTTCAACATTCACTTTAAGGTCATGCTAAATACACCAAAAGCTTAACGAACATACTTGAACCCACCCATAAACTTAACGATCGTCGTTAGGTTCAACATTCACTTTAAGGTCATGCTAAATACACCAAAAGCTTAACGAACATACTTGAACCCACCCATAAACTTAACGATCGTCGTTAGGTTCAACATTCACTTTAAGGTCATGCTAAATACACCAAAAGCTTAACGAACATACTTGAACCCACCCATATACTTAACGATCGTCGTTAGGTTCAACATTCACTTTAAGGTCATGCTAAATACACCAAAAGCTTAACGAACATACTTGAACCCACCCATAAACTTAACGATCGTCGTTAGGTTCAACATTCACTTTAAGGTCATGCTAAATACACCAAAAGCTTAACGAACATACTTGAACCCACCCATAAACTTAACGATCGTCGATGGGTTCAACATTCACTTTAAGGTCATGCTAAATACACCAAAAGCTTAACGAACATACTTGAACCCACCCATAAACTTAACGATCGTCGTTAGGTTCAACATTCACTTTAAGGTCATGCTAAATACACCAAAAGCTTAACGAACATACTTGAACCCACCCATATACTTAACGATCGTCGTTAGGTTCAACATTCACTTTAAGGTCATGCTAAATACACCAAAAGCTTAACGAACATACTTGAACCCACCCATAAACTTAACGATCGTCGTTAGGTTCAACATTCACTTTAAGGTCATGCTAAATACACCAAAAGCATAACGAACATACTTGAACCCACCCATAAACTTAACGATCGTCGTTAGGTTCAACATTCACTTTAAGGACATGCTAAATACACCAAAAGCTTAACGAACATTCTTGAACCCACCCATATACTTAACGATCGTCGTTAGGTTCAACATTCACTTTAAGGTCATGCTAAATACACCAAAAGCTTAACGAACATACTTGAACCCACCCATAAACTTAACGATCGTCGTTAGGTTCAACATTCACTTTAAGGTCATGCTAAATACACCAAAAGCATAACGAACATACTTGAACCCACCCATAAACTTAACGATCGTCGTTAGGTTCAACATTCACTTTAAGGACATGCTAAATACACCAAAAGCTTAACGAACATACTTGAACCCACCCATAAACTTAACGATCGTCGTTAGGTTCAACATTCACTTTAAGGTCATGCTAAATACACCAAAAGCTTAACGAACATTCTTGAACCCACCCATAAACTTAACGATCGTCGATGGGTTCAACATTCACTTTAAGGACATGCTAAATACACCAAAAGCATAACGAACATACTTGAACCCACCCATAAACTTAACGATCGTCGTTAGGTTCAACATTCACTTTAAGGACATGCTAAATACACCAAAAGCTTAACGAACATTCTTGAACCCACCCATATACTTAACGATCGTCGTTAGGTTCAACATTCACTTTAAGGTCATGCTAAATACACCAAAAGCTTAACGAACATACTTGAACCCACCCATAAACTTAACGATCGTCGTTGAGTTCAACACTCACTTTAAGGTCATGCTAAATACACCAAAAGCTTAACGAACATTCTTGAACCCACCCATATACTTAACGATCGTCGTTAGGTTCAACATTCACTTTAAGGTCATGCTAAATACACCAAAAGCTTAACGAACATTCTTGAACCCACCCATATACTTAACGATCGTCGTTAGGTTCAACATTCACTTTAAGGTCATGCTAAATACACCAAAAGCTTAACGAACATTCTTGAACCCACCCATAAACTTAACGATCGTCGATGGGTTCAACACTCACTTTAAGGTCATGCTAAATACACCAAAAGCTTAACGAACATTCTTGAACCCACCCATAAACTTAACGATCGTCGTTGAGTTCAACACTCACTTTAAGGTCATGCTAAATACACCAAAAGCCTAACGAACATTCTTGAACCCACCCATATACTTAACGATCGTCGTTAGGTTCAACATTCACTTTAAGGTCATGCTAAATACACCAAAAGCTTAACGAACATACTTGAACCCACCCATAAACTTAACGATCGTCGTTAGGTTCAACATTCACTTTAAGGTCATGCTAAATACACCAAAAGCTTAACGAACATTCTTGAACCCACCCATATACTTAACGATCGTCGTTAGGTTCAACATTCACTTTAAGGTCATGCTAAATACACCAAAAGCTTAACGAACATACTTGAACCCACCCATAAACTTAACGATCGTCGTTAGGTTCAACATTCACTTTAAGGTCATGCTAAATACACCAAAAGCTTAACGAACATTCTTGAACCCACCCATAAACTTAACGATCGTCGTTAGGTTCAACACTCACTTTAAGGACATGCTAAATACACCAAAAGCTTAACGAACATTCTTGAACCCACCGACAAACTTAACTAACATGATTGGATTCAATACTCACTTTTAGGACGTGCTAGGATATGGTAAAAGCTTAACGAAACTTCTCGAACCCACCCACAAACTTAACGAACGGAATTAGATTCAACATACACTTTGAGGACGTGCTTGAATACACCAAAATAATAACGAGTATTCTTGAACCCAACCACAAAATTAGCGAACTTTACTGGGTTCAACACTCACTTTAGGAACGTCTTTAAAAGGTCATAATATATAAAAAATCGACACAGCTTACGAATATTTTTAAACTTCATACTTTACAAATGTACTTTTAACTCACAACATACGTATCGCACATTTTCCGGTTTAAAGTTAAAAGTAATTAATCCTACAACACACGTTAGTACGATCTTGAACCTACCACTAAACTTACGATCGTGCTTAAACTCACTACACACGTTACAAATGTTCATTACACTAACCAAATACTTTACGGACGAGCTATAACTTATCACACACTTTACGGTTTAAAGATAAAAGTAAATAATCCTGCAACACACGTTAGTACGATCTTGAATCTACCGCCACCTTACGATCGTGCTTAAACTCACTACACACATTACAAATGTTCCTTACACTAACCAAAGACTTTACGGACGAGCTATAACTTATTACACACTTTACGGCTTAAAGATAAAAGTAAATAATCCTACAACACACGTTAGTACGATCTTGAATCTACCGCCAACCTTACGATCGTGCTAAAACTCACTACACACATTACAAATGTTCATTACACTAACCAAAGACTTTACGGACGAGCTATAACTTATCACACACTTTAAGGTTTAAAGATAAAAGTAAATAATCCTGCAACACACGTTAGTACGATCTTGAATCTACCGCCAACCTTACGATCGTGCTTAAACTCACTACACACGCTACAAATGTTCATTACACTAACCAAATACTTTACGGACGAGCTATAACTTATTACACACTTTACGGTTTAAAGATAAAAGTAAATAATCCTACATCACACGTTAGTACGATCTTGAATCTACCGCCAACCTTACGATCGTGCTTAAACTCACTACACACGCTACAAATGTTCATTACACTAACCAAATACTTTACGGACGAGCTATAACTTATTACACACTTTACGGTTTAAAGATAAAAGTAAATAATCCTACATCACACGTTAGTACGATCTTGAATCTACCGCCAACCTTACGATCGTGCTTAAACTCACTACACACGCTACAAATGTTCATTACACTAACCAAATACTTTACGGACGAGCTATAACTTATTACACACTTTACGGTTTAAAGATAAAAGTAAATAATCCTACATCACACGTTAGTACGATCTTGAATCTACCGTCAACCTTACGATCGTGCTTAAACTCACTACACACATTACAAATGTTCATTACACTAACCAAATACTTTACGGACGAGCTATAACTTATCACACACTTTACGGTTTAAAGATAAAAGTAAATAATCCTGCAACACACGTTAGTACGATCTTGAATCTACCGCCAACCTTACGATCGTGCTTAAACTCACTACACACGCTACAACTGTTCCTTACACTAACCAAAGACTTTACGGACGAGCTATAACTTATCACACACTTTACGGTTTAAAGATAAAAGTAAATAATCCTGCAACACACGTTAGTACGATCTTGAGTCTACCGCCAACCTTACGATCGTGCTTAAACTCACTACACACGCTACAAATGTTCCTTACACTAACCAAAGACTTTACGGATGAGCTATAACTTATCACACACTTTACGGTTTAAAGATAAAAGTAAATAATCCTGCAACACACGTTAGTACGATCTTGAACCTACCACTAACCTTACGATCGTGCTTAAACTCACTACACACATTACAAATGTTCATTAAACTAACCAAATACTTTACGGATGAGCTATAACTTATCACACACTTTACGGTTTAAAGTTAAAAGTAAATAATCCTGCAACACACGTTAGTACGATCTTGAACCTACCACTAACCTTACGATCGTGCTTAAACTCACTACACACATTACAAATGTTCATTACACTAACCAAATACTTTACGGATGAGCTATAAATTATCACACACTTTACGGTTTAAAGATAAAAGTAAATAATCCTGCAACACACGTTAGTACGATCTTGAACCTACCACTAACCTTACGATCGTGCTTAAACTCACTACACACGCTACAAATGTTCCTTACACTAACCAAAGACTTTACGGATGAGCTATAACTTATCACACACTTTACGGTTTAAAGATAAAAGTAAATAATCCTGCAACACACGTTAGTACGATCTTGAACCTACCACTAACCTTACGATCGTGCTTAAACTCACTACACACATTACAAATGTTCATTAAACTAACCAAATACTTTACGGATGAGCTATAACTTATCACACACTTTACGGTTTAAAGATAAAAGTAAATAATCCTGCAACACACGTTAGTACGATCTTGAACCTACCACTAACCTTACGATCGTGCTTAAACTCACTACACACATTACAAATGTTCATTACACTAACCAAATACTTTACGGATGAGCTATAAATTATCACACACTTTACGGTTTAAAGATAAAAGTAAATAATCCTACAACACACGTTAGTACGATCTTGAATCTACCGCCAACCTTACGATCATGCTTAAACTCACTACACACATTACAAATGTTCATTACACTAACCAAAGACTTTACGGACGAGCTATAACTTGTCACACACTTTACGGCTTAAAGATAAAAGTAATTAATCCTACATCACACGTTAGTACGATCTTGAATCTACCGCCAACCTTACGATCGTGCATAAACTCACTACACACATTACAAATGTTCCTTACACTAACCAAAGACTTTACGGACGAGCTATAACTTATTACACACTTTACGGTTTAAAGATAAAAGTAATTAATCCTACATCACACGTTAGTACGATCTTGAATCTACCGCCAACCTTACGATCGTGCTTAAACTCACTACACACGCTACAAATGTTCCTTACACTAACCAAAGACTTTACGGACGAGCTATAACTTATTACACACTTTACGGTTTAAAGATAAAAGTAATTAATCCTACATCACACGTTAGTACGATCTTGAATCTACCGCGAACCTTACGATTGTGCTTAAACTCACTACACACGCTACAAATGTTCCTTACACTAACCAAAGACTTTACGGTCGAGCTATAACTTATTACACACTTTACGGTTTAAAGATAAAAGTAATTAATCTTACATCACACGTTAGTACGATCTTGAATCTACCGCGAACCTTACGATCGTGCTTAAACTCACTACACACGCTACAAATGTTCCTTACACTAACCAAAGACTTTACGGTCGAGCTATAACTTATTACACACTTTACGGTTTAAAGATAAAAGTAATTAATCCTACATCACACGTTAGTACGATCTTGAATCTACCGCGAACCTTACCATCGTGCTCAAACTCACTACACACGCTACAAATGTTCCTTACACTAACCAAAGACTTTACGGTCGAGCTATAACTTATTACACACTTTACGGTTTAAAGATAAAAGTAATTAATCCTACATCACACGTTAGTACGATCTTGAATCTACCGCGAACCTTACGATCGTGCTTAAACTCACTACACACGCTACAAATGTTCCTTACACTAACCAAAGACTTTACGGACGAGCTATAACTTATTACACACTTTACGGTTTAAAAATAAAAGTAATTAATCTTACATCACACGTTAGTACGATCTTGAATCTACCGCTAACCTTACGATCGTGCTTAAACTCACTACACACGCTACAAATGTTCCTTACACTAACCAAAGACTTTACGGACGAGCTATAACTTATTACACACTTTACGGTTTAAAGATAAAAGTAAATAATCTTACATCACACGTTAGTACGATCTTGAATCTACCGCGAACCTTACGATCGTGCTTAAACTCACTACACACGCTACAAATGTTCCTTACACTAACCAAAGACTTTACGGACGAGCTATAACTTATTACACACTTTACGGATTAAAGATAAAAGTAATTAATCCTACATCACACGTTAGTACGATCTTGAATTTACCGCCAACCTTACGATCGTGCTTAAACTCACTACACACGCTACAAATGTTCCTTACATTAACCAAAGACTTTACGGACGAGCTATAACTTATTACACACTTTACGGTTTAAAGATAAAAGTAAAAAATTCCTGCAACACACGTTAGTACGATCTTAAATCTACCGCCAATCTTACGATCGTGCTTAAACTCACTACACACGCTACAAATGTTCCTTACACTAACCAAAGACTTTACGGACGAGCTATAACTTATTACACACTTTACGGGTTAAAGATAAAAGTAAATAATCCTGCAACACACGTTAGTACGATCTTAAATCTACCGCCAACCTTACGATCGTGCTTAAACTCACTACACACGCTACAAATGTTCATTAGACTAACCAAAGACTTTACGGACGAGCTATAACTTATTACACACTTTACGGTTTAAAGATAAAAGTAATTAATCCTACAACACACGTTAGTTTAATCTTGAATCTACCGCCAACCTTACGATCGTGCATAAACTCACTACACACGCTACAAATGTTCCTTACACTAACCAAAGACTTTACGGACGAGCTATAACTTATTACACACTTTACGGGTTAAAGATAAAAGTAAATAATCCTGCAACACACGTTAGTACGATCTTAAATCTACCGCCAACCTTACGATCGTGCTTAAACTCACTACACACGCTACAAATGTTCATTAGACTAACCAAAGACTTTACGGACGAGCTATAACTTATTACACACTTTACGGTTTAAAGATAAAAGTAATTAATCCTACAACACACGTTAGTTTAATCTTGAATCTACCGCCAACCTTACGATCGTGCATAAACTCACTACACACGCTACAAATGTTCCTTACACTAACCAAAGACTTTACGGTTGAGCTATAACGTATTACACACTTTACGGTTTAAAGATAAAAGTAATTAATCCTACAACACACGTTAGTACGATCTTGAATCTACTGCCAACCTTACGATCGTGCTTAAACTCACTACACACGCTACAAATGTTCCTTACACTAACCAAAGACTTTACGGACGAGCTATAACTTATTACACACTTTACGGTTTAAAGATAAAAGTAAATAATCCTGCAACACACGTTAGTACGATCTTGAATCTACCGCCAACCTTACGATCGTGCTTAAACTCACTACACACGCTACAAATGTTCATTACACTAACCAAAGGCTTTACGGACGAGCTATAATTAATTACACACTTTACAGTTTAAAGATAAAAGTAAATAATCCTGCAACACACGTTAGTACGATCTTGAATCTACCGCCAACCTTACGATCGTGCTTAAACTCACTACACACGCTACAAATGATCATTACACTAACCAAAGACTTTACGGACGAGCTATAATTTATTACACACTTTACGGTTTACAGATAAAAGTAAATAATCCTGCAACACACGTTAGTACGATCTTGAGTCTTCCGCCAACCTTACGATCGTGCTTAAACTCACTACACACGCTACAAATGTTCCTTACACTAACCAAAGACTTTACGGACGAGCTATAACTTATCACACACTTTACGGTTTAAAGATAAAAGTAATTAATCCTACAACACACGTTAGTTTAATCTTGAATATACTACCAATCTTACGATCGTGCTTAAACTCACTACACACGCTACAAATGTTCCTTACACTAACCAAAGACTTTACGGACGAGCTATAACTTATTACACACTTTACGGGTTAAAGATAAAAGTAATTAATCCTACAACACACGTTACTTTAATCTTGAATATACTACCAACCTTACGATCGTGCTTAATCTAACCACATACATTACAAATAAATTTAGTTAAAAAATAATCACGTACTTTACGGACGAGCTATAACTTATCACTCACTTTACGGTCTAAAGTTAAAAGTAGTTAATCCTACAAAACACGTTAATACTCACACACACGCACGCACACACACACAAATACACACACCCATACACACACGCAAACACACACACACACACACACACACACACACACACACAATACATATGTTCTTAAACTTATAACATATTTTTGTTTATACTCGTATAGACACACACTGACATATAAATCTATGATTCGTGTTTGCAACAATTCAATGGAAATGTTTCAACCTATATAGTTTTAATCAAAATAAAATTTTAATTAAAATTACATTACTTTAGTAAATAATATTTTTGTTTAAATGAATAAAATAAAAATATCTATGCTTGTCTAGATACATTAGAGAGGTCTAATTCCGTATCATTTTACGCTCTGTCGATATTTTCAAAACAATTCTCTCCGTCGCAAACAATCATTTGTTAAAGGAGTTGAAATAAATATCAAAACTAAAGGGATTTGAATTGTTTAATGTGTGAAATGTACATCTGTATACAGTAAAGAAATATGGGAGCAAATAACTCCTGTAAAATATTTAGGTCACGTTTGTATGCTGAGCGTACCATTGTTAATGTGGCGACGACATGATCTACACAGGCCGTTAACGTTTATAAATAAAAAGTGTGGTAATTTTTGGAATGATCATTGTAATCGTGTTTACTGATACAGAAGGTTAAAGCGTGAAGTTTTAACACGTCGCAAAGTTTTATCACAAAGTTAATAAGTATTTCACTGTACTTATTTCATTTTTATTTACGTGAAATAGTGAAGGTACGTACGTCTTCCTTTTAGACTAATGGTTTATAATCCTTTTCTTTAAAATACCCTACAATGGCTTTTTCTCCTTTCTGCCGTTTCTCTCATTTTCTTCTTCTTTTCCTCCTTTTTTTCCTTTAACTTCCATTTGTGCTTCTGTACCTCTATATCCTCCTATTGTGGCAATCGACCCTTAGACTACTGACGTATTCTACTCCTGTAGGCCTATCAGAACTCATTAAGCTGTTGCCCAGCTCCTTACGAACAACGTATTGTCATCTCCCAAGGGTAAACATACCGTCTTTCTAATATAGGAAGACCTTACTCTATAAAGATTAGATTTTCTATTTCCTTAGACAAAATTAACAATTCCTACTTAGGTTAACAAAACAAAAAAAAGATTTAGTTACTTATTATTAAGTAACATCAAACTAATATAAATATGATGTACATAAGACAGACTCACAATAGTAAGAAGCAAAATAGAATGCGAAATTATTAAAATAAATAATTCTATTCAATTATTGATTTTAATATTTGAAAAAATTTATTAACATCAAGTGTCATTCACTACGAGTTTAAAAAATGTATTTGAACTTTAGTGAATGCATAAAAAGTATTTTATAACCGATTAAAAATTTTAACAAGATGTGTATACACACACATATATATATAATAATAATAAATTAAAAATATTTCAAAAACAAGAATACTTTTAATGAATATATTTATTCAAAGCTTTTCGCCGATAAAATAGTACCAGCATCTTCAGGAAAATAATTATCTGATAAGATAATAATTATCTGAAGAGATAATTATTTTCCTGAAGATGCTGGTACTATTTTATCGGCGAAAAGCTTTGAATAAAAATATTCATTAAAAGTATTCTTGTTTTTGAAATATTTTTAATTTATTAACTATATATACAAGAAAACATATCACCATATTTACTTAATCATTAGTTCGTCACTGTACTTTGTATTTAACCTGACATTTGTGACGCGTGACGCATTGTTTAATCTGGCCATTATGATGTATTTTTCAATTCCTACTATTAGTTCACTCTCTCCCTATATTTATTCAAATATCTTGTTCAAATTTTCAATCGTTAATAAAATACTTTTATACATCCACCTAAGTTCAAGTACATTTTTTTAAACTTGTAATGGATGACACTTGATGTTGATAAAATTTTTTCAAATACTAATTAGCTTTCTATTTTGCCCCTTAATATTGTGATTGTGTCATATCTATATACAAATTTAACATATTAGTTGTGTTTATTTAATAAAAAGTAATTCAAATAAAAGTTTTCTTCGTTGACCTAAATAGGAATTGACTTTAATTTTTTTTTATATCAATTTTGTTTATTGTAAGACTGAATACAGTACTTCTATAGACAAACAAGTATCGATTCTTAGATTGCAGATGTTGTCGTGATTTGTCACCATTTGTGTATATACGCGTACCACGTAACCGTTCACTTAACCTTGAGGGATCGCAGTAGACGAGACGAGACATAGAGGGTTAGTATAAAAACTGTCCTACAAACATGATAAGGACCGACAAAAAATTATTTGCACGAGACGATGGATATTAGATAAATTCGATGATATCTTAACTTCGGTATGAAATAACAATGTTTAAATATGTATAGACATATCAGATGCAGGGCTGTTGATGTATACATTCTTAATATGTAATATGTTTTCAGAAGTGATAGTACACGAAAATCTAGTGTGATCTCTCACGGCCAAGTGCATTGTTAGGTGGTCTGCACTTTTATACAAGTGTTCACTGATAAAGACAACATTGTCGTTGAAACATCTATGACTATTTACAAAAACTGTGAGCTGTGAGGACTGAGTGTTGTAATAACAGGTAATTTACAAAGAAGTAATGTATTGCAAAACTATAAATTAAATCACTTTTTGATTAGCAGAATCTATATATTAAATACATCAAGTTTGGCTTATTAAAGCTATATTCTAAAAAGAATGCCGTGAAATAGAGCTTTGGAAGTTGTAAGATGAAGACTGATAGGTTCTTCTTAGTTATAACACATTATTTCAATAAAGCCTATGCAAGGGCTAAATATTGGTAAATGATCCCTTATAAATGTTAAAGTATACAACCACATAAAAGAAACAAGATACACATACACAGCCATTTACCATAACCTAGAAATCTTACACATCAACAAAGAAGAACCACATCTCAACACACTAGAACAATATGAAATTTACAAACACAAAGTACAATCATATTAAACCAGCAAACCCTATATAAATCACACATACTCTTTGATACTATCGAACACCTACCTTTAAAACCGTCACCACTTGACCCGACATCTCCAAGCAAAAGACACTGATAGAGATAGCCACATAGCGACCGAAAATGTTCTGAGTTAGTAGGGTTTTACAAATTTACAAAATTTAAAGTTCGGATAGTCATAAACTAATGTTAAACTATATATGCGCAGTGAGAAATCTAAGAGGAAAGGTTTCTTCCGATAGGATGTTTCAGATATAGCTCTAAAATTATCTCGAGTTCAAATAATACTCTCTCAAAACACGTCCAGGTCGTGTGATAGAAGTAACACTTAATAAACTTCCTAACAAAAATCTTGTTGCTTCTACGTTTTTGACTGTTCTTGAACTTTCGTGAGACTTTCCGTGTTTCTTAGTGAAGCCCGACCTTCATGAGCGAAAGCCGTCTGCACCGAGTTTATGGGGGGGGGGGGGGGTTGTGAAGCACCAGTCTGTCTCGAGCCGTTGCCGTATCTGTATCGGGTCACCACTTCGCCACCGTCTTTCCACTAGCCGGGCGTCACGATGTTCCGCAAGACCATTAAGGAAAAGAAGCGGTGCCACTATGTACATCTTTCTCATTGTACGAGTCATTATGAGTCGTAATGGAACAGAAAAGACGGCTCTCTTCATTCACAAGACACACTATAGACATCTGTTCTGGGTTTTTTTGGACAATACAAATCGAGAGTTGTTTACAACACTTTAAAACACGCTTGTAAATAATAACGTTGCAAGTTGTTATAATGCTACCAACAATTAATTACTAGCGCTCAAAGATATGTCGTCAAAGCATATGCGAGACCTGTACATTAGCAAATGATATCGTATTCCGTTTACTCTCCGCTGTACACATCTCTGAGGGATGCTCACAGCTGAGCAAGTTGTTTGTCTCACCTCAGCTTACAAATCCCACACGTCCTCGTTTACCTTTGGCTGCGTCCCTTGAACAGGAGGAACAGATGAGACAAGGGAACGGTAATGCAGCCAGAAATCCCATCGGGCGCTGATGTTGACATTCTAAGGGAGGTTAATTTATCTCTCCGTGGCAACGTTTGAAAATTAAAGCTATTATAAAAATTGAAACAAATTGACAATATACGAGTAATTAAACTTCTTTGTTTTCTTAATTTAAATACATCCTAAATTATAAGAGCTCTCAATATATATTAAAATATTCTACTTCCACATGTTATATTGATTAGGTAAATCAAGGAATTTATTTTAAATTCTTTCAAGAAAAAACAGGTAATTTTTTTATTAGAAAATGTTAATTTCTATATTCTCAAAACTTCAATCCATTTGAATAATATTGAGCAGACTGCAAAATTTTTTGAAAGCTCGTTGAAAACGTTTTTCTCTGTTACAAGGATTTTATCTTGTGTATAAGGCTTAGATCTCCAATTTAGATGTCCTTCTTAAGTTTTGCTTTATCAGATTGGCGGTCATCGCAAAACAAAGCTGCGCTCATTGGAGTCTTTTACAAATATTGTACAAGCTTAGTTATTATCAGATCTAAGGTTCTTATCTCACACACACACACGCCCACACACACACACACACACACACACACACACATACACACACACACACACACACACACACACACACACACACACACATACATACACACACACACACACACACACACACACACACACACACACACACACTCACACACACACAGACACAGACACACACACACACACACACACACACACACACACAGACACAGACACAGACACACACACACACACACACACACACACACACACACACACACACACACACACACACACACACACACACACACACACACACACACACACACACACACACACACACATACACACACACACACACACACACACACACACACATATATATATATATATATATAAACTTTAAGTTTATTTTTTATTTCATAAGTCTTATACTTCAACTTTATTTATTTATTCGACAATTGATCTTAATAAATATTTAATTTGTTAAGGTAATGACAGGTCAGAGACCAATTCATACACTCTACGTTTCGATTTGTCATTACAAAATTCTTTCCAAGAGCTAAAAGCTTATTAATTTATTATTACACCATAATTTACAGTTTTACATTCATAAACAATTGTTATAACATCAATAAAATCTTCCTAATAAATATTAAGGTTTACAAATGAAACTGCACTATTAGTAGGTAGTTGTGCTATTAAAATTTTATATGCTATTACGTATTTGATTTTAATGCTGTTATAAGAATTGTTTATGAATGTAAAACTGTAAATTATGGTGTAATAATAAATTAATAAACTTTTAGCTCTCAAAAAAAGGTTTTCGGGCAGAAAATTAAAACTTAGAGTGTATTTATATTAGCATGAATTGGTCTGTGATCTGTCATTAAAGTTTTATAATAACATATTTATTTATTTTTACTCGTCCATTCGTTTAACACCCAAAACACCCAGAATTGTTAAATAACGACGTAGCTTGTTTTTACAAACAATATAATATAATTTATTCCTCCAGGACTAGCTTTCCTGAAACCCTGACTAGTGAATGATGGAAACATGTTTTAATTTTGAGGTAAAGATTGCCTCGATTCCATATTTGGTCTGGTTTGATTTGTAGCCGATAAAATATTTTATTTCGAAAGAAGATATAAGTAGAAAAATATGTGATTCAAGCGTTTGTAGTCAAATATTAACAGAATAAAATATAAACAAATACAAATGATTTATTCCATTCACACCCGAGACTTTGTGTGGTTTGACTTAGCGTTACATACTAATCGTATAACACTAGACTGTATCTACAATCTTTCATATACTGATAGATGCACCTACCAATGTCTTAATATCTATTTTATAGGAAAGATTTCCTAGATTTGTATATAGTGGCAGTATTTTGCTAAGCACTTTATATTTTATGGCCACAACCAATTCTATTATAACCGGATACTTTACAGCTGTATTGTAAATTTACTTTAAAGCTGTACTTTATAGCTTTAATATTGAAATACCTGTTCTTTTCTGTTTTGGAAAAACATTCGAGCGTATATACAATACTCTTCTATAGAGAAACATCGCGTATTTAAGCTTTATGTGGATTATAAAGTGAGAGAATATATGTATTTTAACCATCAGAGGCAAGTTTCATTATTCAATTCCTACTATTAGTTCACACTCTCCCTAAGTATTTATATAGCCTACCTTGCTCAACATTTTCATCGTTAATAAAATACTTTATATTCATCCACTCACGTACAAATACATTTGTTCTAAACACGTAGTGGATGGCAGATGATGTTAATACAGTTTTATCAAATATTAATTCATTAATTAAATTCAATGAATTAATTCTACTTTTATACGGAAGAAACATTCTTCAAAAAGGGGCAAGGTATGCAATATTATTATTTCGTCCCATTTAAGTTTAAAACAAGTGATAGCAAATGATTTTATAATACAACTTATTTCATAATATAGGTAATGTGGTAGATCAGCTGTTTTATTGGATTTATCATGTTAATGTATTTATACTAATTGTATTTTTTTAATAAGTGACTAAATTTAAAATTTTAAAATATTCTATTTATATTATTAGTTTTTCCGTGTATCTAAATCGTCAGGTATATTTAATTTGGTATGTTGGTGACGTGTGAAATAAATATAAATTCCACCACTTAACGTTTGTTCCACTTAATTGAGTTTCAATACATTTATTGCTTAGGCTTTTGATATCGGGCACGACAAAACCCCGGTTTATTATATATTATACGATTGGGTAGAAAGCTAAATTAGGGCTAAATAGGTGGATGCTAATTAAGGTGAATTCTTTATTATTACCGGTGTTAAAATCTCGCGAAATGCAGGTGACGTATGAACTGCGCACTGTATTATTCAATTCTTTCAGCAACGGAACAAGAAATGCCTCTTTTCTCTCGTCAAATATTCTATTACATTATACATAGACTGACATTTGTGATTTACATTTAATGAAAAATTTATATTTCGCGTTAGTGCGATTTACAATGCATAGTGCTATTCAAGGTTGGGGTGAAACTTTCATAAATAACACGGAGGGATAGCGAGCCACTCAAAATCATTTCCTTAAAATTATTTCGATGTAGAGATACAGTAGAATTCCAACTATCCGAACTCTGATTAACCGAATAGTTAATTATAATTATCACTTTTAAATTTTCAGGAAAAAAATTACCATAGATAAGTACTGTGATTTCCAAAATAATGATTCTACCTTTTTTTCTCCGCAACGCTAGTGTACTCGCGGCGCAAACATTATTTGGATGTTGAGCCAAAGTCTCAGTATAGTTTTGTTTAGTTGCCTACGGTCTGTCGCCAGTTGGCCGGCCCGCCCCGACTGTAACTATTCGTTATGATTAGTCAATCAGTGTGTCTTTGATTGGCGTCTGTCCATCGTTTTTTTTGTGAGTGAGTTTCGTTTTTCACCATGGCTTGTAAAAAACAAAAATGTTCTTTTATCTTTAGCAGATAAACTAATTATAGAAAAATCAGATACAGGAGTTACGGGTAAACAGTTGGCTGAGATATACGGTGTTGGACAATCAACGGTTTTAGACATTAAAAGCAGGAAACCTTGATGTCAGTGTTTGAAAATGAAAAGGATAGTTTTTCTAGAAAATCAATAAAGGTAGCAAAAATACTCCGTAAAGATATAGGTAGAAAATGGTTTGGGCCCAATTCTTTTTAAGAAAACTAAGATCTTGGATCCTTGTGAAAAAGTTTAGAAAAAAATAAAACTATAAAAAATTATTTTCTATCATTTACAAGCTACATACAGTAATAAAATGATAAAATATTATTTTCTATCATTTACAAGTTACATACAGTAATAACAGTAAACCTTCTCTAATCCGGCCCATCCAGTAGTCCGACGTTTCCGTCAAGGAGGGAAGATGTAAACATAACCAATATGTAAACATGACTTGTATATTTTTCACTGCATGTCGACTCAGAATTATATCTCAGTGACCGAGTGACATTCACGCCGCCTGGTTCGAGCCGTGTGTTGTTGAAGTAGTTATGCACAGTGGCTTACTAAAGTGAAAGGGAACAATGCCATTGCACTGTAAAAGGAAAGATATTTATATTTTTTTACCGTTAAAGATGAGGTAACCTTTTATTGTAAAGTACAGACAAGTATATTTTTTCTCGTTTTATCATTTAAAATATAGTACAGGACTATTTTGCTATGTTTTCTTTATTTTTGGCTAACCCGGATGAACTACGGAAATATGCACTGTTGACTATTCAAACATATCCTCAAGAAAATTGGCTCCATATTTATATAGACGGTTCTATGCTTTTGAACACTGGAACCGGGACAGGCGTGTACTCACACCTTTTTCAAAAAAGTCAAGCAGTTGGGATATACTCAAGCAACTACGATGGTGAGATAGCTGGAATAAGAACAGCCGTTAAAGAGCTGAGGCTAGCCACAGAGAAAGAACAACTGAATTGCAGAAGAGTTGCTATTTTCATCGACTCACAAGCTGCAATTATCGCGTAAGCCAGCAGCACTCCCATTGACTGCAGTTTAACACTAGAAGGTAGAAAAAGTCTCGCAAAACGCATAGAAGACGGTTGGATTGTCCACCTCCAGTGGATCCCAAGTCATGTGGGAATCCCTGGTAATGAGAAAGCCGACAAATTAGCGAAGGACAGAGCAAACATGCAACAGCCTATTTCCCTTGTCAGGTTAACATCTGCTAAAAGCCATATAGAAACTGCAGTCAGACAACACTGTAAATCTGTTCACCTGGAGGGAAGTAGAGGAAAGAAGTGGCAAACGTTACTGTTGGATGGGCCTCTCCCCCGAAACCTAAGCAGAGCGGCTGCCGTCGCTCAATTTCGTACTTGTACTGGGCATGATTACCTCCAGGCACATCTTCACCGTCTTGGTCTGGTGGACACTGACATATGTCCCCTATGTCTAGGAGAAAGGCCAAAGTGCCCCGAACTGGCGAACATAACTCCACAGTTGTCTCGTCTCTACTGGGAGGCTCGACGCCGAATGGCTTCTTTGCCAAGGGCAGGTACTGGATAAAGTAAGTAGGTAAAGTAAGTCTTTATTTTTGGTCAATACAATGAATATTGTTCAATATACTGTACATTGTTTTTTAATGAGATCTCCAGTAATCTAATGTTGTCAGTAATCTGGCAGTATCTCAGCCCCATATCTGCCGGATTAGTGAGAGTTTAATATTCTATCAGAGAAGACAATGATGAAGATCGGCACATAGTGATCGAAAACGTTCTGTCTCAGAGAGTTTTAACAAAGTTACAAAATTTAACGTTCGGATAGTTATAAACTATTGTTTAAGTGATTAATAGTTTAATACACTTTTGCTCGTCTTTTTTTCGAAATTTCTGTTCATCAGATTCGAGTTCGGTCCCAATTAACTCTGATAATCGGAATCTACTGTAACTCATTTCTATTGTTAGTCCAATATAAATACTGCCAATTCAATGTCTGTTTGTTTTTAATGTTTTGAGATTTGCAATAGAAGTGTTAACACAGGAACAGTTTATGTAGCTTACATTAGTAGAAATTTAAGTCGTAACGTCCTATGAACTCCTAATGTGGACTAATTTTTTGGAAAATATTCTTACGAATATATTGGTTCAACACATTTTAATAAATTTCATGAGGAAAGAAGTTATATTTTGTTTTGTTTTAGATTCGATAGTTAACTTTATAAGGATTGTGTAAACCAACAAAACAGCTCTAAATTTACTTGCTCTCCTCAAAATCGTGTTGAGTTAAAATTGAGGAAAACCCCATACTTTCCTAGATGAGGAAAGTGACAAATTGACGGATGAAAACATTCGCCAAGAAACTAGAAAGTGTTTCCCGTCCATGATGAGGAGTAACTCCTCCTGTTTGGGAAGTAATGTCCCCCCTCAGAATAACGACCGTTCTGTAATGTGTCTTTTCAACGATTGAATCCAAGTTCATTCACTTTGGAAACGTTCGCGCTCAAGTTTTTTTTCTTTACGTGTTTGCCTCTTGAACACTGATCGGTGCGAAAATTTAAAAACAAGTCGTCTCACCAATAAACGAGCTTAAAATAATATCTTTCAACAATTTATTGCCACAACCAACACCCCACTCGGGGAGTTAATTGCGTCTTCAAACCGGGGCACTATAAGCCGTGTTAATGCAGAAGGACACTCGATGATTAAGCTATCGAAGCGCACACACTCGCAAGCGCTTACCTCCAAAGGCTTACCTCTAAACGCTTACTCCCTCGTGATGAGTCACAATATAGCAATTGGTCAACAAAACTAAACTTTATAAAACTTGTTACATTTAGCGATGAAAACTTGGAGCAACTGTGGCGTAATTCTATTTAAGTAAATAAATTCTCTTAATCTCAAAATAAATATTTTGATTAAGCCCTTATCTACAAGTCTCGTATGGGGGCTGGAAATTAGTTCTGAGGAAACAGAATACTTGCCAGTAGGATGTGCAGTGCAAGTTTTAAACATCAATGGAAAGATTATAAAAAATACTAAAGAATATAAACATCTAAGAGTAGCAGTGACTGATGATGGAAACAATAGAAAAAAAGAATTGAAGACAATAGGGAGAGGACGAAATATTACAAATCAAGAAAACTCATATTTATAGAATAAGGGCTTAAAGGGAAGAACAAAAAGACACTTATTTACAACACTGGTGGAGAATACAGTGACTCACTTATCTGAAGTTTAAACAAAAAACAGTTTCTGCAGAATATGTAGATACACATTACAGGATCACACAAGAACGGAAAGAATCAGATAAATAATGTTTGTAGAGACATCATTTACAGACACCTGAGAAAGAAAGCAGCTTTCCTGGTGTGGTCATATGAGAAGAATGTTAGATTACCATTGAAAACTTGGAAATGGAAACAAAAATGGAGACCAAGGTATTTATAGATACATCTCTCTCTCTCTTCAATGTATATATATATATATATATATATATATATATATATATATATATGTGTGTGTGTGTGTGTGTGTGTGTGTGTGTGTGTGTGTGTGTGTGTGAGTGTATTAATGTGTGTGTGTGCGCGCGCGCGTGTGTGTGTGTGTGTACAATACAATTGAAAAGCTATCACCTACAGAGGGTTACATTTAGGAAATTTTTACTAACATTGTTGGATTCTGCATATCATGTCTTGGCAATAGCAGGTAATTACGCGACGTAATTACATCGATATCTAATGAATATTTAATGTAATTTAACAATTATCGGGAATAGATATTAATGAATTTTTTATTAACTATAAGACTGACATACTTACGGTTTATTTGGACTTAATTTCCAAGAAGTATGTAGAATCAAAAAATTGCCTAAATGTTACTAATTAAAGATTTTTGGTTTTGTAGACCAAGGTGTCTGCGATAGAAATGTAGGTAAGCCGGCGGGCCGGGTAATCGCGAGTGTGTGTGTGAGGGTCGCCTAATCTTTGGGGCGTTCCCGAGTCTGGATGGAGTACAACACCTATAATGTGCAACGATTTTTTAAAAATATTATTCAAAAACACTTGTTAGTTATATTTTAAAATGACAATCCATCCGCGAACTCATATCAACGTCAGATAAACACGCGGCTTACAATGAAATAGTCAGTCATTGTTTTTTGACATTATTAAGGTTGTATATATGAATCCTAAATTACTATTCTGTTTTTCCATAATTTCTGTACCAGTACTTTTTTTTTATACGTTTAATGTTTAGAAACTGTGCTGTATCAGCTGTTTATTATGTGTTCTATAAGTTTTCTATTTTTAAATTTCCCTTAGAGAACTCTCTATAGTAAAGAAAGCACAAGCCGTTTTATTTATTGTATGTCGAAATGTCTTTATCATAGTATAATTTTATAAATAAATATCAGCTTGTAGTTGAGTTTTAAATTTTCCTTCTACTAATCAGTGAATTTCTTTTCCGATGTCGTATTTATTCAATTTCACAAAGTGGAATAGTTTCGTATTTGTAATGGAAAAGTTCTTTTCCGTTATTTTATTGTTTATAATTGCAATGTTATTCTATGATACCATTCATTTCCAGACCAAAATTTTTCCCCTACTATTAGTTCACACTCTCCCTTTATATGTCTTTTATCACATTTTCAATCGTTATTAAAATAAACATTTTATTCGTCTACTAAAGTTCAAATACAAATGTATACTTGTTTTTAAACTTGTAGTGGATTATACCTTGATGTTAATACATATTTTATCAAATATTAAATCACTAATTAAATTTAAAATGAATTAATTTTGGTTTTATAGGGAACAAACGTTTCAGAAAAGGAGCAAGGTATGCAATATAGTTATTTCGTCTCATTTTTCGTAAAATAAGTGATAACATTATTGCATTAAACAGTTGATGTTACGTTATAGGCTATGTGGTAGAACAGATGTTTTAACGCAAAAGTTATGTTACTTTATTTATATTAATTGTAATTTAAAAAAATTAATAATGTAATTATTATTGTAATTATAAATACAATTATTGTAATTGTAATTGTAATAAAAAGTAACTAAAATAAATTTTTTCTTTGTTGACCTCAGTAGTAATTGACATATTTTCATGTGACTGGTTTTTTTAACATTTCCAGTGCTAATTCAGGGCACAATAAATGGTAGTAGTGGTAACATCTACTTTTTATAGTCTGTTATTGACGGGAAAAATTGTAACTAGATGCATATGCGATTTATTAGTACCTAACCAATTATAATTATTTTACTTATTAGTTTCTATCATTAAAATCTTTTGCTCAACCTCAAGTCTTTGATTGAGCGTCACTGGAAAAAATTAATAGTATAAACTATAGCTAATTCAGTCAAAAATAAATAGATCAGTAATGAATCGTGACTAGATAATGACTTAATAATACAAAACTATGTTAAAAACGTTTTCTAATGCACATCGGTTTGATATTATGTTCATCGCGTAATCATAGTTATATAACTATACTTTTACAGTAAATTATGATAAGAAGTTTTCTTTACTTAATTAACTCGTTTGCTTCTGTAATCTCTGAATTGTTGTGCGACAAGCATTACCGCGGTCAGATCGTTTCAAGTTTGCATTGTTTCAGCTTTAGGTGAGTATGTTTTCAAGGTTTTTTTATTGGATTTTATTATATTTGACTTTGAAGGAATTATAACAAAAACATTTATTAGATACTTTGTTTTAATTCCGAAATGTAGTAGTAAAATAACTTATAAATACATACTGTAGTAAAAGTCAAATAAAAACATATCAAGCATTGTTTCTGACGGAAATGTTAAAAAAAAAAGTTAATTTGATGGGTTATTTGAGCTGTCAGCATACACCTGTTCAACAACAACCTTTCCACAATAGTTATTTAGTAAATGTATTTTTGTAATTATGATTTTAAAGTCCCTTTTAATTTTTCTTTATATATTACTAATGACTAAGCTGTTAATTTGATCTCACTACTTTTTAAAGTTTTCTGTATGACAAGTATTTTTCAATGTTCTATAGTGAGAAAAATTCCGTGATCGTTGAAAAATTGCTCATACGTATTGGGCATAGTATGTTTGATACTTGGCTCCTATTTAGGGCTTCCATTAGTGTATAATTTTCTAAATATACAGTTTTTTACACTGTCATTCCAATATTTTGTTATTACTTTTGTTTCTGTGTGTGTAGGTTAACATTTATAATGTCAATAATTGCTAACTTTTTCAGCTTTGACAAAATGAAGATACTCCACCAGTTGACGTATCTTGTGGTTGTATGTTTGATCCTGATGGCAACCATTTCTGATGCTTGTAAACAAGAAGGGGAACGGGTAAGTAAAGCATACGAAATATTTAGACATGAGTACGAAATTACACCTGACGAAAAAAATCAGTTTTTACTAAAATTAATCAAACACACGAAGGAATAAAGCTTTACTCACATCATAAGGCATTCTCATTTCATAAAACACGAAACTACTGAATTTTTTGAAGGTTAAGTTGCTGGAGGTTACACTGAGATATTGATGTGTTAGAAAAGTCTTTCTTTTTACAGCTAATGTATTTCTAATGTTTCTTAACAGATGGTACGATTAATGTCTGTATATTTAAATTTATTATAAAATGTATAAGTGTATCATGTTTTGTTACAAACCAAGCTATATTAGCTGTTTGTTGATTTTATATCAACGAGCATTGGCGTTCAAGTATTAATTTTTATATGTCTTTAATCGGTTTTCATTAGTAAAGAAATGTCATGCTCTTTATAGCGGGAGATTAAATGTACATTAAGGGTAATATTTATTTACGTTTAATGTATTTTTTAAATGCTAATAAAGTATCTGCCAGTTAATTTCTTTCTGCGATGTACTTTTTTTTATTTTGTATTCTCAGTTTGATTAATGAGGGATTTGAATACGCACTGAATAATTTATTTTATCAGGTAATAAATCACCTTCGATTTTATGTTCAGAATTCTAAATATTTTAAAACAATGATGGTGCATTTTAACTTCTCGGAATTTTTAAATATGGCTCCCTTTCCTTGATTGGTTTTCGATTCCAATAGCGCTCAACAATAACAATAAAATTCCTTTATATGAAAATAATTATTAAAATAACCACTAAAGAACATAAGCAGCATTTCAACAAGAAGACAAAAAGAAACTAGAAAGAGAGTGTTAGAGAGAGACTGAAAGGAATACAGAAAGATAGAAAAAGAAAGAGGAGAAGATATAAACAGATAGACTAAAAGGGGGAGGGATACATGTAGAGGGGGATAGGAGACAGAGAGAAAGGGAGACAAAGAAAAGGAGAGAGAAAGAGACAAATGACATGAAAAGATTGTAAGGAGAAGAGACACATGTAGAGGGACGTATAGAGACAGACAAACAGAGAGCGAGAGAGAAAAATGAAAGGAGAAGAGACAAATTGACAGGCTAGAAGGAGAGACATATGTAGAGATTGGGATAGAGAGACAGACAGAGAGATAGAGGAAGAGAGAGGAAGAGACAAACGAACAGAATGGAAGGGAGAGTGATACACGTAAATGGGGATAGCGAAAAAGACAGAGAGAAAGCTCGAAGGTAAAAGGGGAAAAGGAAGACACAAACTGACAGACTGAAAGGGGAATAGATAAATGTAGAGAGCAGGGTAGAGAGTCAAATAGAGAGAAAGTGAGACCGAGAAAGGGAGAGAGATATAGGAAAACGGACAGACTGAAAGTGAGAGATATATATATTGAGATGGCTATAGAGAGAGAGACAGAAATTGCGAGATGGGTAGAAAGATGTAAACAGAAAGAGCGAAAAAACCAGGTAACGAAAAGGAGAGATACAAACAAACAGAAAGCGAAACAGAGAGAAAGAAGTTAGACCATCAGAACGACAGACAAAAAAGGAGACCTAACAGAGAGGATAGGGAATAGAGAAAGAGAGAGGAAGCACATATTCTTGTCATGGACTTAATGACTTTTTAATATTATCACTAAATATTGTGTCACGGTTCTTCCTCTCCGTCTCGCCTAGAGAAGTCCATCCCCACCATGCTCTTCTTTTGTCACTTCGCTTCTTTTCAAACTTTTCGGCTCTATTTACTACTCATTGTACTGAAAATATCAATACAAATATAATTTTTTTTGACCTAAGACATTTATCCTCTAAACAACAGAAACAATTCTAAATAGTAAGTATGCTCTGATGTAGGTTGTTAATGTCATTGCATCAACATTATCCGTTTAGTTACCTTAGGCTCTTGGTTTATTCTCTTCGTTTTTTAAGGCCTTTTGCAATCTTACTTTATAGTCCCGAATAGATAATCACAGTTTGGTATTTGTTCACATTTCCATCCTCTTTATTGCCTGGCTTTCTGATATGAATAGACGAATATTTATTTATACGTTCTCATACCCAGTTTCTGACATCCTTTATGTAACTTTTTCATCTTTTTCTATTAGCTCACATTCCTCTCAATACAAATTGTCAAACGTTAATAAAATAGGTTTTTATATCATGATTGAATATATTTTTTAAACCTGTAGTGGATGGCAATTGATATTAACACAGTTTGTTTTTGTTATTCATTCCCAATTACCCTTCTCTGTCACAGAGATCACGATTATGAGCTGCTTACAAGAATATAAGTTATGAGCGGCATACTCATAGTTACGTTTCATATTTTAAAGTAGTGATTTTCATTCTTATTTAAAACGATTTCTCATATTTTAACCTCAGATAAGATTGGCAATACTATTAGCTTTCTCTATAACCAGTGAATATTCGGAAAGTTGAAGCCATCAGCCACTGTGGTAAAGATGGTTTTGCTCACGTGACTGTGTGCTTTCTGGAAGACTAGTGACGTCAGTATTTTCTTTGGTTCGATCCTCGTGACAGCTGGGAAGGCTAAGAAAAACTGAACGTCTAAAACTGGAACAATATACGATACACTATTTCAATGTCGCATGGATTCCAACAGTATATACAATATGATTGTAACAGTTTTATTTTATGTAAAAAAAATGAGATTTGTATTGAGTCATTAGTTCCAAATTAATTAAGAATGGGTGACAAATTATTTATTTATATTAATTAATTAATTAAAGGACTGTTATTATTAATTATTCATTAAATCTCCCCCCCCCTCTAGTCAATTTCTTAAAGTTTATATTAACGAGCTAATTTGACTGGAGTAGTTACATAATTTATAGATAATCACTACAGCTATTAACTAGTAGTAATTATAGAATAACGATTGTATAACTAACTCATAGTAATAAAAATAATTATACATGATAATTATAAAATTGTTTGGATAAGTAAAGTTTTCAAATTAGAGTTAATGTTTTTATTACCTTTTAATATTACTGTCAGATTTACCTTGGAGAGAACTTCTCCAACTTACATGGCTTTATACACAATTCTAGATATATCTCGTTAGTCGGCTTTAAGAAGTGTCAAACTTTTGGAAACCATTATTGTAGTTTCTTAAATTTAACATTGCAATGAAAATTATTTAAAAAAATAGCTTGTGCCAATCAGGGGAGTGGCGACAGTAGTGAAAATAATAAAACTGGGTATAGCCACGCATATAGAAATTTTGATTTAGAAATTACGTAAACATTTGTTATCAGAGACACCTAAGAATAAATTCATTTAAAAATGGATTAAAAATACATAACTCATTATTATCGTTATAATGAATTATTTATATTGAAGCTTATCATAATTTAAATAAATAATATATTTAATAACCGATCAAAATTATTTAATAACATTTTTCTTTAACAATATTCATTAAATAATGTAACGATCTACGTGTTAAACAGTTGTTTTACAACATAGCGTATAACATAAAATCAGCTGTTTCCTGAAATCATATGTTATTATTTAATTCACTTTCAGGTGGCTCATAGCATAATCTGATGGAATCAATACTGAAGTGATTAATCTGATGAAAATTTTACTGTCGCAGAATTGTACGTTTATATCCATCCAAAGGGCTTTTGTAGCCGTCCCTATAAAAGTTTTCACTTTAAAATTCAGATGTACAAATAGAAATACAAGGGTTAAACAGGGTTTAGGGAAATCATAGTAGAATGATTGAAGTTAAATCTGACTCCTATGTAGGATCACTGACGTCACTATAAGCTTACAGTTGGGCTGAAAAACAATGAAGCTGCTGAATTAAAAATAAGGTCTTAATTTAGTCCACTTTGTATGCCATCTACTGCTAATAAACTGAACTAGCTAAATAAAAAAATACGGGAATGAAAATTATTTAAATAAAAATCTAGAAGTAATAATAGTTTATGTAAAACATTTCGTTACTCAATAGCGTATTATGATACTGTAGGAATTTAAATAAAAAATAATTCTAAATGTTTAAAATAATTAGGCTGGTAAAAATGCATTTTCTATTTCTGTTACAGTGCAAAGGGCCGAACTCTTGTTGCAAAGGATTGTTCTGCGCCTCCATGTATTCCGATAATTTTGAATTAACCTGCAGGGGGAGGTTGAAGCTATGAGGTTTAGACACTAAATTTAAATGAAGAAACTTTAACTATGAAATCTAAAAGATGGGAAGGAACATTAATTTCCAAATAAAATTTAGCATAAAAAATATACAGGGATTTTTTGAATCCTTTATGTAAATAAAATCTATGATTATAGTTAATAATAATAACCTAATAATAATATTTGTTGTTGGAAAAGAACTATATTTCTGGTGTTAATAGGTTATATACTTCTCTATAAGCAGTACACGGCTAGAGCTAAAGAGAACGAAAACGTCTGAGCTGGTATAGTGTCCTGTTGTATTGTTCTGGGTCTAATAAAATATATGTAATAGACAAGTCCAAACAAGAAATATAATTTAATAGATATTCAAGGAATATGAGTATATAGGGTAAAATAATGCAATGAAGGAAGACAGTTGGTCTAATAATCAAATAGGGTGTATCAAGGCGCTGTTTATATTACAGAACTTATATCTGGCAGTGTACAAAGTCCTTAGGAACACAGAAATAGCATTAAAACGTTCTTATCATGTTCGAAAATTAAAGAAACATTCGAGTATCAAACGTTTTGAAAGAAAAGAAAAAAATAACATTACTTTACACCAAACACAGAACTTTATTCAGTCAAGGTCGGTTCGTAAGAGAGAGCACTTTGTTATACTAGTTGTAGTTGTTACAATTACAAACTACCCACTTAGGATGAGTTTTGTCATTAACAAATATTAATTTACCAAACGTATGATAACCGATTGAGAAGTGAAATAGAGTAAATGTGACTGTATGTTTGTTGCATAACTATACACAAGCACGCACACACACACACACACACACACACACACACACACACACTGTAACGGGCTGAAATGTCCCGTCACAATTCAAGAAAAAATTGAAATAATCTCAATTTATAAAATACAATTTAAATAAAATTTCCAAGCCATGAATATTGATCATTAAGTGTATAATTCTAAAATAAATTGTAATTGTACAAAAATAATGACTTCGGTAGGGTTTTGTGTGCTATGTAAAATTCAGGTTTCTACAATATTTTATATAAACAGTTTTAAGACAAGAAAAAACGGCAAATCCAAGTCAGACAAGCAAATCGAGGGTGGGGGAATAGAGACGATAACTGTCGCTGAGCGTTTAGGCGCTCTCTCGTAATTAGGCCACTGACCGGGAATGGTCACAGTATCTGTTAAATTAGAAAAAATACCATAATGAATTTCTAGAGCGTAAACTCGAGGCCGCGGAGTGCGGGAATAATGTAGTATGTCTTAATTAATGTCTAGTGAAAACTAGACATCGAAATATGAAAAATCACGGTTAAAATTTTCATTTGTCAAGAAACTGGCTTCGCCGAATTTGTCCGTTCCTGGTTATGTAAAAAAGTTCCAATGTTTGCAAATAGAGAAATAGTAAAGTATATGGAAAAAGATAGAAAGAATATTAGACATATTTATAAAATAAATTCATTCATAATATCTAAGGAAATCCAGTAAAGTTTGTTAGAACCAGTAGTTAAATAAACTGGGAAAAATATTTATCAATATTTAACCTGAAAAATATAAATGATTTCTCAACCAGAAATTATTAAACAAAGTCAATCATACATTATTTAGTATCTACTGAATAAATGATAAAATTTGAAATTTAGTTTTAATTAAAATATTTCAATTTTTATATATATATATATATATATATATATATATATATATATATATATATAAATTCATAAGCTTGTAAATCAATTATTTCTGTGGTGGTATAATTAGTAACAAATTTGGTTTAAATAATACAATATGTAAATTTATTGAATGTCATTTAACTGCTGGCCCAAAATAAGATCATAAATTGAATTTGAAAATTATAATAACTGAAATAAACTTAGCCAACCTCCCTGCAATAAATATCAAAGTAATCTTAGTTTATTTAAGGTAAATTTAATTTATGTTTTGTTAGCTAAGGACTTTAAGATAATAAAATTTGAAAGAAAATATATTCAATTTATTTCAGTTATAAATTTCTTTATTATTAAATTCAGTTTCCAACAACAGTCAAAAGAGTAATTTTTATTGAATTAATCCTGTGTACAAATATAATAAATTTAATTATTTCCCAACTAATAAATTAAAACAGTAAATTAATAAAATTAATACAATTATTAAAATCCAGCCTATTAGAGTCAGTCATATTTATTTAATAATAAGTAGCTAGAAATCACTGTGCAACCTAAAGATAATCGAGCAACCCATCCAGAGAAATTAATTAAATTAAATTATAAATTTTGAGCCAGCTTAAGGACTAGTTGGTTTTGCTTTAAATCCCAGGAGTTGATACTCACTGGCAGGTTTTACCATATGAAACACAGGACCTCTTTTAGGAGGATATGGCAAGACTCTATCTTGGACGGACCTCACTAAAGCAGGAGCATGGTGGAGAGATGTCATCAAAGCATGGTAAGGCAATTTTATGATGTGATAAATTTTATGTTTTCAGCTGACATAAATTAGACCATATGACAGACCACTGACCTTAAAATGACTTTAAATACACTTTTTAGTCAACGTTCCCAGGGGGTACTTATTAGAGGGGAATTTAAATACTTGCTCATGTAACTACGTGGTAGGCAACTTTTGACAGGTATCAGGTTGAGGTTGTATGAGAGGGGGTGAAGGACCGTTCCAACACACACACACACACACACACACACACATACACACACACACTCACACACACACACACACACACACACACACACACACACACACACACACACACACACACACACACACACACACACACACACACACACACACACACACACACACACACACACACACACACACACACACACACACACACACACACACACACACACACACACACACATACACACACACACACACACACACACACACACACACACACACACACACACACACACACACACACACACACACACACACACACACACATATATATATATATATATATATATATATATATATATATATACAGGGTGCGGTAGATAAGTAATGAGACTCAATCTAGAAAAACAATTTTATTGATCCGATTTGTACAAAACGTTAATATTCTTCGAAGTAGTCGCCTTGGGCGTCGACACATCGTTGCCAGCGCGTTTTCCAAGCTTCATAGGCCCCACTGTAGTCCGCTGGAGTTATCCCTGTTAGTGCCTTCGTGACAGCACGTTGGATGTCCGGAATATCATCAAAACGATGACCCTTCAGGCATCTTTTTACTATCGGAATACCTTCCAATTCATTCAACATCTCACGGCAAACGTTCACTCGTCGTTGCTTATGTTCGGCGGTAAGCACTCGGGGAACCAATTTTGCGCAAACTTTCCTCATCTTCAAATTTTGTGTAGCAATTTGGTGGACCGTAAATTTATTCACGAAGACCTCATCGGCGATCATTTTGAAACTTAAACGATGGTCGGAGTCCAGGACTGCTTTAACTTTGGCCACCGTTTCATCCACACGACTCGTTGAAGGGCGTCCAGATCGTTCCAGGTCTTCAACGGATTCCCTCCCGTGTTTAAATTCATTAAACCGCCGGAACACTTGAGCTCTTGATAGGGCATCCTCTTTGTAGGCCTCCGTAATCATAGCAAAAGTTTCCGAAGCAGTTTTGCCCAAGCGAAAGTAAAATTTGATTGCACACCGGTGTTCTATCGAGTGATCCATCTTCAGCGTTTTCACAAGTGTCACGGGCACGCAAACAACGTATACGCAAAGGTTGACCCTCACTGTGCCAGAGCTACGACGTGACTGCAAACCGGTTCTATTGTTAGCTCAGATCCCCCACCATCATGTCTGCAGGTGGAGACCGCACTGCGAGCGACTGGGGCGCAGCACGGCGGCCAGTCTCATAACTTTTCTACCGCACCCTGTATGTTTAGATGTAGCCTATATCTGTAGGCCTATATATTTATAGATACTTACATATTATATATATATATATATATATATATAAATATATATATATACATAAATATATATATATATATACATAAATATATATATATATTTATGTATATATATATATATATATATATATATTTATATATGTGTGTGTGTATATATATAAATTGTACAAGCCGTTTAGGATTATTAGAGCTTGTAAACTGCACATACACAGAGAATAGAATTCAGCAATTTAACGTTTATAGCAAAAATATTTAGGAAATAAAAGACCTATTGATGACCAATTTTTACTACGGACTGTATTTTCCAATCGCAACGGAGAAACTCAAAACAATTAAAATGCCGAATGGAATCATAACGGCTCTAACGGAGAACCAATAGCACTTACTACTAAACGAAACGCTGGGTCATTAATATTTACAACGCATCGGCGTTGAAGCAACCAAACTGTTGATTCAAAGTAATACTTTATACGGTGTATGGCCAGATGTGAAAATAGCGGAAAATCCCTTTAGTCTGTGGAGAATTTCGTGCATAAAGAGATGTTTTTACTAACAGTAAAGAATTAGTAATAATTTTCTTTATAAATTTTCGCGTGTTGAGATTGTTAGAGTCGATCTTTTCCTGAAAGGTACACGGCTTTACGTAGTTGAAGAAAGAAATTTTTATTCTTGTTACTTTCTATTAAATAATACAATTAATATATATAAAGTAACATAACCTATGCGTTAAAACAGCAGTTTTACCACATAGTCTAAGCATAGACTCAGATATTTTATGATATCATATGTTATTACTTAATTTTAATTTAAATTAAATTTAATTAATGAAATAATATTTTTAACAAACTGTATTAACATCATATGTCAATCACTACAAATTAAAAAAAAAAATGTATTTGAACTTGAGTGGATGAATGAAAAGTATTTTATTAACGATTGACACATTGAACAAGATATATACCCGTATAATCAGAGTGTGAACTAATATAAGGAAATGCATAAAACGTTTAAAACGTAGGGCGCAATACTCTGTAATATCTAACTATCCGAATACCTCCCTCTAACTATTCTACTTTCTGGTCCCAACTTCTGCTGAGACATCCGAGTGGTTTTGTATGGGTTCCTTCCTTAGGACCTAGTCACTCCCAGGGATGCTTCAAGTGCATAAGGATTAAAGAATCTATTTCATTGGTTTGAAAGCTCTTTAACAATGTCATTAGATATAAATTAAACGTTTCAAGTCATCACTTGTACATCTGACGTCAGTTAGGAAATTTTCTAAAGTAAAGTAAGGTCAAGATGACTATGGTAGTCGTTTTTGGAAAGTCCTCATTGTTATTGATAACCCACATTAAATACTTATTCTTTTATATTTTGGAACTTACTCTTTTCTTCCTTGATACAGCATTTAATAGTTATTAGCCGTAAGCATCAATGTTATAACCGTAAAATTTTTATTTTCTAAAATAGTATTTCCCGCTGTACCTTATTTATTTTCTCCTAGAAACACCTCACTTTCTCAAACTGCGCTCTCTACTCAGGGATCATTCACGAGTTCCTAGTGTTCTAGTGGTGGTCTCAGTAGAAGTACTAGACAAAGCAAAAGTGACGTAAGACGTGGACTTTTTTTACTATCAACTGCGTTACAATTCTGAAACTACTTACGAACGTCTAATCCTAATATTCATGATTACTTTCGTTTTGCTTTCAACACCATATTTTTTTAATTATGTTTTTGCAAAATAGTGTACAAATGTAACTTTTTATAGGGGTCAAATGAAACCGGCAAAATGAGATAACAATTATAATAATAAAAAGTAGACAGAAACAACAAAGATAGACAAAATTATTATATCACATCTTCAAGAAAAACGATGTACAGTGGGTGGAAAAAAGGGATTGCAAATCAAATAGGGGATGAGACCATCGGTTCCCAACCTGTGGTACGCTTACCAATAGCGGTACGCGAGAAGAGTTCAGGGCGTACGCGTCACGTAACTCGTCAGGAAACTCACAAAATAAGTTGGACTTTAAGAAATATTTAGCAGAAGACAGTTCAATGATTGATGTTTTGAAAGAGAAATTAATATAGATATCTGAATGGTGTGTAAATCCGAGTATCCAATGCTCTTCAGGAAAGCTATGCTGTTTTTGATGTCATTTGTAAATAGTTATTAGTGTGCGAGCGGTTTTTATAAACTGTTGCATATAAAAAATTAATATAGAAACAAATTAACAAGTGTTAAGAGGACTTAGGGATAATACGAGTATTAACTTCATCTACTCCTGCAATCGACTCTTTACTCACAGGCAAACAGCAACAAGCCTTGCAATAATAAAAATACACATTGCCCTTTATTGATTATTAGTACATTTTTAAGCTGTTTTTTTTACCAATCATAACATATTTTTTTATAGTTATGAGTATTAAAAACCATTGTATTAAACGTATATATCTAAATTTTCTTTTACTCTCTTATCGTTATTCAAAATTAATGAAAATATAAACGAATGTTTAATTTATTTCATTACTTATTTAATAAAAAATGAAATAAATAATGGACGTGCTTCTGACAGAAAATGCGTTTCTACAGAAATTATGATCAGGAGGGCTTCCGTCTAATTTACACTCCCCAAACCCACTAGGGAGGTCTACAAAAATCTGCAGGAGTTAGGCAGTTGCTAAAATCTTGAGAATACCTAGATTCGACATCTATCAAGAAAACAAGCTTGTCTAAAACATCCTATGATCCCGGTTCGTTGATATCCATCGAGCTACGTCAAAATATGCAACGAATGATAGACGAGGATGGTGAGTAGGAGGTATGGGCTCAATAGGTCCTGTAAAAGTAGCGATATGAAGTCAAATGAGACCAATTATTTGTTATTATTATTTGTCTAAAAGATAGACTTTATCTTTATCCTTGTGCAATTTTCCTTATAAATCCCTTTGACACCATCAGTGGAAACAATTGCGTGTTACATCGCTACAGAAGAATTGAGGTAGATAATTTTTACTGCGGACTATATTTTCCAATGATGGTTTTAAATTCAAAACGAATAAAGCGATGAATTGAAACACAAAGGGCTCCGAAAGTACCGAATGCAATTATTGCGAAATGAAAAGCACAGCCATTAATATTTACAGAGCATCGACAGAAAAACTGTTGATTCAAAGTAATTGTAATTAATTGTGAAGTGGATTGGAGTGGGGGGAATGTAGACATACTGTTTCAATGTAGAATCTCGTCAGATATGAGTTATAAACCCTCAACTGAATGGGGAAGCGTGTCATATTACAAGGTAAAGCCGTGTAACATAACATTGGCGGTAGTTTGATTATTAACATGAGGCTTAGGTTTAATTAAAACGTATTGATTTTAGCCGTTATTAAATAAAAGTTGAATTTAATGTCAAGCTCGCCTTGCGCTTCCCTTTCAACCAATCCCAATAAACGTGTCACAGAAGTGAAACACTGATTATTTCAGGTGGTCTCGACATCTTTATATACCATTAAAACTTCACAAAACGCCAACACTTATTTTCACTAGGCGAAATTCGAACCTGACCAATGGACGATATATTTGGGCAAGGTACAAAATAAAATTACCTTGTCATTGCAGTCATTAACAATTTATAAGATATTTTCTTTTACCCATTTCTGGGCCTTTAAAACCTGCGTAAACAGCGTAAGCCACGGACACTATCATGTGTATGTCATGAATAATGGAATCAGGATTGCCAACGTACAAAGTTTTTAATTTCTTCAATTGATAATAAGAAGGTAGTGAAAGAAAACAGAATGTTATGTGTCGCGTTAGAACCAGGGGAGGAGGAGGATCTTGCAAGAAAGGGACAATTTCATCAAACATCATGCAACAACCCTGGGGGTAGGGGTACTACCTTATTCAGTTCGAATCCTACCAAGACATCAGTTTTCATAAATGTTTTAAATAATAAATCAATATTTGAATAAAACTGTGTTAAGATCAATTGTTCTCCCCTACATGTTAAATATATATATATATATACTGTATATGAGGAGAGTGTAAACTAATAGAGGTAATTGCAAAAACATCTTTACCAAAACCAGGTAACCTTACCTGAAAGTTAACTCGCATAAATACCAAGTAAGATTCTTATTTAAGTACATATAGGGAAATTGATATATATATATATATATATATATATATATATATATATATATATAAAAGGAGAATGAGAACTAATAGAAGGAATTGCAAAATCATCTTACTAAAGCCAGATAACCTTACCTATTTAGTTCTTTAACTATAAACTTAATGTGTCATAAAATAGAAAGTTAGAACCACATTCGTAAAATATAGAATGCGAAGCTTTTAGTTATGTGTTGTAGTTTCATGGTAAGGGTTACCCTTGCTTGTCTGTAAGACAAACATGGCAGAGACTATACCGAACAGCGCACTGTATGTACAAACCGAAGCGATGTCATTCATCAAATATTTGAACTAAAGCGAAAGGTAAACATACAATTGCACACACTCTATCCCTCCAGTGAACAGATATGTAGGTTTTAATGTTTTAGCATTGTGTTGTAAAAACAGTTGAAAATGTGACGCTATAGTGCTGGTCAATTCGAACATTCTATAGGAAAACCGTACTACTCTTGTCCAAAAACATTGACCTTATAATAGTTTTGAAGATTCACTGTTACTAAAAACATATCCTAATTACAAAGACATAGAATATATGCATTTTTTTACGTCAGTACTATTGAATATATTTGTCCCTCTGCCGTTCAACAAGATCCTGATTCATGGATCCAATGTTTGCAAAATGGATAGTACTACTATTCTCTGCCATTACCATCTTAGCTGGAGGAGTGTTTTACCCAGATTACAGCTTATCTATAACTAGAAATGATTATTATAAGTAAAGAGTTGTGAAGAGAGTTTTGAAGAGAGTTGTGAAGAGAGTTGTGATGCTCTCTTGTGGAAGTTAATATTCTTAAGAAAACTTAACGAGGCCATAGATCGTCCTGCCTAGCACCATCCCCTATTTTAAACTAATCTCTACCTGACATCTAACTCTGAATTATAAATGTCTATAGATTACTAGAAGTGGTGATGTAAATCTTTCAGGTTACTAATAGTTAAGAGTTTACGAGAATGAGTAGATATTTTGTCCTGATTAGATCTATCCCTTGTGCAGTGTAGCTTTTTCTATCATTTCACTGCTGCCTGAAGGTGTGAAACGTTAAATTAATTGTATTTAAGGTCAGATGGCGATTACGAACACACTGAAAGAGTCATGTTTAGGTTATGCACGATTGTTTTACTACAATTAACCTTAAGAGCCGCCTGTCTGTCAGCTAATCAGCGAAGTAGTTAAGGAATGTTAAGAGAACTACAGATTAGTTTAAAATTCGGAACATATGCTTGTCGCTTTCTCGTTTGCATAGGAAGCAATCCTATGATACCCATCCAAAAGGTTGGGAAATGTTAGGATAACTATGGATTTGTCTAAAATGCGGAACGAACCTATGCTTGTTGCTTCCCAAATAGCGAGAGGGGATTACAATCAGATAGCCAGCGAAAGAGGTTGGGAAACCATAAGGGAGATACAGATGGGGGTTTAACATGCTCTTACGCAGATACGTTCTTCCTTCATCGGCACAATCAGCGCCGGCTTTAGAATTTAGTCGGAGAAGATTTCTTTCTGCGCCCTTGTAAAGTGATGGAAGTAGTACAGTAAAAATACTGGCAAAGACTTCAATACCACAAAAATATTTAAAAATAACTAGTATTAAAAGATACCTAGTTTAGTCAGTACAGTTTGTAAATGATTGTGTTCTAGATTGTAATTTTTGTAGTAGGACTCTCTGCTGATGAAGTCATAGTTATCGAAATGTACACAAAGGTTTTATCTTAGATAATTTTTAATAATAGTTGTGTTTTTATTGTTTACTGGTATTAGAGTTATTGTTAATATATTCATTGTAATATATTGTACCACTGTGCCCTTGATGTTGTATATTATCGTAGCTCTCCTGTCGAATGAGCAAAACCTTTTTAGTAAGGTAAGTCTAAAAGTAAGATCTTTGAAAGTTCGTATTAGTTTTTTTTAATACGAACGATTTTAAAGTTTTTCATAAAGTTTTGAATGGTTTCCGCATTAATCTAAATAGTTCACGTAACAAGAGAATTGTCGAATTTACGAAACACAAAAAGTTAAATTAGAAACTGAAAATTTGTAGAGTATATTAGGTAATTTGGTAGAACTAGCAAGAGTCTAATTTGTAAATTATTGTATTACATATTGTAATTTTGTAATAGCGCCTTTTTGAAATGCACATAAGGGTTTAATCTTAGGTAACTTGTAAAATTAGTTATTTTTTATTATTTTTGTAGTATTGGGGTTTTGCCAATATTTCCACTGTAATATATTGTACCACTGTGCTCTTGATATTCTATGTTTGAAGTAGGTTTACCATTACTAGAAAGTATATCCAACTACAAACATTTTACTAAATACTTTGTTTTAAACTTGATTTAAAAAATTTTATATTTAGTTGGAAAAATTCAGTACAGAAAACAAATTAATAGACATGATTAAAACTTTTATTACGGAACCTACAGATAAACAAATACAATAAAAAAGAAAGTTTTGCCTGGGGAAATGCAAATTTGAAACTTTTTCATACCCACTATCTATTGCATACATATTTTCGTTTAATTTCTACAAATACCTTATAAATAAATTTCTTATAATAATTAAGAAAACCTTAAGCTCAGGAGCCGCGCAAGCCGGTACTGGGCACAATATGAAGGCGTTTGTCCATTAACTTGCCCACTAACATGCGATGTTAGGTTTGAAATCTCTACACCTACAGATTGCATTAACATTCGGAAACGTATCACCGAGTTTACACAGACCTAATGACCTAAACATGTGAAAGGGAATTAGTTGAGGTTATAGTGCATATAGAGGCTTGTTTTACATCGAATCGATGTAACGTTCATTTATTTGTGCAATTCCACAACGCGTATTGAAATACTGCCGTCAATATGCGACCACTACCTAATTAATAGCTTTAACTTATTGCTTTGACATTTTAGTGTAGTTGCCGTCAGTAATTATGTTTTACTCAGTACAGTCGTAACCTTCTGATAATGCTAATTGTATTAGCAAAATATCCACAAAGCTTTTGTAACTTTTTCAGTATTTTATAGTTACCTTTTCAAACATTATATATACTTAGCTTATTGCGTTATTTCCGATTATTAACGAGTAAATCTTATGCGTTTTTTCAAGCAGAAAGAGGAGTTTCCACAGAATTGAGTAATTAAATTATAGTTTATATTTTATTTCAGGTAGAATTTTATGAATATTATTGAAATCTCTACCAATTCCATTTTAAAATTCAAAACATAGAAAATGTGGCTTTATCTGAGACGACAGCTGATCTCGTCGATCGAAGAAATATACATCCGGGGAGTTTAAATAAGCTTTACAAGCTTACACCCACACTCTGTTGTCATGGTAACAGCTTGTGTTATTACGGTTACTCGCATTTAATTAGGAATCACTTATTCACAGTCTGAGATGCAATACCCCATAAATACAGGTTATTTACATGCTTTTGCAAAAAATATAAATTATAGTAAAATAATTGTTATAGTGTTATTATAATTTTCCTTATTGCGTCTTTTAGCCTATTATCTACTGAAAGCCAACATGTAGGATTTGTGTTTTTGATTTGCTCCGAGCTGTGAACTTAGCAAATAACATAAAACGGGGTTGAAGGAAAGGAAAGAAAGGATACTAAAATGGGTTTCAAGGATTTGAAATAAAATTTGCAAGAAACTGTAAAGAAAAATGCACAACACGAAAAGATTTAAAACGGGAAAGAAATTAGACGTAAGACAAAATAAATACAAACCATTTCAAAGAAATAGGTACACATAAAATTCAGATTTTGATATCTACAAAAACCTAATATTATTGCATAGTCAATTACTCCCAAGCTTGGTTCTAAGTCTCCTAAGTCTCTCGGACATAGTGAAGTTACACTTTAACACTTGGACATGTGAATTGTCTGTAGTAGCACTTACATTTTGCCTAATGATGACGTTTCAGGAGACGTGCTCAGTTGTCAACACAGAACGTAACTGTCAAAGTAATATGTAACAGATATGGAAGTGTAACTTCAAGTTGAATATGGAATCAAATAATTATATAAATGTTAGATTGAATTCCATTATAAAGGATTGTACTTAAAGTAGGCCTACAAAAAACAAGTTAGAAAGTGTTATAAAACCGCACTATATATATATATATATATATATATATATATATATAAAGTTATTATTATTACTTGAAAATAAATTTTTCCACCACTAAGTATAATAATTTTATCTTATGTGATGAGGTAACTTTCGGTCACTTGACCATTGCCAATGTATATATACATGTACATTTTGAGATGTTTTGAATAACATTTATTTAATGATTTTATTTGGCTTAAATATTTCTCAGAAGACGCGTTTATGTACTTGTTCCATAGAGCAATGTTTCAACGCTTCGACTCATGGATAAGACTATATAAAGAAAGCTGAATGAACCGTAGAAAATTGAGCCTATCAAGACAGATTATACAAGAAAGTTAAAAGAGAAGACATTCCAACAAATAGGCGTAGCTAGGCAGTTTGAGATTTTTATATCCGTAACTGCAAGATTAGAAACTTGCTATAATTCGAAGATCTTTTTGAAAAAAATTGCGATATATTATTCTACATTGTGATACCTCAAAAATGATATAAATCTAAGGCGACAACTAAGAAGATTTACTGCCGAAACGTTATGCGGCAAGTGCATGGTTGGCGTTGAGAGTTTATTGCCAAGAGCACAACCAGATACTAATCTCTGGTATTATGGGGTACAGATAATGTTCGAAGACGATAGCGTAACGGAAGAAAACAGAATTCTAGAGATATTAAATGTAACATGAACGCAATTCTTTAAAAATATGCTGAATACAGAGCTCGTTTGCCTTTTTTTAGATATACTATCTGATCTTTAGTTGATACGTTTTGGAAGTCCTCTATCTCTTACTTCAACGCAGTCGACAGTTGATCTGTGATTATATAGCGTTCAGATCTACGCAGTCGACAAATAGTTGATCTGTGATAATTTACGTGCCAAATCTGCGTAGTCCGAAAACATTTTATGAGTTTTAATTTATCTGTCACATCTGCGCAGTCGACAAACAGTTTATCTGTAGATATTTATCAGTCAGATCCACGTAGTCGACAAACAGTTGATATGAGATCATTTATCGCGTAGATCAACAGTTGAGATCCGCGTAGGTCAACAGTTGAGATCTGCGTAGGTCAACAGTTTTGATAGCGTGCAGAATTTACTGATAATAATATATAAAACAATTTGCAATGTTTGCAGTTACTAATAGCGCAACCTGTTAATCAAACGTTGAACAACAATAAATATACATTAAAAAAAAGTTAACGATCAAGTTACATAGAAAAGATCCTACATGGGAAGGTAGATTGTAGACAATACTAAATTAGGAAAATGAATTTCCCTGTTATGGGACTTTTGGGAGGACATGATACCAAATAGCCAGCTTCTCTTACATAATTAATGTGTACAGCGAAGGGTAAAGTAAACACTGTAAAAGTCCATAATTTATTCAGTGACAGAGATTTGAGTTTCTCGACGTTTCCACAGAGTTAAAGATGGTTTAGTAGCTCTTAGATCATTGTTTTTTAAGTTACGGTTTTATTAGATCTACATTTTTCTTCCATATCTCTACACTTATCCACTCGAATTTTCCATTGAACGAAACTGTTTTAAGTCAATATCCCGAAGGTCATAAGCTCCGTCGCTTTTTCCTTTACTGCGTACACTGTATCAAACCTGGTTCCTTTTACCTTTTAAGGCTTCCTTCACTTTTCGGAAGATAAAAAAGTCACATGGGGCAAGGTCAGGTGAGTAGGGGGGATGATTCAACACAGGAATACCATGCTTGGCCAAAAATGACTTCACAAACAGTGCACTATAAGCTGGAGCATTTGTCTTGTAGCAGAATCCACGATTTGTTTTTCCACAACTCAGGTCGCTTTCTTCTTATTCACTTACGGAGGGCAACCAAAACCCCCAGATAGTACTCTTTATTCACGGTCTGCCCTTTAAGAACCCAATCTATTTATACGACTCAATGAATGTCAAAAAAAAATCATCACCATGGATTTAACTTTGATTTAGACATTTTAGCTCTCTTGAGTCGTGGTGAATTTAGACTCTTCCAATGCATTGATTGGCGCTTAGTTTCTGGGTCATAGTTAAAACCACGATTCATCATATATACTCAAGCTATCTGAGATAAATTTGCTTTAACGTTTACAGTAAATCACCTTTGATAACTACGTGTAAGAACATAATAAACTGTTTTGACAACTAAAATATCCAGGATGTTGTCGACGAAAAGCCTACATCATCAATTTTATATATTTCGAATATTTATTTTTCAACTTTGTCTATCCAATGGTTCTTATTTTAAATTGTTTTCTATTTCTATTTTAAATGTAATAAAATGTATACATCGTACTTTAAAACTGTGAGTAAAATGGAGTATACAAACATTTACAAGAAACGTAATTAAAATGCTATCAGTTCGCTCTGTTAAAGGATATTTTAAACTTGCAGGATATTCTGACACTATCGCGGTACGTATAGACCTGCTAGGTTGCAATTATATTTTAAACAAACCTAACATATATTTAATGTAGTCTCCACATATTCCTAGGGATATCTTGTGTGTCTGAGCAGACAAAGTTTAGTAACAATCCCTGAGTAGGATTTGGTTCGACAGCCATTATTGCCCTTTAATCCGCCAGTTTGTATTTTAATCAATATTGCAAAATGAAGCGCTGGAAAATAGATCGGAACATAAATAGTGAGTCTGCTCGTTCTGCGCAAATTTCCATAAAAAATACAATTAAAAACACTTTTCATTTCAATTTATCTATAATTAATGCGCGTTTATCAATATTAGAGTGATAAATTTGTGGTTTTAAAAGTAGTTAGTGTTACTTTAATTTTTTTAACGAGGTGCTCCAAATTATAGTATTTTAAAAATATACATTGGAAGGGTGCTAATAAGGGCTTACCGAATACAATACGGTGCCCCTATGTACGTATG
Organism: Prosapia bicincta; assembly: GCA_036971475.1. Lineage (NCBI taxonomy): Eukaryota > Metazoa > Arthropoda > Insecta > Hemiptera > Cercopidae > Prosapia > Prosapia bicincta. The sequence goes on from JBAIZL010000006.1 coordinate 116,086,975, forward strand.
TGTGGACGGTTGTACTCTTGTAATGGGTAAATTACCAGAACATATTTAAATACCAGCTCAAACTTAAGTAATTATTGAAAATATTTAAATATAACATAATAAAAAGTAACAGCAAGAATAAAAAACAAAACTTTAGTATAACTAAGTAAAAGATTTGAATACTTAGAAGGGAACAGAAGGGTTTAACGAGTTGTACATTGAAGGAGAAGCGGGAAATACCTTTATAAGAATAAAAACTTACATTACACTTAGACTTACTCCGTTGATAATGTATGTTTTACTTCTACGTTACGCAACAGGATAACATAGTTATAGAGTTACATCTGCACTTATAAGTGGTAAATATGAAGGCAAAGCCTAAATGTATAGTTAGTTTATTTAGAGGAAAAGGGCTGAAAAATAATAAGGTTTTCTAAGGCCTTTATAAATTAAGTTTTAGTACATAGTCTAAGATACAACAAATACAAATTAACTCAAAACTAAATTAAAATAGCTTTAATTTTCATTTGAATATTAAAACAAAACTAATTAGAGAAAAATAAAATTAGGCGCAAGCATAATACTTTGTAAATAAATTATTTGAATTAAGAAACAAACATTAAAGTTGCTTAACTGAAAAAATCCAAAACTTATTTATAAATCATTATTTATTACAATATCGTTTATAAAAATTTCGTTTTGAATACATTTTTAAATATAGTTTTTTTGTATATTCAAATACATTTTTTTAAAACTTGTAGTGGATGACAATGATGGTAATACAGAATTTTCAAATATTAATTCATTAATTGGATTTAATTAATTATTTTAGTTTTTCATGGGAGGAAAAGTTTCAGAAAATGGACAAGGTATGCAATACAGCTATTTACTCTTATTTGCTTTAAAATAAGCGATAACATATGATTTCATGTTACAGCTGATTTTATGTTTTAGGGTATGTGGTGGAACAGGTGTTTTAACGCATAGGTTATGTTACTTTATTTATATTAATTTTAATTATTTATTAAAAAGTAACTAAAATAAAATATTTCTTGCTTCTGGTTGAAAGACGTCTTGTAATAATTGGAAGTGTATTGATTAATAGAAAAAAAGAAAAGTTTGATTTTGAAAGATAAAGTATAAAGTAGAACGGGTCGAAATCATGGATACTTTACAGTAGCTTACTAGCAAGGACTTCTACTTGGCGGCAGCTATCCGAAGAGCTTTAAATACCTGCAAAGTAAATAAGCTGATGAAACTATGAATGCTAGATGTAAGTAAAGAGGAGGTATGTTAGTGTAGATTTATTTATAAGTACCTAAATATTTCTTATAAAAATGTATAACCTTCATCGTATTTCTTTATAATAATAAAATGTTCCAAAAAGAGCATATATTATTAATAAGAAAAGCCCTATAAGTCCTTTCGTCCTGGAGTCATCTTTCACTCTAGTCCTGACATTTACATCCAGTCCTAGAATGGTTTACCACAAACGTTTTATTTAACGCGTGTAGCAGTGCTTTTCGTGCATTATTTATCCTCAAAACCGACGACTTATTTCTGATAAATTAAAAGCAATATTTGTTTTCACTTTTCTAGAAATTACAAATTGAAAGCCAATCTTTAGATTGCATAACTTTGCAGAAAGTCAGTTCCGTCTCTATTTATTTTTATTATTTTTGTTTAAACTTGTTGTTAGATTGAGAAAGAAAAACTATCGTTACAAAGTAATATAAGAAAGGCCAAACTAAAAGTTCTCAGTGCAATTGAACGGAGTGTAAACTGTTCCAATCTGCTACACATTTTACGCTACAAGTTTGCCTAACTTTCCGTCACGAGGCCGATATAGTTGTTATATTTCTCTCAAACTTTGGGGATACAAATTCCATGAAAACAAAATTACGCAACAATATGTAATTAGAGCCTAATCCAGGAGAAACTTGCAGAGTTAAATTTCGGCTTTTGCTACCCCGCAGTTACCAACATGTGTGTGACATAATTGACGAACATTTCTTCATAAATATATTACTCACAAGGACAGATAACTGTGTTAAAATTACTTTTTTGGTACGGGGTGATACTTCTCTCACCAACGATTGAGGTTATGTTTACTTGAGAATATGACCTCGTGTTGCCATGACCCCCACGTATTACCCCTACCAGCAAGATTTATACCACTAACTTGATCCGACCTTTATTCCCAGTTACGTATTCCTTTGTCATTCCAAGTCGTTACAGGCATACTTGTTAATCGTCCTAAATTTACAAACATATAATAATGTTTTTCTCCATGAAGTGTGTAATTTTGTAAAAAAGAACAAGTCATGAAAACATAGTTGTTTGAAGTTTTAGTTAAATAGTTTGTAAAAAACATGCGACTTGTTTTGACTAAAGATGAATAAGGGAAGCATAGGAGAAACAATAAAAGTGGTACCGGAGACAAAAAAGGAAAAATCGGTTAGTTAATAAAACAATGAATAACGAATTGAAAACAAACTAAAGAACTTAACATCAAGAAAGAAATTTCATTTCCATGACTAATAGAAAATATAAAAACGATATAATTAAATATTTTACGTCATAGTAAGAGGAAATCCTGGACATACTTTCACAAAGTACTTAATATGAACCGGATATTTTAACAAGTAACCTAATAGAAAATGAAACATAGTGGAACAAAATAAGATAGAAACCCATCTAGATGCAATGAATTTGTACAAATTAAAACACCTAAACCTAGGACACATGTTTACCTAAGCTTTAGCACGCATTCAAAAACCAAAAATTCAAAATATAACAGAAATATATTAATTACTTAATATTACATGGCCCTCTGTGAGAGTAACAATGGAATCGTTGTATTTGTAATAAAAGATAAGAACGAAATTATAAGAAACTAAATTTACTTCAGTTTAGAATTAAAATATTGAAACTTTAACTTTACAATAATTGTTTTTTAAACCTATGATGGAACAAAATTCTTAATATTACCTAATATTCGTGGGAGACGATAGAATTAGAATATATAAAAAATCTAAGAAACTGAAAAACAAACGTCATCGAATAAATCTTTTCTATTATTTCCAACCCACCCATATTTTTCATAGATATTATAGTATTCTACTGATCCCACTGAAGTACAAAATAACAATAGGTTTGCTTTTACGTATTAATTTGAAAGATATCCTCTAAAGAGACAGACAATGTTTTCGCCATTTGTGCTACGAGAATGAAAGCAGTTCTATTTTAAGTTGCTTTAGCAGCTTTGTACTTAATTATTTCAAAAATTACAAACGGCTTAGACTTATTTGCAAACATGCCTTAGACATAGCAGGAATGGAACCGATCCAATACCTCTTTACATGTGTGTAGACGTCTCTCATACAAATAAAGGTTTTCCCCTCTAAAAACAAAATCCCCGATTATTGAGAAATCCACTTGAGTTTCCCCGTCATTGCATACGCATAAGCCGCTTACACTAGGGTTCCGGATAAGGGTAGGTGCACGGGTTATTTGAAGGGGTTTACTGAAAAGGATTTGGAATTTACACAAGAAGGAGTAATTGTAAAACAAGAAAACACATTTGTCTAATTTAAGAGATCGTAAACAATATTGATTTAGGTTAATTTTAACTTCAGAAATTAACGAAATAAAATCCTTTTTTGTAATTTCTTTAATTTTTTGTTTTTAAAATAAATCATTGAAATAAATTTGAATAAGTACTAACAAGATCCAATTTTATTACCAAAAGAAATATTGTTTCTTCTACGAGCCTAATACAAACACATAAATTAACATTTTTGAAATAATAACTTCTTAGGAACAATTTTCAAGCATGTAAGTTCCTAACCTAAGTAAAACACTTAACAAATGTCTCTTTAAGGTAAGGGATAGATATTCATCTTTCTTACGGTTGAGAACAAGGTACTTCGTACAAGATACTATGCAAACGTGACACTATATTTTCGTTTCTTAGTAGCACGTTAATCCTAAATACGGAGGTGGACGTAATTCTGAAACAAGAGCCTAACGAGGGTGCTTTGATGCGAGTAGAAAGTAGAAACACTGTTTCAACATACTTATTTATATATATAGTATGTTGAAACAGTGTTTCTACTCACTATATAAAGTATATTTAATTAACGTATATTATACAAAATATAAACATACAAATATAATATATATGCACGTATGTAAACATACAAACAATATTTACATAAAGTTTTAAATAGTTAGATGATTTACATAACTGTAATGTACTTGAATCTTCTGTGCTATGAAATTTAATTAAATTCTCTTCCATATTGTAATGTGTTTTGTAATATCACGTTTGTGTGCAGTCACAGTATTACTGTATGATTTATACAGCAACATTCATTTCCCGGTCTGGAAAATTATGTAAATATATACAATTAGTTGCAAAGTGCTCGCTTTTATCATTTGACCCAAGAATTTAATAAACTTTTCTGTTGATGCGAATTGTGTCACAGCATAATAAAATAGGTGGGGGTTGAAAAGAGACAAAAATATCTTGACGTGATGTGTATTGGGCATTTAAAACAAGTTTGGAGTGTAATTTATACTTAAGAAATTTCTGTTTGTAACGGGCTTCTTCTAATCGATTTATGGGATATTTTAGAAAATGTTTAGCTAAATACAAGTAGTATTTGCTTTATCGCAGACAAGTGTATAAACGTTGCCTCCTTTAGGTTCAGCTCTTTTCAAGTATATCCGAATTTAATCTTAGCCTAAGAGATTAGGTACGTCACAACAATATTTCTATAATGAGTCTATAACAACCAGATCACGTATATGAATTGGAAACAATCCCCTGACAGAGCTGTTTTTGACATTTAAGAATTTGACATTTATGCTCAATGAAACTTGTATTGGGTTAGCACACAAATGTGTATGAACTTTGGCCCCACTAGGTTCAGTAATTTTCAAATATATCAAAATTTTAACTTCAGAGATTAAATAAGTCACAAAAATATTTCTATAATGAGCCTATAACAACCGGACCATGACCATGAAGTGGAAACTTACCCTGATAGAGCTATTGTTTAGAGATTATAAAAAATAAGATTGTAAAAATTTGACAGAAAGACCTTGCACTAAGTAAAATGTTCACAGATTTTATAAAATATTGGGCAGAGACAATTTGACATTTATATTTAATGGTGATTTAATGGGTGAGACAATGGTAATTTGAAAATATCCTCACAAGTCCTTTAAAAAGGATTCATTAGGTTAAATTATTTGGATTTTTACTTTCAACAACTTCAGGTTAAAATATTTTTTAGTTTTTTAAAAGTAGCATCATTTTAAGCCTAAATACTAGAGGTTGCAAAATAAAGTAGAAAACATACGGTAAATATTCTATGTCAAATAAATTAAAAACTAGTATAGATGGGAAGACGGAAAAAGTGAGTTTTGTTCCGTGTTTTGTAAAACTAATAACCCGGTAAATATTTCTCGAAATCCAATTGATCGGCTTTTAAAGCCAAGAGACTTTTCGCCTTCCGAGGCTTCTTGTTTTTACCTTACCCTCAATTTTCACTGGACATCGGTTAACCCTTAGTCTCGTGCCTCTTGCACTTCTCAAAGCGGGAATTAACTTTTTGTTCCGACCTATCCGACCGTTACTCTTGAAAATATGTTTTGGACAATAGCAGGTTATACTGTGCTTCACTATAGGCCATCGTAGGTATACTGAGGATGTGGTTTCAAATCGGCAGCATTGTAATACCACTACAGCCTTTCGGATGTTTTGTCCATGGCACTCGAGGAAACTTATCTTTAAATTTAGTAATTATGACGCCTAAAATATATTAAGGTAAATTTACTTAAGAAACCTATATACATTTCAACTTTATAGTGTTTCCTTAACCCACCAGTTCTCAATCGTCAGCGATCTCTGACGTTTCATAATAGTTTCCCCGGGGGATTATGCGCATGGTTATCTTTCCTTCTTGTCTTTGGTCGTCCTCTTTTTTTCTACGCAAAATATAATCTTCCTGTTTATAACGAAAATCTTCTTATTTACTGGGAATAAAAAAGTCTCCTAATTATCTTCACCATCGTTATGACCATATACATCATCTTTTGTTTGTCGTCATCTTCACCTCCATCTCCTTCACAACTATCTGAACTAGTAATAGTCATGTTTACTAGTAAATAGCATATTGTTTACGTCAAGAGAAATACCTGATTGGATAAAATAAACTTCAAAATAAAAGACACTTAAAGTATTGGGCAACCACATTAAAAATTAACTAAAGAGTTACTAACAAATGACTGAAATAAACTCCAAAAATCATTGACTTTTATTATTATTCCACATTAGTCGTTTCCCACATAACCCATGAACTGTATAGTACTCTATACAAGACATAGTATAATGGCTTTTACTTAGGTAAATAATGAAGAGTTAGTTCAACAGTTACTGAGGATACCTTTTATTTTATTCTTCTCATTTTTCGCGTTTTTATTTTAACTTGGAAGTCGGTTTGACTTCACTACATACTTTCCTTACTACTGGAAATGAACAGACAACGTCCATAAGTTGATAGAATTCACTAACAAATAACCCTTAAACGCCATTGTATAACTCTTAACAACAAGTGAATAGAGATATGTATGGCTACTCAGTCTCAGGAACACGTGTTCTGTATTGTTTCTAATACAACAATATATTGTATTTAATAAGATATTAAAACCGAATTGTTGCATTTAGAAAGAAGACATTATTAAACGTATGATATTTATTAGAGCGGAAAATGGCTACGGAAAGTTGTGTAATAATCCAGTTGAAACGAGGGACAAAGTATTGCTTTACGTAGCTGAGATAAAAGGGGGAAGAACTGCACAGTGGTTAAATAAACGTTCAACAGTTTTTGTAATATAATTTTTATTTAAATTATTGCTACACTTCATTATACGTATATCCTATTACCCAAATCCAATGATAGAGTAGCTTGGGATTCACTGATATTTCCATTTTTTAATAATCTGAATTTTTTGTGTTTTAGAAACAAAAACTACGGTAACGATGCCACTTTAAGGAAACAATAAAAGTGTGGAGATAAGGCTAAAACTGAATGAGATTGAGTTACCCGCCCGAGTAATGTAATGCAGTAGGGAAATGTTGAGAAATGAAATATTTAGATTTAAATAGGTTACCAGGGTTTTATAAAGAATTTCCATACGGGGTTGCCGTTGTAAAGGAAAAACAGAAAGTATGAATTGAATAAGGATATTCCAAGCAGGAAAAATGGGAGCGTCGGTAAAATATTCAAATTTTTCCAATTGTTTACTAAAATTTGTGCAGTGGTTGTTTGCATATTGGTATCTTCTAAGCAATCACGTAAACATTAAGTATATGCTGCTTCAGTATGTTGCAAGTTGATATCAATCTGATTGGTATTTAATATTATTAAAGAATAAAATGGTCCATTTTTATCTTTAGAAAAGATGAATAAATAAAATATATTTGTATCGTTTATTATTTTTCATGTATTTAGTATTAAATTTTGATCGTCCGGAAGCAAGTTTTTACTCAAAATAATTTTAATGGCGTTACACTATTATTTTACGTTCTGGTCATGTCCATGTTCATACGGCGAAATATATGCAATATGGATACTCTGCAAGAGCGGAAAATGGCGACGGAAAATTGTGTAATAATCCAGTTGAAACGAGGTACAAAGTATTGCTTTACGTAGCTGAGATAAAAGGGGGAAGAACTGCACAGTGGTTAAATAAACGTTCTACAGTTTTTGTAATATAATTTTTATTTAAATCATTGCTACACTTCATTATACGTATATACTATTACCCAAAACCAATGATAGAGTAGCTTGGGATTCAATGGTATAGCCGTTTTAAATTATTTATAATGGTTTGTGTTCCTGAAATAAACAGTATGGATACAATTCCATTTTAAGCAATCAAAATAAACGAAGAATTGAGCCTAAAACTGCACAAACTTGAGATAATCTCCCGAGTAATGTAGCACAGTAGAAAAATTTTGAGAAATGAAATATTTAAAATTAAATAGGTTACCGGAGTTTTATAAAGAATTTCCCTAGGGGGCGAACGTTGTAAAAGAAAAGCGGAAACTATGAATTTCGTAAGGATTATACCAACACGAAAATTGGAAGTGGCGGTAAAATATTGAAATTTTCCAACTCTTTATTAAAACTTGTAAGGAGATTATTTGCATATTGGTATATTCTACGCAATCACGTAAACATAGGGTATATGCTGCTTCAGTTTATCGCAAGCCGATATCAATCTAATTTGTATATCATATTATTAAAGAATAAAATAGTCCATTTTTATATTTAGAAAAGATTAGTAAATGAATAAAATGTGTACTGTTTATAATTTTTCATGTATTTAATATTAAACTTTGGTCGTCCGGATGCAATTTCTACACAAAGTATTTTTAATGGCGCTACTCATGTGATGTCCGTGTTTAGACGACGCGGCGCAACATATGCAATATGGATAC
>JBAIZL010000006.1:116097968-116165468 GCA_036971475.1 Prosapia bicincta
AACGTCGGGTCACATGATAGGTCAGACAGTTGTTCCTTCTGGAATGTTGTCAGGTTGCTCAACGTTTCATTAGCATCAAAAGAAAGGGGTCACGGATCCAGTACAACATTTTGCCTGCGGGTGGGAAGCATCTGTTATACGGGGCCTCAATGATGGCTCCAAGTAACTCGACCACACTAATATTCAATTAGATTTCATTATTAAATTACAAACTTGCGTGATTACGAAACAGAGAGTAATAAAAATGGTTTAATTTTTCAATAACCTGGCCCGCGTACACCATGAAAAGTTTCCCGTTGGAGAACTCGCCACTTGAACTACTGCACTCAGACTGTCCAACTGAATCTTTAAACTCAATGGATGTGTGTCTGGCTTATCACCGCACAGCTGAAGGTTGGTTCAGTAGTCATCCTGCTTAGAAATCTAAACCAACCACATTATGTAATGGATCACGTTTGGTGATAAGAAAACTCATGATAAATATGATTCACTCGACAATACTCAAAGGAAAATCCAAAGGTGAAGACGTTCTTATTCCGAGGCTCCGATGATCCCAACCGACATCCCCTTTGAATTTAATCGAATTCGATTTGTCCTGCATTCGCAATGACAATTAACAAATCACCAGGTCAATCTTTGGGATTTTGTGGTCTTTCTGTCTGATTAGTTTGATTGTAGTAGTACAATCAGATCGGTGCCCACGCTAGGTTGGTCTTACCTAAAGTCTGGACCCTAAGACTCGGAACTGTGTCCTTGACATAAATACCCACACCGTTAGACCTTGAGAGCTGATTTTATAATAGAGAAACAGATATATATATACAAACACACACAAACATATATATATATATATATATATATATATATATATATATATATAGAGAGAGAGAGAGAGAGAGAGAGAGAGAAAGAGAGAGAGTTATCTTGGTTCTTACAGAATGCTGGTTCACATATCTTCAACACGTAGGCCGCGATTGTTAAAACTGTAAACACACATTTTAAATCATATGTTATTGACTTCTAAAATTTCGTCGGAGTAATCTACTGCATTAAAACGACCTTATCCACCTGTTGGCCTAATCTCCACTTACTATTCCAACTTTTTTCTCTCATCCTTTTTCCTTCACGATTAAGACATATGCGTAAGTCGCCGTGAGAAGTTTACAGCTGTATAGATAAGTAGGTAAGTAGAAGAACAAAGGATGTTTATAAAAATAACACGGTATACGAGCTAAACATAAGTGAGCATACACGTGATTCTTCCGTTGTAATAGGATACGAATTATGCAACAACAGTCTCCCCTCTTCATCCGCAACCGTCAAAGTACGTGTTTAAGTTTAAGTAGACCTGTTCTAACAATTCTATATAACGCTCAGTACAGTATTCTAGGATACAGTAAATGATATTTCATTACATTACAATAGAGTATATTACAGTACAGTATAATATAGTGCATTATAGTTGATAAAAAATAGACTATTATAATAAAATATAGTATATAATAGCATAGTATAATATATGATATAATGAATTGTAATGTAGCGTAATGTAAATATCCCCGCAGGGGGGTGCGGACTAGCCGCACCTACGAGGGGTTTGGCGTCCCTCGCGGTCTAACACTACACCACTCACAACATACACACACACACACACACACACACACACACACACACACACACACACACTCACACTCACACACACATACACACACACACACACACACACACACACACACACACACACACACAAACACACTCACATACACATACACTAACATCTTCACTTAGGGCATTTCACTGGTCAGAACCGTTGCGCGTTAGGAGAGCTGAAAATTCCAGGCCTTGACGAACTCTGGTCAGGGATACTGATGTGAGCTTGCTCTGCCGAAGACGTAAGCGCGGTTTCTGGTCTACCAGCCGCTTCGGTCCTTGGTCAGGGAGTGTCAGCGGTGCACAGGTGTCGGAGCTTGTGGACAGTATTACGAGTTTTCGACTGATGTCAATCCAGTCGAGCTAATTAGAATACTATAGACTCCATAGTTCTAGGATTTGTAAATGATCGCAGGTGATCCAAGGTTGTACACGTTCCTATAGTCTCGCCCGTAACGCCCGACACGAGGGCTGGCTAAAAGCATTCTTTGGATCCTAAAAACAAGTCATATTGTTTGAGTCTTAAGAAGACTCGTCAGGATTCCCCTGATGAGCCTAAAGTTGATGATTTGAGAAAGTAGTTGATGGTGGAAACGTCACCGGCATTGCCATCACCAAAACATTTGATAATTTCTAACGCCGAAGATGGAAAGGATTTGCAAGAGTTTCTCCTTTTCTTATAAATAAGGCAATTAATGGCTGTGCTGGAAGTCCTGTCTCGTCTATCAAAAAATTAAGAAATGGGACACTGCTTGTTGCAACTAGTAGTGAGAAACAGACGCGATCTCTTTTAAAAACGACCTAATTCTTTGACCTATTCAAGGCTCCCCATAGATCGTTGAAATTCTCAAAGGGGTATTACATGCAGGGACTTGATGTACGTCCCAATAAATGAAATCAAGGCCGAACTCTTGTCACAGTCAGTTACGGATGTTGCTGTTATTATTAAATCTGAAAAAGGCAAGAAAATTGCAACAGCCTCTTTTGTACTTACTTTTGGAGAACCGGAGATATCTGAATATATTAATGGAGTTTACCAAAGGCTGTCAGTGAGGCCTCATGTAGCTAACCCTCAACGATGCCTCAAGTGTCAGTGTTTTGGGCACATTAGTTCTGCGTGTTCTAAAAGGGTTTATGCGGTAAGTGTATCATGGAAGGCCATGATGAAAAAGATTGCGGTAACCCTCCGAAGTGTGCAAAATGTGGGGGCGGACACCCGGCGCGATCTTACAACTGTCCACACTTTAAGGAGGAGAAAGCAATCCTTGGCAATATGGCTATACAGAGGATATCATTTGCAGAAACCAAGAAGTCCTTTAAAGCTACCCAACCAAAGATTGTCGGTAAATCATATGCTGCTTCTATGAGCGTTACGAAGTCGTCCTGTTCCAACTGCGCAGACTTGATAAAAAAAACTGAAAACTTGAAGCCCTTACTGAGCAGGTTGCACGCCTTCGGTCTTTAGTGACAAATGGGCCTTCATTGAATATAGTACAACCAGCGACCACGTCGAACAATTTGCTAGTACGTAGCAAATCAGCCGATACAGGCATGTCTGCACTGGTATCTCTCCGCAAAGGAAAGACTCTGACATAAACAAGAGATAAAACTAAAAGCTGTAAGTCTAAGGACTTATAGCTTTTAGTTTTATAGGGTAGGAAGAATAAATCAAATCTTAGTATTTCACCAAAGAATGCATCAATTAAAGTTGGTGCAAAAAACCAAAGGCGAAAGGAAGGGCTCATTCTATCTCACCTCCTGAGCAAACAAATTCCTCGAGTTCCTCCACTGCAATAGCGGTGACGGAATCCGATGATACATTGCCTGAAGCGTCTCCTGAAGTTTCAGGTAAATTAACATCTAATGCCAACAATGAGAATTAGGTCAATCCTTTTCACTAAACAACAATGTCCACACCTAAACAATCAGTCATTCAGTGGAACATCAACGATGTTAGAAGTTACATTGAGGATCTCTTCTATTTACAAGTAATTGTGAGAGATATGTCTCCTAAGTACACTTGTATTCAAGAGACACATCTCAATGAATCGCACAACTTCCATCTAAATGAGTATTCAGTTTACAGATCGGACTTAGTTACAGAAAATCGAGCTAGAGTTGGAGTAGCCATTCTAACCCGTAACTGTGTCGACGCCGTTTCTGTGAACTTAATAACTCCCTTACAAGCAGTAGCTATTCAATCATCTGTTTCATACAAGCTCTCTCTGTTGTGTCTACTTTCCACCAAGTAAAAACCTGCAACAGAGAGATGTTCTAGACCTTATAAATCAGTTACCGACTCCGTTTTTATTAGTGGGTGATTTCAATGCCCACCATTGTTCATGGGGTTCACCAGAATGCAACTCACGAGGGCATCTGGTTAAGAGTGTCAGATCGGAACTGGATTTATACCTGGTAAATGACGGTTCTCCGACACATTTAGCAGCGTCTACAGGCGGATGGACAGCTGTTGACCTGTCACTGTGCAGTCCTGCTCTGGCTACAAGGTTAACATAGTCAGCATTGCCTGATCTTTACAGTAGCGATCATACACCCATTGAGATCTCTTTGTGTGACTCCTCACCCTGCTGTGTTCGACATCTCCATTGGATCTTTAAAAAAGCCAACTGGGAACTATTCTCACAAGATCTAGAATCACTGGACGTGGAAGACCTGGCTCCAATTGATAATATTGTGAATTCATTTACTAAAACTGTTTTGAATGCCGCCGGACAGGCAATGCCGAAAACCTCATCCAAACCACGATAACCACCTGTTACGTGGTGGAATGATGAGTGCACTATAATTCTTCGTTTACGAAGAAAAGGTTTGAACAATTTCAAAGACATCCAACGAGGGAAAAACTGGAAAATATAAAATCATCCGTGCGAAATCACGGAGAATAATTAGGCAAAGTAAACGAGAATCATTGTCGCAGTACATTGGCACAATTACAAGAACTACAGCTCCATCTACAGTATGGAAGAAATTACGATCCGTCTATGGTACTTCCGTTCCGATTCCAATAATTTCATTAAGGCATCCGGATGGAGTTTTGACCACGGACTGTGAGGAAATTGGCAATGTGCTAGCGTTATCGTTCTCAAAATATTCTTCATCTTCTGCATAAAAGGACGCTTCTCACGTGTACAAACGTAAACAGGAGCCTTACCTTTCATCGTTGGATTGTCTGGAGACTCGTGTTTGAATATACGTTTGACTATTGACTGAAGAGTCAGCTCTCTCGTCAACGAAGGATTCAGCTCCAGACCCGAATGATATTGTATACTCCATGATTAAAAATCTACCACCGTCTTCAAAACTAGTTCTCCTTCGGATATACAACCGTATATTCGAGGAGCACGGTTTTCCCGATGCATGATTAGAAGCGAGAATTCTTCTTTTAAAACATGGAAAGGACAAAACTAATCTCAGTAGTTACAGACCTCTGACCAGCTGCTCATGCAAACTACTGGAAAAGATGGTCAACCGACGAATTGTCTGATATCTAGAAACAAACAAACTTCTTTCTATCAGTGTGGTTCCAAACAAGGACGTTCATCAGTTGACCAATTGGTTTTGTTGGAGTCAGCTATACAAAATGCTTTTCTCTTGCGACAAACTCTTGTCGCTGTGTTCTTTGACCTTGAGAAGGCATATGATATGACATGGAGAAGAGGAATTTTGAACGTTTTGAAATCATGGGCTATACAGGGTAACATTCTTGCTTTTGTACATAATTATTTAAATAACAGGGATTTCTGTGTACATCCAGGAGGCACATACTCTAATCGCTACGAATTAGAGAATGGTGTACCACAGGGTGGCGTTTTGAGTGTGACACTGTTTGTCGTTGCCATTAACAGTGTCACTTCAAACTTCACTGGTCCACTGTTCCCTATTTGTGGACGATTTTTGTATCGCGTATGTGGCTGCTAGAATTATGGCAACAGCGGAAAGGTCCCTTCAATTAGTCCCAATAAATTACAAGAATGGACCAAATCTACGGGCTTCAAGTTTTCGGCTTCGAAGGCCCAGTGTATAACATTTAGTCGTCGCAGGCAACCCCAGGAAACTATCCTTTATCTTGATGGTATGTGGCTTCATACCGCGGTTGTGAGATTTCTGGGTCTTTTATTGGATGAAAGACTTTCATGGAATCCGCATGTGCGTGATTTGAGGATCCGGTGCAGCAAGATATTGGATATGTTAAGAGTTCTTAGTGGTATGAATTGGGGAGCAGACAGAACCTGTATGCTCCGTTTCTACCGTGCCGTCGTAAAATCGCGCATAGATTACAGATATATAGCCTATTCATCTGCTCGACCTGCGGTTCTGAAACTCCCGCAATCAATACATCACGCTGGCCTTCGAATTTTTACTATGCAATGTTAAAACTACACTATTCTTTGTTTGGAATGAATAATGGCAAAATGTAAATAAAAATAGGCTTAAGGACATAAAAAATATCTGTTCGTTCGAATCGCAGGGAGGAAGTGGTGGCTAGTCGACTTCGCATCGGCCACTCTTTGTTAACGCATGGATGGTTGATGCGACATGAGGATCTACCACTATGTCTGTTTTGTGGAAGTAGCATCACAGTCAAGTATGTTCACTGCTTGAGTGTGATGAGTTGACCGATTTGTATATTCATTACAATCTTCGAGGTGGTTTAAAGGTGGTTTTAAGGGACGATGTCACGGCTATCGACCGTGTCGTCTCTTTCTTACGCCACCTGAATCTATTGAAGAATATTAAAATTCTGTATAATTTTAGTTTCTTTAGTTTTACATAATTGTAATTAGTTTTAAAGATGTATTTTATTTTGAATAATTTCATTTATGGAACATTTTTTAAAATAACACTTTAGGTAGGCGATAATAACCTTGATAGGTTTTTTACCTGAAAAAACTATAGTAAATATTCTACCAACGCTCTACGGTCCAAGAGACTTTATAGCATAAGATATTTTCTATTACTTTCATTTCATGTAATTTTCGAGCATATATTTTCAAATATTTCGATTATTTTTCATCTACTCTAATTCTCCGTTACGTAGTAACGTTCGTTGCATGTTTGCTTTACACCGTCAGAGAAGTGTAACACGTAATAGTATGCCCCGTGTTGCGAATGCCTCTGAGATCCCTTCGATCTGTGTCTTGGGCTTATTTGCAGAGCAACTGAGTCCACTAGTACGCCTTCAGTAAGCTCGAAGATTCCACTAAGCTGTGGTAACACGATATTGTTCCCGTTGCTGTCTAATTAAATGTTCACGTTTATTCAGTTTAATAAATTTAACATGAGCAACAGTTATCTTTTGTTGCATTATGAAATACTAAAAATTGAGATGGAAAATTAAAACTAAAATTAATTGCTTTATTTTAATTGCTTCAGTTTCGTCCCGTAAGCAATTGGTATGCCAACTAAACATGTATTAATTTAGCGATTCCAGCAGTTAATTTCGAGGGAAATGTCTATTGTAGCAAAGTAGAGTAATTTGCTTTTCACATTGTCTAAAATATTTAAATGGATCTCAGCACTATTCATGGGCTATTATTGAGTGCATAATTGCTATATTTGGTTTATTTGTTGCACTGTATATTTTCTTTGGGATTTGAATAACAGGGGTCATTGTCGCTGGGGCAATTGTTTACAGGAATTGTTCTCGGTTATTTCTACTTGTCGTTTTCCGGATTTTAGTTTGCTTTTTTTTTTTTTTTTTAACAGGTTTAGGAGTTTCCTGACTAGAGTTTTACCTTCAGCATCCACCAAAGCCGTTCCATCACCAAAGAGGTTGAAGCGCCTCTCAGCAAGTACTCCACATCTGTAAATAATGTGTGTGGCAGTCTCCTGTTCCTGCCCGCACAATCTGCACACTGGTTCATCCTTGTAGATACCCATTTTATGCAAATGTTTCCTTAGTCCACAGTGTCCCGTGAGTAGTCCTGTGGCTATCCTTAATTCCTGCCTAGACAGATAGATGAGACTCTTCTGCCGCCCCAAGGAAGGTCTCCTAAGGGTTAGCTTACTGTGTCTCATCCCTTCGGCCCTGATCCAGTGCTCACAGTGTCTTTCAGCCATCCACCTTCGCACTGTCATCCTGACCATGGATTTGGAAATACCCACCGCAGGTTCCGGTCTAATCAGGGGAGTCGAGGACCCCTCCCTGGCCAGCGCATCTGCGGCTTCATTTCCAAGTATTCCCCTATGCCCTGGCACCCAACCAATCTTGACTTGATTGTGCCTTGCCAGAGCTTGTAGGTTAATTAGGCACTCCCTGACTATGGCCGAGGTGACCACGTGTCCGTTTAGTGCCTTAATTGCTGCCTGACTGTCGGAGAAAATAGCAATCCGGGCCCCATGTGTTTCCCTTCTCGCTATCTCTCCCAGACAGGCATTTATAGCATATACTTCGGCCTGAAAGACAGAGGTATGCCTCCCCAAGGAAAAAACTAGTTCTACCCTTGGGTTTTTACAATACACCCCCGCTCCAGTGCCGAAGTCCATCTTGGAGCCATCTGTGTACCAGATCTGAGCTCCCGATGTTAATGTCCCTGACCATTCCATCATAGTTTGGTGGACCTGGTCAGGTGCAAACATTCGAGTAATGTGGTCGCTGCCCATTTCCAAGACGGGTTCTTTGACCACGCACTCGATACTCATATGTCCCGAGACATCTGGGAGGTTAGCCCAGTTGCTCGAGTTGCGCAATCTCCATGCCGCTAGCCTCGCCTCTCCCCTAAGGACAAGCTCAAGGGGAGGGAGGTTAAGCATTACTTCCATTGCTGCACCTGGTGTAGTTGACATCGCTCCCAGTGTGCACAGACAGGCCAATCTCTGGATAGAGCTCAGTTTAGCTCTTGTCTGTGCCTGGTTGGCCTTTGTCCACCACACCAGAGCTCCATAGGTAATCATAGGTCTTATCACCCTCAGATACATCCAGTGCATCATTGATGGCTTCAGTCCCCATTTCTTACCCACCATTCTTCTCACAGTCATCAGTGCCCTTTTGGCCCTGTTAACTGTCCTCTCAAGATGTGGATTCCAGGTGAGTTTCCTGTCCAGAGTAACTCCCAGGTACTTCACCTCCCCCACAAACTCAAGGCATTCACCAAACAAGCGGGGCATCCTGGTCGTCAGATCTTTTCGCTGTCTGGTGAAGTTAATGAGAGCAGTCTTTTTCGGATTTACCCTAAGGTTCTCCTTTTTACACCACTCTTCAATCAGTCGTAGAGGATTTCTGATTACCTCAAGGACTGTATCAGGGAATCTGCCCAGGATCGGGACAACTATGTCGTCCGCATATCCTAGACAGAAGTACCTCTGTTCATTCAGGAGTTCAATAAGGTTGTCAACCACTAGGCACCACAACAGAGGAGAGAGAACCCCCCCCCCCTGTGCACAGCCCAGACTTGTCTCCGCCCTTCTGACCTCCCCTGCCACCTCTACAGAAATGCTTCTGTTTGTTAACATGGAACTTATCCAACCACAAGTGGTCGCATCCACTCCATGACGTCTTGCACCACTTACCATCGTCTCCACTGAATGGTTATTGAAAGCCCCTTCAATGTCGAGGAAGGCACCTATGGCACAACCTTTCTTAGCGATCATTTGCTCAATCCTACCAACCACTTGATGGAGAGCTCCCTCGCAAGATTTCCCCGGTTGGTAAGCATACTGGTTCCAATGCAGTGGTTTGATAGCCAAAGCACCCCCCCCTAATATGCCTATCAACCAGTTTTTCAAGTCCCTTGAGAACAAAGGACATGAGTGTGATAGGTCTGTATCCTTTCCCTTCCGATTGGTTACCGGTGGGCTTAGGTATAAAGACCACCTTACTAGATTTCCAGGCTGCCGGCACATGCCCTAGAGCAATGCTTAGCCTGTATAATTTAGTAAGTACCAGCACCAGCATATCCATTCCCTGCTGCAGCAGCACAGGATAGATCCCATCTGGACCTGGAGATTTGTAGGGTTTAAAAGTGCCAATAGCCCATCTTACCCTTTGTGGAGTTACTATCCTCCTTGCCACTTCCCAGTCCTCCCTCTTACCACGTCTTGTGGAGAGTTTGGTAACCGGTTCAGTGTCTGCTCCCCCAAGTTTCCTCAGGGTACTGGAAGGGAAATGTGTCCTGATTAATTCTTCCCCAGTTTCCCCTGCCGTTTTTGTTATATTTCCCAGTGGGGTTCTTAGCATCTCCACCGGGTTAACTGGGTCCTTAGAGAGCACTTTATACAGTCGTGCCCCTTCCCGAGTTTTGTCAATCTCATGACAAAACTCCTTCCAGGACTTCCTGCGCGCTTCTCTAATTGCCCTGTTGTATTCGGTTAGTGTTTTCCTATACAGGTCCCACTCCCCGTTCTTTTTTGCTCTATTAAAGAGTCTCCTGGTGGTCTTCCGAAGTTTGGCTAGCTTCTCGTTCCACCATGACGGATCCCCTACTTTCCTCCCCTCACTGAGAGGGCAGTTATCGGTAAATGATTCTATTATAGCCTCGCCAACCAATGTGGCAGAGTCTTCTAGCTCTCTCCTCCCACCATACTCCAACCCAGCCTCCTCAATCCGAACACCCAGGTCCCTCCTGTAGGAGTCCCAGTCTGTTCTTCTTGGATCCCTGGTTGGGCGAAGCATGGCTGGATTTAGAGAGATATCATACCTAATATGTCTGTGATCAGAAGAAGATGGTTCATCCGACACTTGCCAATTTAGTACATACCTAGCCATCTGGTTCGATGCCACCGTAATGTCCAGGACCTCCTGTCTGGCCCTAGTGACAAACGTCGGCTCTTCCCCCTGATTTAGGACTAGTAGATTCTTAGAGCTAAGATAAGCTAAAAGTTCCTCACCTCTAGTGTTTGTACCTGTACTACCCCACGAAGTGTGATGGGAGTTAGCATCTATCCCCACCAGCAGCTCCTCATCCACAGCCTCGCAGTGCTCGACCAGGCTCCTCAGCTCTTGTGTTGGCAGAGCCCCCGCGCAGTCAAAGGGGAGATATGCCTTGGCCAGGTTCAGCCTCTTCATCCCCCCTCCGCCCGCAGCTCCACCGTCACTGCTAACAAATCCCTGCAACAGAAGTTCGTTAGTACAAAAGCACACAACCCCCTCCTAACCAGGATACACGTCCTGGGAACACCGGAGTCCTTATCATACAACAACTTACCTCCAGATGTCGCCAGCCCGCATATTTTTCCTCCAGAAATCCATGATTCCTGGATGAGCATCAAGTCCACCTCTCCCCTGTCCAGCATCCTACACACGACAGCACACGCCGCCCTGCTATGCTGTAGGTTCACTTGGAGGATCTTGATCATTGTTCTGCTTAATTTGCAGTCGTCTGGGTCCGCAGAGCAGCCCCAGGACTAGACATCGTGCTCAACTCTACAGCCACTTCACCGGTTTCTGCAGTCGGCAGCTTGACAGCCGCCCCCGCACCCCCAGTGATGGTTGCCGTTGACACATCTGCTACAGACTCACGGTTTGCCGTCTCATTGGCCCCCACTGTCTGTGCAGTCTCGAAATTAATTCTTATACTTACTTGGTCCATTAAAGTCCCACGAGTATGGGGGAAATAACGGTCGACCAGAGCAGAGCCCCCACTGCCCTGGCAAGACAACATACAATGAGGTTTTGTCTGGTTCCTCAAGGGGATCGTTTGGGACTGCATTTTATACCCTGCTGCCATTCATCCTTCGGCACGATGCCTTCCACCTTGGATTGGGTATTCAGTCACTGACCTTGAAGCACACCCCAAGTTCAGGACATTATTAACTGCTCAGATGAACAGCCTGCTTTACTCTCTTTTTTACAACTGTGTCGTTTGGGTAGTTTCCCGCCCATACTTCACTGTCGCATTGCCCTTGGTTCACCCGGGAGGTGAGAGTAGCATTGTGAGGACTTAATTCCCAACTACCCCAGTCTCCCCGGTCAGAGCACTCGGTTATTTCTACCAAGCCCAACCGGTTGACTGACGAGGAGGGATAATTCCTCACCTTTGAACCATAGCCTTGGTCCAGGCCTGCATATTCAGAAACCTTCCGGAATCCTTATTCACAGGTAACCTACATTTCTGTAGGCCGTCCCACTATCCGCCACCTGTGGACCCGCCCGGTTGCTCAGGCCAGCTTGCCGGGTTAGTTTGCTTACTTAAATTCATCCCATTTCCTATCTAGAGGCCTAATTCTAGTTGCGACGTAAAGCTGCTGTCTATTTAACAAACAATGAGAAATTTATAGCATATTTAAATTCAATTAAAAATAATTGGAGGCCTTTTTTAAGTATTTCATTAATCATAAATACTTTCCGCTTTTCTGCATGCCCCTTGTCCATTACAACAAATGACTATAATTAAAGCTGTCCGGATTATTTTACATCTGACCAGGTTGAACAGTCCAAACCATGGACGCAAGATATGATGACATGAATTGGTTTTCCTACCGGGCCTCCTGCTACTGTCACATTTTCCAAGAATGGTCATCTAAGGCGTCTAGGACGCTTATACTTATAAATACCAATAAATATAGGTATTTATTGTGTAATCTAATATGATCTATATACTAAAGCTTTTTCCTTTAATAGTCATTTCTTTCTGGCTTTCCTTACCCAACCAATGCGTTACTTCTTCGTTGGAGACATGAGAGGTAAAGATATCCTTAAGACATAGGATCATTTAAAACGTCTCCACCTATTTTGTAGTAGGTTGGGTTATCTTCTATGCTTACATTCGGTATAAAAGAAATGAGAAAGCACATATGATTTCGAAAGTCTGATTTTGTGAAGAAAGATAATCTGTTTGGCATAAAACCACGAAAAGTTACCGAGGGTAGAATAGTAGAAACATATCGATGTTTCTATTAGGGTTCGTATTCCTTCCATTTGGTCCCAGTTTGTGTTTACTTTATTCCCTACCTTATTTGTACGATTCTATGTGTACAACTCTTTGATCTCCAAGTACTAAATGTATCCCTGGTTTAAGCTTTGCTTGAAATGGGACATTTAGTGTTTGTGATGTTCAGATTCAGGTCCCACATTCTTCATAGACGCCTTGTATTTTAATTGTCAGACAATTTAAGTTTGACATTGTTGTCTGCATATCTTATTTTTCATATCATCGTATATTTTATTAAACTTTCTGTTGGTTATTTTTATCTTCTCGATTCCTTTCCCTAGCTTTGTGTTAAATACTCTTCAGGAATGCTATTATTTGTCAGCCTCCAATAATCCGTGGAATATTCTGAGTGAGGATCTAGTCTTCACTCTAATCTTTACTGAAGATATCAGTTGTAAAATGGTCTACCAATTCATTGCTTCTAGTTTATGTCCTCTTAAGGTGTCTGTACGTTTAAAGCTATGGAAATCAGTTTTACCATAAATTACTTGCATTCCACGTTGCAACAAAGATAAACACTTTGGGAAGTGAGAGGGAAGCAATCGTCCAGGCTGTATATTGCCGGCAATGATGCAGCACAAATCTATTTCTGTAACGCTATAACGCTCTATGCCACTGTCTCGGGATTTGTGCAATTAATTATCGCTGCATTTGCCAGAAGTGATGCGAATCAGCTGTTTAAAGAGGTCAGAAAACACAGTGAGCTGACTTAGTCACAGTAGGTGGAGTATCTCGACATAACTGTATTGCTGGTTATCAAGTTACGTCCCACGGATTCTCTGAGATGCTGCTGACCTTGATCTTCTTCCATCATGTTTCTACTTTAACATGTACACCACCCACGAGAGTTAAAGAGAAGCCGTATAGGAACGGAGCTAAAGCCTGAGTTTTCCTGTTACAGCTACAAGTGGTAGCCTAGCACGTGTTTGCCACTAAGACCACATTCCTCGCGAAATGAATGATTTTTAATATGTTGTAGCTTAATTCTAGTTCTTCAGCTGAGAGACTAAAGCAGAAATGCGTTGGTCACACTTCTCGGAAGTAGAGCTGATGCTTACAGTTGTGTTCAATAAAAACACATAAAACTTTGTATTTTATATTTTATAACACAACTTTATATTTTATAACAATGGATGTGGAGCAACGATTGCGGTACGTTTGGGAGGTGCAGGTAGTTCTGAAGTAAGAACCTGACCAGAGTCCTTCGATGTAAGTAGAAAGTCCATATAACGTTTCCTAATGTTTCAATATACTTAATTGTATATATTTAAATAACATATTTTGTAGACATATTAAACACAAACGTTATATATATATATATATATATATATATATATATATATATATATATATATATAAACGTACAAACAATATTCACATAAGGTTTAAATAGGTAGAGGATTTACATCTAATTAAATCCTTTGTATAATCAAATTAAATTAAATTCTCTTTCCATATTGTAATGTGTTTTGTAATATCACGTATCTGTGACGTCACAGTATTACTGTATGATTTATACAGCAACATTCATTTCCTGGTCTGGAAATTTATGTAAATAAATACAATTAGTTGCAAACTGCAACTTTTATCATTTAACCCAAGAATTTAATAAAAATGCTTTGTTAATTGCATCGTGTCAGAGTATGACAAAGTGTAGGAGGGTTTTACAAAGCGTCAAAAATAGCTTGTCGTGATGTGTATATTGCAACTTCAACAATTTCTGTGTGTAATTTATAATTTAGAAAATTCTGTTCTTAAATGCCCTCTTCTAACCGATTTATGAGGACATTTAAAAAAAATGTTTAGCAATACTTCTATTTGTGTAATAACATAAAGGTGTATAAACCTTGTCCCCTTTAGGATCAGATCTTTTCAAGTATATCCGAATTTAAACTTAAGAGATTAAATAAGTCAAAACCATATAATTATAACGAGCCTATAACAACCGGACCATGAACATGAAGTGGGAACAATTTGTTGAAAGAATTGTTTTTGTGATTTTATTATGTTTGAGCATCTCCTTAAAGCGTTACTAACACATGTCTGAGTTAAAATATAAAATCATTTACTTTTATTATTATTCCACACAGTAGTTTTCCCAATAATACGTGAGTACTGTATGTAAATCATAGTATAACTTATTAACTATATATTTTACTTAAATAAATTATGAGGAATAAATATTAGTATTTTGTGTTTATACTTTTTATTTTATACTTCTTATTTTCCACGTTTTAATTGTAAGGTGGAAGTTCATTTGACCATATATTTTCCTTCCTTTCAGACAACGTCAAAATTTTATAGAATTCATCACCAAATAACCCTTGAACGCAATTCTATTATCCTTTGCCTGAAGCGATCTATTTTAGGTTCTAATTAGTGGCGGGTTAACTGTTTAATCTGTGGAGATTTTGCTTCCAACCTCTGGATCTCAAGGTTTCATATTACTTGATTTAGGCTATTAGTGAGAGACTCTCAGGAACAGCAAAATATCCCATTTAAACCTTCTGCTAAGTTGTGGAATATATTTAAACATTAAAATTAAAAATACAACCAACTTTTAAATGTTAAGTATATAGTTTTTAATGAATATATGTTTTTATTTTATTAGCATTTTTTAATAAAATATCATAAAACATATATTTGATTATTTATGTTTAGAAGTATTCCTGTCGTATTAAGTATATAATTAGCTCAAGTTTTTAGATTCTTGCAGGAAGAATCTAAGATTATACTCCCACCCTTTCTTTTAGCTAGTTGCCTATAAAGAACTTTACTTAGTGACTGAGATCCTTATTACGTTCGAAATTTTTGTTAGAGGTTTTTGAGTATAGGCTATTTATTATTATTTGACCAAAGTTTTATTCCAAACAAGCAATATAATGTTTTTTCAAGGTCAATTCCTATTTTATTTTCCTCACTTTATTTACCACCTCTTTAAAAAAGAACAGACAAAATTCATCTCTTTACAAAATTCATAACAAAAAACCATCATGGCAATTGTATTACCCTTAATAAGAAATGATCTAATTTCGGGCGCATTTACTAGCGGGATGACTGTTTAATCTGTGAAGATTCCGATTCCAGCCTCTGGCTCTTTGTTGCATATTAGTTGATTAAGGCTGTATTAGTTGGAGACATTCAGAAGTTGCAAAATATCCCATTGAAATCTTCTGCTTAGTTGTGGAATACATTAGGACGATACATAAATTCAGGTATACAACCTTTACAAATATTTTCAAACATTAAATATACAATAGTATGTTAATGATTCTTGATATTTAGAAGAGTATATTCTTGCCTCATAATGTAAAGAATTAATTTGAGTTTTTAGATAATTGCAGAAAGCTAAGAATGTACTTCTCCCTTGTTTACGTTGATATAACTCTGAAGATGCTTACATGGTAAGCTGAGTACGTCAAAGTAAAAATATCTTTTGTTAGAGGATATTTAGTTTTATTTATTATTATTTAACCATACGTTTCTTCCAAATAAGTAGATATATGTATGGTTACTCAGTCTCGGAAACACATGTGTTCTATATTGTTTCTAAATTCAGCAATATATGTCTTTAATAAAATATTAAACAGAGTTTTAATGTTTACAGAGAAGAAAATATTAAACGTATGATGTTTATCAAAGCGGAAAACGGCAAAAGAACATTGTGTAATAATCAAGTTGAAACAAAGTATTGCACGTAACTGAGATAAAAGGGGAAGAACTGCACAGTCGTTGGATAAACGTTCTAAGGTTTTTGTAACATCAGTTTTAATTAAATCATTGCTTCACTTTCATGTACGTATAGCCTATTACCCAAACCCAATAATAGAGTAATTTGGGATTCACTGGCATCTCTGTTTTAAATTAATTTTAATGTGTTGTGTTTCTGAAATAAAAAACTACGGTAACGATGCCACTTTATACAAACAACAAAAACGACGAATTGAGCCTAAAACTTCACAAACTTAAGTTACTCGCCCCAGTAATGTAATGCAGTAGGGATATGTTGAGAAATGAAATATTTACATTTAAATAGGTTACCAGGGTTTTATAAAGAATTTCCTTGAGGGTCGATGTTGTAAAGGAAAATGGAAACTACGAATTTCATAAGAATTATACCAAACACAAAGAATGGGAGTGACGATAAAAAAATCAAAATTTTCAATTATTTACTAAAATTTGTACGGCGATATTTGCATATTGGTATCTTCTAAACAATCACGTGAACATTAAGTGTACGCTTCAGTACATCGCAAGCCGATTGGTATTTAATATTATTAAAGAATAAAATAATCCATGTTTTTCTTTAGAAAAGATGAACAAATAAATAAAATTTGTACTGTTTATAATTTTTAATATTACATTTTTGTCGACCGGATGCAAACCTATACTCAATTTTATTTTTAATGGTGTTACACTATTATTTTAGGTTCTTGTGATGTTCGTGTTCATACGGCGCAAGATATGCAATATGGATACTCTGCAATCATGGACGTAACGCTCTACATTTTAGTAGTGTAATCTAGTAATGTACTTGGCAGGCCAGGTCTTTTACCTTTAGGTTAGTCTCCACTGGACTGTGACTAGGAATCCTCACATAAGCTACACAACGATCAAACTGTCACAGCCTTATACTCAGACAACAAACTTACAATCTTATTAAGGGCGGCCATTACTATTTACATATGGAACTTCCGTCTGGGGTCATGCGGGCACTTCACTCACACGCAGACTATATTTACTCACATACAAAGTGTTGATAATGTGTGTGTGTGTGTGTGTGTGTGTGTGTGTGTGTGTGTGTGTGTGTGTGTGAGTGTGTGTGTGAGTGTGTGTGTGTGTGTGTGTGTGTGTGTGTGTGTGTATGTGTGTGTGTGTGTGTGTGTGTATGTGTGTGTGAGTGCGTGCGCGCACGGGCGCGCGCGCGTGTGTGTGTGAGTGTGTATGACTTAAATTGTAAATATCATAAGGATCATTAACGAATATGTGATTCTTTTCTATCTTCATTTTGTGTAATGCTAACCGTATAAAAATTATATTATGAAAATTATTTATAATATGAATTTTACATTTAGTTTCAAAACATCTAACCTGCATTTAGATGAAAACTTCTATAGAAACTCAAATTAAAAACAATATCAGAAATATAACTTAAACACTAACTTGTAGATCGCCACATAGGGTATACTGGCTTCTAAAGTAATGTGCAAAAGCCGTTTTTAACGTCTACATACCAATCGTGTCATAGTTGATTACTTCTTAATATCCGGCACGCCCATGGTACACGGTGCACATTAATATTGAACCTAATATATTGTTATTGGACAGTCTGCCTTGAAGTTCTGCCTGGATTATGTAAACTTATATTTAATAAGTCATTCGTTATACTGATTAGAGTAGATAATACATTTGTACTTTGAATTCTCGGTAAAGAAGTAAATAAAGTAAAACAATGTGCTTGGCAAGTGTTATCAGATATAAGCCAAAGTGTATATGTTGAATTAAAGTTATATATTTTTTCTTTATGGGAACAGGCGTCATCACCAAATGAAACTTAGGATTTTCATTATCATGAAACTGTTACAGAATGTAAGAGAGGTTTCATACTTAAACCAGCAAGTTCCCTTCACTGAAAGCCTTAGCCTTATCAGATCCACATAGAACCTCGATGAAGGGGTACTGATATAAAGGATATATTTAACACACTTCGGATTGAAGGAGCTGTTCTCTGTACAATAAATAAGGGTAGTGATGGATAGAAAAGTAGGGCTAACACTTGAGTTTTACATATTTTAATATTTTTCCTTTTTTCTTGAAGGAGGGTAGGTCATTAAAAGTCACTGGTAGGTAGGTATTGCAGGATTTGTAATCATGAGATCAAAAAAGAAGAATCCCATCGGCAAGTCAGGAGAGTAGTGACAATATTTTAATCCGTCAGGAGAGTAGATGACAGAGTCGTAAAGGGTAGATACTTTGCAACACCACAGCATTATAGGTGCTTAATAAGGGTATAATTGTGATGGTATCGTGGAGTTTACTGCTCAAAATAGTAAGTTGTATCCCTGACCTTACTTTATCAGATCCGTAAAGGGTACATACTTTGCTACCCCACAGCATTAACGGTGCTTAATAAGGGTATAATTGTGGTGGTATCGTAGAGTTTACTGCTCAAACAAGTAAGTTGTATCCCTGACCTTACTTTATCTGTTCCGTAAAGAGTAGATACTTTGCTACCCCACAGCATTAACGGTGCTTAATAAGGGTATAATTGTGGTGGTATCGTGGAGTTTACTGCTCAAACTAGTAAGTTGTATCCCTGACCCTACTTTATCTGTTCCGTAAAGAGTAGATACTTTGCTACCCCACAGCATTAACGGTGCTTAATAAGGGTATAATTGTGGTGGTATCGTGGAGTTTACTGCTCAAACAAGTAAGTTGTATCCCTGACCCTACTTTATCTGTTCCGTAAAGAGTAGATACTTTGCTACCCCACAGCATTAACGGTGCTTAATAAGGGTGTAATTGTGGTGGTATCGTGGAGTTTACTGCTCAAACTAGTAAGTTGTATCCCTGACCCTACTTTATCTGTTCCGTAAAGAGTAGATACTTTGCTACCCCACAGCATTAACGGTGCTTAATAAGGGTATAATTGTGGTGGTATCGTGGAGTTTACTGCTCAAACAAGTAAGTTGTATCCCTGACCCTACTTTATCTGTTCCGTAAAGAGTAGATACTTTGCTACCCCACAGCATTAACGGTGCTTAATAAGGGTATAATTGTGGTGGTATCGTGGAGTTTACTGCTCAAACTAGTAAGTTGTATCCCTGACCCTACTTTATCTGTTCCGTAAAGAGTAGATACTTTGCTACCCCACAGCATTAACGGTGCTTAATAAGGGTATAATTGTGGTGGTATCGTGGAGTTTACTGCTCAAACAAGTAAGTTGTATCCCTGACCCTACTTTATCTGTTCCGTAAAGAGTAGATACTTTGCTACCCCACAGCATTAACGGTGCTTAATAAGGGTATAATTGTGGTGGTATCGTGGAGTTTACTGCTCAAACAAGTAAGTTGCATCCCTGACCTTACGTTATCTGTTGCGTAAAGGGTACATACTTTGCTACCCCACAGCATTAACGGTGCTTAATAAGGGTACAATTGTGGTGGTATCGTGGAGTTTACTGCTCAAACAAGTAGGTTGTATCCCTGACCTTACTTTATCAGATCCGTAAAGGGTAGATACTTTGCTACCCCACAGCATTAACGGTGCTTAATAAGGGTAACATTTTGGTGGTATCGTGGAGTTTACTGCTCAAACAAGTAAGTTGTATCCCTGACCTTACTTTTTCAGATCCGTAAAGAGTAGATACTTTGCTACCCCACAGCATTAACGGTGCTTAATAAGGGTATAATTGTGGTGGTATCGTGGAGTTTACTGCTCAAACAAGTAAGTTGCATCCCTGACCTTACTTTATCTGTTGCGTAAAGGGTACATACTTTGCTACCCCACAGCATTAACGGTGCTTAATAAGGGTACAATTGTGGTGGTATCGTGGAGTTTACTGCTCAAACAAGTAGGTTGTATCCCTGACCTTACTTTATCAGATCCGTAAAGGGTAGATACTTTGCTACCCCACAGCATTAACGGTGCTTAATAAGGGTAACATTTTGGTGGTATCGTGGAGTTTACTGCTCAAACAAGTAAGTTGTATCCCTGACCTTACTTTTTCAGATCCGTAAAGGGTAGATACTTTGCTACCCCACAGCATTAACGATGCTTAATAAGGGTAACATTTTGGTGGTATCGTGGAGTTTACTGCTCAAACAAGTAAGTTGTATCCCTGACCTTACTTTATCTGTTCCGTAAAGACCTCCCATGAAGTAATGCCATTATGGAGGGACATAGTTAACACTATACAGGATCAAGGTGCAATCACAGTATTGTGAAATGGGGAGAAATATAATTCGCAAGGGAAGGTTTTGCTTTCGTTGATCTGACCCATACGTAATAAATTGCCTCATTCTAATGTACATGGATGTCGCTGAAAAACGTTTCATTAAATACGTACTTACATACTAGCCAACGCTCAACCTTGGAAAGCTAGCAATTTGACGGTGTCCTTAATCAAATACAAGGAACATCAATGTCGCAGCTGTCCTTTCACGGGCTATCTCATTCACCCCCAATCTTCTTTAAAAGCTTTTTCGAGTAGTTTTGTATAAACCTGTATTCAAGCAATCAATGTACGAATCAGTTTGTAACGTTGATTTCAATGATTCCTATATATTATTACCAAGAGAGGCTCTAAATATTACAATTAGAAACACGTCTCCTTCCAGCTAACTTATGGACAAATGGACTAATTAAGGAGGTATAAAATTGGTGTAATTTCATTGGAAATTCGTGAAAGCATTTTCTGGTTGACACGCTCAGCATCTTCAACTAAGACGCTATCTTACGTCTTTTGCTTACAATAAGTTTTTTTCTATTTCTTTAAATTGCGTTATTCACTTCTTCCAGACATAACGATTTTATTCTTATTCCTAGGTACTAAGTTGAAGAGTGCGTTAGGTTTCGTACAGGAATAGACTGGGTAATTAGGGACGTGAATCTTCATGAGCCTTGCCCGAAGCTCATATGCGCAAGATGGCAACTATATAGTGAAACGTTCGTCGTCTAGACTAAGCCGTAAGCGGCACGGAATGAGAGCCAATCGGAGAGACATGTTAACAATAGAGCTGAGTGGTTTATTGATTATTTGTTTCCCAAAAACGAGTATATGTGATGGATTCTCATAAAACCAGAGACTGAGCCAAGCTCTAAGGTCAGGTTATTTCTGCTCTCTGTCTGGTCTAACTTTCCATAGCAACTATAATTGTTTGGATCCAGAATTTAGTGAGATTGTTGTCGGACTCATTGCGAATTCAGAAAGTTACCCTATTTAGTCAACTTCCGCCAGTTTAGCAACTCTCTCTACAAACTATAATTTAATCAAGAATTTATGCTTTGGAACAAACTGCTGATTAGATACACAAAGTTTATTTCATCAAAATGCAATCACTCGACTTTCGTGTAAAACTTAGCAATAACACCAGGTATTGCGCGACGGAAATTTTTCAACTTTTGGTCTATATTTATTCGAACTTTTGAAGCACAAGTTGGTCGAAACAATAGTCTGACTTTTATTACAATTTCTAGAAACTCACTGGAACATTTCCTAAACGCAGCCTAGTTCCCCAACATTTGTATCGTATATGTTTGCGTACCATCGTTGCATTATCTTGTTCGTTTTTTAGATAAACCATGCTGATCCTCTAACATTAGCCAGTGAGATTTCTTGAAATATGAAAAAGAAAGGTGGTGGAAAGAAGAAACGTGACAAGGAGTTCTTGTCTCACGTTCTAGTCTAAATTCCTTAATAAGGAGTATCGCCAGTCCAGTATATTGAAACCATTACCCTCACGAATCAAACCTTGGACTCGTGATTCCCGCCCGGGTGACTACAGTCCGGCGCGAGACGTGGACTTGGCTCATAGGACCGTGTAATTATTTTGCAAAAGTCCTTCACCTCATTGTAAGACCTGGACTGGTAAGTCCCCTAGAACAACACGAACTCTAAACAGACACTATGGTTCCAGAACTACTCTGGAACATTAGAGCCTTCCAAATGGCACGGATTTCCTTACTTTCAATACCTTGTCTGATTATATCGATCCTGGTAGTGCAATCGGACCACTGTCCATACTAGATTGGTCTTACCTAGGGTCCGGACCCTCAGATTTGGAATTTTGTCTTAGACGGGTATACTAATACTGTTAGACATTGAGAGATGACTTTATAACACAGAGAAACAGAGTCTATATCTTACCTCTTACAGAATGCTAGTTCACATATCTTCAACACATAATCCAAGAATGTTAAAACTATAAACACATGTTTGAAATCACATGTGAATAACTTCTACCTATAACTCTGTCGAATTAACCTACTCCATTAGAGCGACCTTATCCACCTATTGGCGTAATCTCCACTTACTATTGCAACTTTCTTCTCTCATATTTCTTCCTTCACTAAAAAGAAAAACTTGTAGGTCACCGTAAAAATATAGAACTCTATATGGATTTCTAAGTATAAAGAATTGGAAATGATACTCGTATTTAAGAGAGGGACAAAAGATATGATTTCAACATAAAACTGAGTCGATATATCAAATGTCTACCTTAGATGTTTCAGGGAGAACATATCTTACCTTTTATTGGTTTACCTTAGTAGGTATCGTTACTTATTAGCGATAGGTAAAAATTGTGTACATATATACGTGTATCCACATACCTATCTATATACTTGAATATGATTAAGTTTGGTTCATAACCTCTTCTCTCAGAGTTCAGGGGAACATTATGGCATCAAGCACCTGCAGAATAGCTATTTTCTTCTGGGGAAATTAATAAGTGTCTTATACATTTTATTAACAGGGGTAAATACAAATAACCTATTCCCCCGTTATGAATATTCCTTAAAACTCTTAAAATGATTTTGGAAAACATTACCCACGGTTTACTTTTGGTAAGAGCTTGGCAACACGAGTCCTATAAAGATCAGTATTGATAACTAAAAAATTATATCTTACTGATCCACTTGTTTTGTATATTCTACAGCTATCCCGTTCCGGGAGTGAACCAGCGTTTTCATCGGTCAGTTAGATTATTTTCAGGTACAAGATGCTTGGTAGCACTTAATCACTCTCGTTAATTTCATTTATGCAAAATCGTGCGATCTTTAGAACTTTTGAAAATATTACCCCATATATTTCGATGATTTCTCATCTACATAATGCTGCAATAATTCTCGGTTACTTAGTATTCGTTTCTTGTGTGCGCTTCTCTTTGCTTTGCACCGGCAAAGACGTGTAACATGTTTTAGTGCGCCCCGTGTTAGAAATAACTGTCAATAATCTTCGAACTATGGTATTGGGCTTATTAGAGCAACCGCCTTCAGTAAGCTCGTGGGTTCCGCTAAGCAGTGGTTACACGATATTGTTACCGTTGCTGTGTAATTAAATGTTCACGTTTATTCAGTTTAATAAATTCAACATGAGCAACAGTTATCTTTTGTTGCATTTTGAAATACTTAAAATTGAGATGGAAAATTAAAACTAAAAATAATTGCTCGATTTTAATTGCTCCAGTTTCGTCTCGTGGGCGATTGTTTTGCCAACTAAATATGTATTAATTTAATGACTCCAGCAGTTAATTTCAATGGAAATATGTATTGTAGCAAAGTAGAGTAATTTGCTTTTCACATTGTCTAAAATATTTAAATGTTTTCAGCACTAACCATGGGATAATTGTTATAATAATTGCTATAATTGGTTTAATTGTTGCATTGCATATATTCCTTGCGATTTGAATAACACCGCTGGGACCATTGTTGCTGGGGCCATTGTTGTCGGTTATTTCTACTTGTCGTTTCCCGGAAAATTAGTTTGCTTACATTAATTTGTCCTATTTCCTGTCTAGAGGCCTAATACTAATCGCGAGACAAAACTACTATCGATTTACAAAACAATGAGAAAATTATAATATAATTATATTAAATTTAAAATATTTGGAGGCCATTTTATAAGTATTTACGTATCCTTCTACTGTCACATCATCATCCGAACCCTCCTATATTTATTGTGTTTCTTAATAGACCTATATATTTCTACTGCGTTCTCTAAATGGTAATTTCTTTCTGTCTCTTCTTAGCCACTACTTCTTCGTTGGAGTCATGGTAGATAAAGAATGTCTTAAGACAAGTCTTCGGGTTCATAGTTAAAAGGCCTCAACCATTTTTAACACAGTGTGGACTATTTTCTATGCTTGCATTCAGTATAAAAGAACTGGGGACACATAACAAGAAGAAGTCTGGATTTCAGAGGTAGGAAGACGGTTTGAGATAACACTCCCTTCAAGGTACCGAAAGATAATCTCGATGTTTCTATGATTCTTCGTCTTCCTTCCGTTTGTCCCCTTTTCCGTTTACTATACTAGAGTTCTTTAATTATATTATCAAAATAATTTATAAAATAAATTTATGATTCAGTTTCAAAATATCTATCCTAAATTTGAAAGACACGTCTATCGAAAAAATCTTTTTAAAGATTGTCGGAAATGTGTGTAAAAAATTACGTTAAACAGGCCACATATCTTATACTGACTTCTAAAATAAAGTGCAAAGGCCGTTTATAAAAGACCAAAATGTGCCCAAATTAATATCCACCTAATATCCGGCACGTCCATGCTACACGATGCAGATTGTTCAATACTTTAATGGCCGGAAGTCTTTCCTGTGTCAAGTGACTCATATATTTATTAACATTATTTATTATGCTGATGAGAGTCGGGGAGTTCATTGGTTCTAGTTTATGTCCACCTCAAAAATTGGGGTTCCCAAGAACAACTTACAACTGGGAGGCACTCGCCCATCTGTAGAGGAATAATAGAGAACCAGCACGGTTACACAGACAACAGTCTACTTTTACACAGATTCCTAACACACAGTGACGATCTGCATAAATCAAACTTGGAGTAAAACGGAAAATTTTTAACACTTTTCTCTGCATTTAAAGGTAGGAAAACCCGTTTTACCATAAATTACTTGCATTCCACGTTGCAACAAAATAAACGCTCTGCGAAGTGAGAGGGAAATGTACGCGGGCAGACTGTCACCGACCAGGCTATATATTGCCGGCACCGCTGCAGCACAGATCTATCTCTGTAACGCTATAACGTTCTATGTCACTGTCGCGGGATCTGTGCAATGAATTATCGCTGCAGTTTGCCCGAAGTGATGCGAATCAGCTGTTCAGTGAACGCTGCAAACATAGTGAGCGCACTTAATCACGGGTCGACACACGTATGCATCGTGACGTAGGAAAATGCTTTAATAATCTATTACAAGATCGCTTTTGCTGGTTTTAGTAGCAGCTTACACGACAACTGAATACTGGGCGTGGGACGGAGTGAAATGATGTTTTGCTTAACGTGTTTACATGACTCAGTGTTGATGGTAATAATAAATTGCAAAACCTCACAATATTTCATAACAAGTACAAAGCCATAATTCCCAGTTTATACAACTACTGTACAACTTATTTTTAAATAAATAAAACCTCTAAACCACAAATAACATTTTATTTAAACCTTATGTACATTTCGATTGCCCAGCAATCATCTTCAGAGGTATTTAAAAAATACAGAGTTGTATTTTTTAAATACCTCTGAAGATGATTGCTGGGCAATCGAAATGTACATAAGGTTTAAATAAAATGTTATTTGTGGTTTAGAGGTTTTATTTATTTAAAAATAAACATTACGCCACAGTTGCTTCATATAGTTATACTGTACAACTTCGTAATATTAATTAAAACATAGCTATAATATTTACAATTTAAACGCGTTTAAATAAATGAAGTATTTATTCGGATTTTTTATTGAATTTACAATTGTTAAAAACAAAACAATATTTGATTTCTCGATGATCTCGATGTATACAGTGTTTTTTACACACACAGCACTGATTTTGCGAGTTACGGTTTACACCATTCGCTTTTTACTGTGTCAAATTAATCGCATTTATTCCGAATACATCCCTTTTTATCGCTTTGCAGTACCACTACTGAGGGTTGAGGACAAATATCTGTTACTCATCTGTTGCTCGGCATCGGGGAAGATTCAATTTTCCATACCTCTCCTGCATCAATTAATAGCTTTGCCTAGTGCTATTTACTATGTGTTTTTCAACGTTGCCACGTGCTATCGGGTGTTACCATATATTCTCCGACCTTGGCATGTGCTACCCCACACTTCCATGTGTTCTACGACGTTGCCGTATCTACTGGGACGTTCCCATATGTACTTAGGCGTTACCATGTTTTCTCCGGCGTTGCCATCTATTCTCCGACCTTGGCATGTCTTCCCCCACAGTGACATGTGCTCTCCAAAACCGTATATATTATGACATTCGCATATGTACTGGGACATTCCCGTATGTACTGGGACTTTACCATGTGTTCTCCGTCGTTTCCATATATTCTCCGACCTTGGCATGTCTTCCCCCACAGTGACATGTGCTCTCCAAAACCGTATATATTATGACATTCGCATATGTACTGGGACATTCCCGTATGTGCTGGGACTTTACCATGTGTTCTCCGTCGTTTCCATATATTCTCCGACCATGGCATGTGTTCCCCGACCTTGCAATATGTTCTCTGACGTTGTTACTTGTTCTCCGACTTTACAATGTGGTCTTTAACTTTGATATGTGTTCTCCGACGTTGCCGTATGTACTGGGACGTTCCCATATGTACTGTAACGTTGACATGTGTTTTCGGACGTTACCATGTATTCTTCGACGTTTCTCTGTGTTCTTCGACTTTATCAAGTATTCTCCGACATGTCTGCCATGGGCTCTCCTAAGTTACCACGTGTTCTCTGATTTTTCCACCTGTTCACCGACGTAACATATTTAGTGTCTGAGTAATTGGTGTAACATTTAATAAAAGTGACTGTGCAACAAATATTAGAAATCCCATTGTAAACTAACTCTGTACACAGATTTGTTTCCAGGAGGGGATGAAGATATAAAACTTATAACTATTTATTTAAATATTTTAGCCTAAGACAATTTTTAAACTCGTCAGTTTTGTAATGCATTTGATATTCGTTTCAAACTATTGTAAGGACACTCAAATAATAACAACAATGCGCGTGTACAGTACCTTTAAAAGACTTGAACGTGTGTAACCTCAGCTAGCCATGTTTTTGTAACGTATTTGCTAAATAATACTCATAAACGGACTAGCTATGGTTAGTACCCCCGAGAATACCTCTGTAACTGAGAAGGGAGTTTTAAGAGAACTTCAAAGAAGTGTCTTACAGTTTGCTTTAAAGACCTTTATATTTTGTTCAAATTTTTAACTTGAATTCCAAACTAAATCTCGCTCTGTAAGTCCTCTTAAATTTAGAGTTAATCAAATACTCGTTATATTTTGGGTGTGATTGTACTGATTGTTTCATTAAAAATTCAATACAATTATTTCTACTACTCGCATGAGTTGTAGTGGTATAATATAGAATTTATATTTCAATATTTTGCCCTGGGTTATAAGTTAAATCAATAGCACCCCCCCCCCCTCAGAAGGGCTATATCTCTGCACTGCTGCGTTTGGTTTTATATTAGATCATGTAGTCACATATCGGATTGTGAACTAACTAAACTTTTCAACTCTGTAAATATTTGCAAATGAAAAATGAAAACTTTACTTTATGGCACTTATTTTTTGTAAAGGGTCTATAAGACCTTCTTTGTATGTTTAATACGACAGCTAAGCCCCTAAGAGATATCATATTTCATTTTTATTGGTCAGATTTATCCTCACTTAAATAGATGTATGATAATAAATACCTAGGATCCGTTGCATTCATCTCTGATGATTGAGAGTTTATAGCATCGAAAACCAGGGCCCTCACTACACATACGCTGACAAAATTGAAAAACTCTAGGAGCATAAGATTTTCGTTGTAAAGGTGATTAACTAAACCAAATGATTGACGTCACAGAAGATCATAATGATGTAATACTACGGCTATCGGGTGAATACCTTTGAAAGCACCTTTTGTAATCGACACGTCCGTGCAATTTTCCTCCCCATAAGTATTAAGGGAACCTTTAGTATAGGTTTTGTCTTTCTTGGTGAAGACAAGACACCCTCATGGCCGAAAGGAGTCTGCACCGGTTTTGTAGTGGTGGGGGATGCAGAGAGCCAGTCTGTTTCCAGCCGTCGCTATGTACGTTGTACTAGCCGTTCAGATATTTCGCCACTTGTTGCAGAGATCAATCGGTCACCCGTTACGCCTCCAGAGCTGCCGTCCCCACTCCGACGCCACCTTTTCCCCAGCAAAGCTTCACTACGTTCCGCAACACCTATACCATGTTCCTTATTTAGGTTTACCTTAGTTTCACTTACCCTAATGGTAAAGGGTAAATACCGTTGAATGGAGGTTTCGTTTTTTTTTGTTTGTAACCCTTTACATAATTTTGTACTATTCACAGCCTTAATATATTATTCACATTTTAATTCTACTCCCCCCTCTTTCTTCAGCTATATACTCATTTATAAAGCTTTAATATCAAGTATGTCTAACCCAAGTACACGACTCTTAATTGGTACCATGATTTCTTACTGTTACACAAATCCGTGAGTTTTAACCTCTACATCTACTCTAATCCCGTTCAATAATAAAAATGTTGTCCCTATTCTTTAGTGTCTGACTGATCGCTATCAAGTCATCCTCACAGTGTGCTGCCCCTGAACACCTGGTAAAAGTAGTAGAACTTTAAAAAAACAAGGATATCTGTGCATGCCTATTTGGGAATGAGCTCATCACGTATGTTGTATCATACCAGAAATGGATGACCAATACAGAAATATTTGGGAAAACAATAGTTGTGATAAAAATAGAATTATGTACGTAATACAAACTCGCCTAGTTCCACGAGATATTGTAGTTCTTCCTATCCGTGTCTCGGTAATCTGGAACTGTCGCCTGAAGCTGTGAACGTAAACTTCTTAGCAAGGAATCTAGGGACTTCATACTAACTACAGGGAGTTGCGTTGCCACAAGGTGAAGCGACATTGTCTTTGTCGTTTTACAACAGGGTTTGGTGTCTAAAGATCTTTCTTACAACCCGACACTTGACAGCATTACTGTATAGCATTAATTTTTGTATCTCTTACCGTGCTTCCAGAAAATGAGATATTATATATAAATGAGGAATTTAAAAGAGCTATTACCTGTTTCTGACTTTGGAATTGTCAAATAGACAGGAATTAAATAAACACAACGTAATGATACTATTCCAGAAAAGTATGGGTCCTAGGAGTATAATGGGTGATAGAAAATAACTTCTGACTTTTTTTTGGTGAAATTGATGATCTTGGGGTTACTCTAGTGGTACATGGCTAAGCCCCAAAGCTCTTATACTTAATTAATTAGGTTGATTTTATAAAATAACTGTGCTACAAATGGTTGCCTTGGTAACCACGAATAAATAACGGTCTATCATTTCCACTACACAGTTATTGCTCTTGGTATAAAACTTTAGATAACAGTTAATTGAATTTTACTCTACCTAACCCTGGCCGTAACATAAACGTGTTGATAAGATCTGGCCACAGTTTTCCATTTGATTTATTTTATTGAAGTTCCCTGGATTATTTCATGTTTCATGGAGAAAAACTTATATGGGAAAAATACAAAAGGAACAAGGTATGCAATATAATTATTTTGCTTCATTTAACTTAAAATATGTGAAAACATATGATTTCATAAAATAGGTTTAACGTTATAGGCTATGTAGTACAACATCTGTTTAAACGCTTTAGTTATGTTACTTTATTTACATTAATTGTAATTATTTAAGAAAAAGTAAGAAAAATAAAATGTTTAGTGTTGACTTGAGTAGGAATTGACATTAAATAAATGTGTTTATGTTACTTGTTTATAGTGTTACAATATAATAATTTACGTGCATCTGATATAATTTAAAAGCCTTCTTTCATTGTGTACTCAAGCAGATATATTGCCCCAAGAAGGGCCGACGCTATCTCTTACAACAATGAACTTTCCGAAATGGTGCTTAGCAAGAATAACCTCTTATATTGAAATATATTTTGCGAGTATAATACTTTATGGTGGTGATAAATAAACTCGAATTATCGCTGGCTATACGTAGACTGCATGAATGTACTGCCTTTAACCATCACTTACTTATGGGTTACGGCTACATATAATTAATGTGTATGTGATGATAAATAAAGAATATTCTTTTAAAGACAATTTCAAATATTATAGCTGGATGTATTTCTACAGTATATTTATCTTTAATTTCGAATGTAATATCCTAATGGTTTAGATGTAAGCATCTAAAGTTTTGCAGTAGAATTAACAAGGCCAAAGCATGAAGTGGATCCAATATACAGAATGTATTATAGACATATCATTATATACTTAATTTTACATTCATTGAAACGATAAAGCTCAAATATTGTTTAACGAATAAACTATAAAATAGCCTCTTGTTAAACAATGGTTTTGAAATTAAACTTACATACTAGCCAATGCCCACCCTTGGCAGTTGAGCCATTTGGCGACGCGCTGAACAGTAGAGATGGGCATCCCTGAAGATGGGACTGTTGTAATTCTGAGCCCAGCATCAGTAAGTTCACCACCACACAGTAGTCACTCGGGGGTCGGTAGCACATGAATGCGGTGGAGGTGCGCAGCAAGGTAATCATGACAGGTCTTCAATCTGAAAGCTGCAATGCTAACAGCTCGGGGCAAGCTATTGTCAATTGGTCTCTACGTCACAAGACTTTCCCACCATTTTCCTGCTGAGAGTTTCCTCAATCGACCGTGATTCCATTTTTTGTTGGACATCTTTATTAGCGACCTAGAGTAATGTAGTGAACTCAAATGCTCGAGCTGAGGGAGGATTGTTCTCTGCTTGGCTAGTTGATCAGCCTTTTCATTTCCAGTGATGTTTACATGGCTCGGGATCCACTGGAAATTAAGTACCCACCCGGCATTTATGAGAGCAGTTAGTTTTCTTCTACATTCTATGGTTCTACTACATTCAGTCTGTGAGTTCCCAGAGAGGAAGGCGGTCTTAGAGTGAACAAGGAAAACGGCCTTAGCCGGAGCAGTCAGGTTCTTAAGTTCAATTGCTGCAGCATATATGGCAGCTGCCTCACCTTCGTAGTGGCCAAGGTGGGCCCCGACAGCAGACAATCCCTCAAAATATATGCAGCAGTATGCAGCACCTGTTTCGCCTGATCCAGGTATGGCATGCATAGTGTCTATGACGTCATTTATCATAAGGTTGAACAATGTACATGAAATTTTGATGGAATGTTACAAAAATGTGATGACTCGGATTTCTCTGTGGGACAGGAAGGAATTAATCCAGTTCAAGAGGTTGCCAGATATCTCATATTCTATCGGTTTGTGAATGAGTATTGTTCGCCACACTGTATTATAAGCGGCCTTAAGGTCTACCAAGACTGCTAAAGTTGACTTCTTCCTACGGAAGCCGTCTTTAACATGTTCAGTGAAATTCACAACATGGTCCAAAGGGCCTCTGTACTTTCTAAAGCCCGCTTGGGAATCATCAAATATTTTGTAACTCCAAATATTGTGTAAGTCGGTTATTTATCATTCTCTCAGCAACTTTGCTGCAAGCACTGGTGAGAGATACTGGTCTGTTAGGTAAGTTAGGACTTTGGTTACATGTACAGGTCCAAACTAAAGTATACTCTATCAATGATTAACTCAAAGTAGTATTACTTGCAGAGATCCAACTTGTAGCTTAAGGAGGTTAAGGAGCTGTGCAGAGATACGAAATAAAATTCCAGTGCTCTACCGAAATCCAAAGTCAAACGTACCGAGCCGTAAAACAGCCCTAAAGTTAATGTATTGAGCCGTAGCACTGTGCGAACGTCCAACGTAACATTTAGGGAAATAAAAAGCCACAGGAGCTTTATAGAGGTGCAAACTATCCAAAGCTCCAACCTAAAGTTTAGGACCTTCGAACGCCTCAAGGACTACAAACGAAAGTAGAAAAACCCAAACAGGATTCAAACAAAATATCGAAATTTTCAAGCGTCCAACTTAAAATTAAGGAAATATAAAGCTTTAGGGGCCTAAAGTTATTAGAGGTTAAAGTACCAAAGTTCTATTAGGATGAACGTTTAAAACTATCCAATGGTCCAACGTAAACTTAGGTACTTACTTAGATACTCCAATGGTCTAATATTAGGTACTTTATAAGATCAAAGGATCTTTAAAGATAAGTTAAAATAATATAAATAAGGTAATATATATATTAAATATATTAAATATGGTGATATGTTTTCTTGTAATATAGTTAATAAATTAAAAATATTTCAAAAACAAGAACACTTTTAATGAATATATTTATTCAAAGCTTTTCACCGATAAATTAGTACCAGCATCTTCAGGAAAATAATTATCTAATAAAATAATTAGATTTTATTAGATAATTATTTTCCTGAAGATGCTGGTACTATTTTATCGGCAAAAAGCTTTGAATAAATATATTCATTAAAAGTATTCTTGTTTTTGAAATATTTTTAATTTAATAATTATATATATATAT
Source organism: Prosapia bicincta (assembly GCA_036971475.1). Lineage (NCBI taxonomy): Eukaryota > Metazoa > Arthropoda > Insecta > Hemiptera > Cercopidae > Prosapia > Prosapia bicincta. The sequence continues at coordinate 116,130,734 of JBAIZL010000006.1, forward strand.
ATATATATATATATATATATATATATATATATCTCAATTATGTTTTCCTGTTAGAATTATTTTTAAGATTAAATAAAGACACAATTACAGAAACAATTTATTGAAACAATACACTCAAAGCTTTTCATTGGTTGACATTACCAACATCCTCAGGAATTACAATACTAAGAATCCAATACTAGAATACTAAGAATTATTCTTAGTATTGTAATTCCTGAGGATGCTGGTAATGTCAACCAATGAAAAGCTTTGAGTGTATTGTTTCAATGAATTATTCCTGTAGTTTTATTTAATCTTAAATATATATGTATATATATATATATTATATATATATATATATATATATATATATAAAATTAATTATTTATATATACTTTTTTTTACGAAATTTCTTACGGCGATGAATATATAATTTAACTCTTACCTATATACAATTCCTCTCTCTTTCTGATAATGATTATATATATTCATATGTTTATGTAATTAGAAACTAAATCCTGCAAGGCATAACCCACAGGAGAAATGCGGTACGAGCTCAATGTTTCCGAAGGATTTAACCTTGCAATAATACAGGACCGGAGAGGCACACAGCTGTTTGATTAATTACAGCTGCGCCATAGAATGACCATCATACTACATCGATCACTCAACGTTTAATTTCAGTTAATTGTTTTCCCAAATTTAGATAGCTTGAATGCAGCAATATTTATTAAATTCTATAGATACGTGCTCACATGAGATGCATGTATTAAATAATAATTCTCCTTCAAGTCCATACTATAAGTAATAATAAAACTATATAATCTATTCTATGCATGCACTATGGACACACTGTCAGCCTTATGTCGTACGTTTAAGCTCTCGGCGCATCTTGTAGGTTCCTTGCTGACTACATAAGCCCTTATTGTCCCTTAGATTAAGACAAAGAATACGAGAGTAAAGGAACATTTCCTCTATTCCAGTAACTATTACAACTTTAAGAGGAACTGCAGCTATCCCATTAAAGTAAATGGGGATTTAAAGTCCCCATCTGGAAGGGATAATCTGGCAAAAGTGTGAAAAGATGTTTCATTGTTCATGATGTTACGAGAAGGACTTAACACATCATAGTTGTCTGGTATAGAGAGAATAAACAACTATTAATGATCTACACAATCTACACAGTCGTTCAGCAGTCGGAATCATGACAAACAATTAGGACATATAGAAAGAGAGAACAGGATAATATCCCAGTAGAGTAACTTACTAAATAAAATGAGCGAAAGAGAGTTCCCATCTGCAAGAAAAATAAATGCTCAAGTAATACGTGACTAATAATATGTTATAATTATTATAAAATTTGTGTGTTTTATTCTTATGCAATGCGAAACGACCATAGAATCATTAAGTCTGCTTTAATTCGAGTTTAGCTATTGCATTCATAAAAAAATTACAGCTAAAACAAATTTTAGTAAATCTTCTTATTATTGTTACAATATATTACAGAATGCTCAGTGTTGTAGTAGATAGCTTGGCCTCTTGTTAGGGCAATATATTTGCTTGAGTACACACTGGAAGGAGGTTTTCAATATTGTAAAAAATAATTAATGCACATTAAATAAATACACTATTATTTATATATATTTCAGCTTTGTTAATTCATATAACATACACTACGTTCACTGTTTACGTCAGGTAAAAGAATTTTCAATAAAACATTTTTAATTGTAATAATATTATTATTATTGTTGTTGTTGTTGCTGTTTGTTCGGTTGCTTTTATTGTTTTTACTATTATTTAAATTCTTATACAAATACATGGTAACAATACATCACTTAATTTACAAATCTTGTAATCTAAAAAACATGTTAAAATGTAATCATTTTACGTTTTATGTTTATAAAGTTAAAAACATTTTATTTCGATGAGTTTTTGGAATAAATTAGAAATTAATTTATTCTTGTTCAAGTTTTCGTAAACTCTAATGACACCAGTGTCACAGTAAAGACAATCTCAATCTAATGGAAAAGTTTTACAAATATGTATTTAAAATTTATATTTGGCATGAGGTTAGTTAGTTTAACAACAACGGTATAGTGTCACCGATCATTATAGACTATAGTAGTTTATTTAGAACCAACCTAGTGATATCTTCTTCGACTGCTAAATCTCAATATGCTTTTACATGTCTCATAATTTTGTCCCTGACCCTACGATCCCCCATTTTAGAGAAACTTAGAATTTTTAATGTAAAGTCAATTCGACATTCTCCTTTTTAAAAATAGACATTCTCCTTTTTAATTTTTACAAAATAAAATAGACATTGAACAGTAGAGGTTTATATAATTGCCATTACGAGATAAGGACCGATTCAAATATAAAATATCCGTATTTAAATGTATTGAAAATACACTCTACCACAAAGTATTAGAATAATACTGGTTGGAATAATTAATTGCATTTTACAAAGTGTTGAACACAAATAATTTTTAAAGTTTAATCAAATACAAATTTTTTGATTTATTTCAAACAACCTCAGTATTTTATAACATACACTTTAACAGACGTCTTTAAACGAACCTACCATGAGACTTGAGAGCAGAGTTCACGGTTTCTGCTCTCAAAAAAAGAGAGAACAAGTTTTTCACGGTGTGGTCTATGAAAAAAGTTTAGCTAGTAACGGAATTTTAATTTTATGGTGAAAATAAATTGGATTTAATAATATAAGAGAATATTTACAAAATATTAAAACAAACAAATGTTTCAACTTAAAATTAATTATCCATTACAGTAGGGTTGTAATATTAGCATTATAACAATATTATACCCAAGTTAGTGAAGTAAATAAACTCTGTTTGGCTCCCAGGCGGGTAGACTTTGTTTTTAGTTGTTTCAGCTTTATCTAGAGGGGGTACTTTTCTCAAGTTGTATACAATAGCTAGTCTGTACATTATAGCTATCATGTTAGTCAGAAATCTTAACACATACACACACATACACACACACACACACACACACACACACACAAACACACACACAAACACACACACACACAAACACACACACTCACACATACACTCACACACACTCACACACACACACACACACACACACACACACACACACACACACACACACACACACACACACACACACATACACAAACACACACATACACACACACACACACACACACACACACACACACACTCACACACACATACACACACACACACACACACACACAAACACACACATACACACACACACTCACACACACACACACACACACACACACACACACACACACACACACAACACACACACACTCACACACACACACACTCACACACACACACACAAACACACACACACACACAAACACACACACTCACACATACACTCACACACTCACACACACACACACACACACACACACACACACACACACACACACACACACACACACAAACACACACATACACAAACACACACATACATACACACACACACACACAAATACACACACACACACACACACACACACACACACACAAACACACACTCACACATACGCTTGCGCGTGCGTATATATTATAAATATAACCTGGAAGAATCGAATTTTCAAAACAGTATAAAATCGAACTCTTGGAACTTGGACATAAAATAGTTAGGCGTATGAAGTAGTAACGTACTCTACCATCCTGAATTTATACAAACTACTTTATTACCACTTACATTGAATAATACAGCATTCCGGTTATTATATTGGTAAGAAGCGTTAATCCTAATTAATCATTTCAAAATTCATTCTTTTTATCACGCTTTCAGTATAAAACCAAGAAGAAGGTTGATTTCTTAAATTGGTAGTGATACGAAATTTTTTTATTCATTGGAGTGAAAGTCTAATATATTTTAGAAAATAAAGCTATTTGGTCATTTCTTTTACAATTTATTTTTAAATTGATCATTTATATAATATAAGGTTTTTTTTATGTCACTCCACCAGACAATGAATCTGATTTGGATTCTATAAGAAACAAATACTCCGTATTTTGGTTCCATAAAACTATCAACGAGTTTAAGTTTACAAGTAACTTCCAGAAGAGCTGTACAGTAGGCCTATACATTTTCAGTCGGTATTCGGACATAACTAGATTTTGGCACTAAAAAACCTTTTTTTTATTTTTGAAACGAAATTTAAGTGATATTGTTTCAAAATGAGAAATAATCAAGGATGAGAAAGGATCACAAAGGTCTGTATTTTCAGTGACATGACATCAACTACATGTAAAAAGGTAACCTTTTCACGTACGCAGCTACACAACACAACTGAGTAACAAATCAACGTATAAGATAAATGGGTCCCCTTTAGCTTATGTTTGCAGACAAATTAACGTTTCTGCGCCCTGCTTATTCCTTTAGTGCCAAGTTACAATACCGTGCCATCACACGTATTTGTCATGTTCCACAGGAACAACAAAACTCGTCTTAACTTGAAAGGCTTCTGAAATTTTAGCAACAATAAAGGAGATAGAGTAATTCCTACAAAATCTAAGGTTATATTAGTATTTAAAAAAATTAACTATAATAAAATATTTAGTTCGATTAAAAAAAATCTAAAATAGGATTTCAGAGATTATACTTTTAATAAAGTATTCATTGTTTGGCCAGGGGTAGTTTTGAGTGATATATATATATATATATATATATATATATATATATATATATATATTCATGGTGACATGTTTTCTTGTAATATACTTAATAAATTAAAAATATTTCAAAAACAAGAATTTTTATTGCATATATTATTCAAAGCTTTTCGCTGATAAAATTGTACCAGCATCTTCAGGAAAATAATTATCCAACAAAATATTTTAACAAAAATTAAATCATGTGTGCTACAAACGACCATATGTATATAAGTATTGCACTGTATGTAGTTTTTTCTATAACATCAATGACTTTATAAATAGTTTGGTACCTTGATCTCACTTGAATTTGTTCATCAATTAATTTGTCTTTAACTTTATGCTTATAAATTTCCAATGTTTCACATACATTCATTTTTAATCCTTTATTTAATTCTTTTATTAATTTAATATATTCTATTTCAGGAAATTCGTGTCCATTATTAATACAATGAGTAGCTAAATTTGATTTGTATATGTCTAGTTTGATATAAGCGTTTAAATGTTTTTTGTATCTTTCATTTAATTTCTTTTTTGTTTGTCCTACATATAATGAATTACAAGCTTGACATTTTATATTATATACACCATTTCTTTCGTGCATATTGTTTTGGTTATTGTTGTTGTTTATTAAATTTTTAATTTTATTATCAGTTTTGTATGTAATTTTTAAATTTGTTTCTTTAAATAATCTTGTAATTTTGTTCGTTTCGTTACCAGTGAATGTAAAAGTTATCCAAATTTTTTCTCTCCTTATTATGTACAAAGTTACTGTCGATTTTCTGTTTCCTTATTATGTTATTATTTAATATATCTATAGTTTTTCTTTTATATCTATTTTCTAAACCAATTTGATATATTATATTTATTATCTTTTATTTGATCATTTAAGTTCATTGCTATTTTGTGCATTCTAAATAATAAATTACACAGCGCTGCTATTTTTTGGATGTATGGATGATTTGAATAATTAGGTATTATTTGATTTGTCTGCGTTGGTTTTCTATAACTCTCCACTAAAATCACTTGATCATATTTTGGTATGTTAGACTTGGCTATAGCAGCACTTACATTTTTAATTAAATTTTTATCATTGTCGTTTCGGGAGATGTGTGCCATTGTCAACTCAGACAATAACTGATCTATTAGTAGTTTTAGGTTAGGGTGAGGGTGGAGAAGGTTTGGGGTACTAAGTGTATGTTTAAGGGGATTGGGTTGGAACACATAAAAACATTGACAAATAAAAACACCCAACCATAATTTGCCGAGCATCCCATATCCACAAATCACAACTACATACACGTAACAGCAAACCTACAAAACAACAACCACCAACGTGTAGCAACCGAATAGTTATGAATCATATAAATATTTCAAACACACTCATACCTAACACTCAATGTCATTATAACTAACATCCACTTTTCGACATTATAACCCCAATACTGCCTAAAAATACTCGTAATATCCCTATACACCCCATTCCAACCCTAACCTGAAACAACATTTTGATCTGCGATGACAATGAGGTACATTTTTCCAAAACGCCCGTCCTCAATAATCAAAAACGTAAGTGCTTCTATAGGCAAGTGTAACGTACTGATAAATATTCGAAGGTTTTTAGCGGGAGTGAATAAGAAATTTAATATTATTACATTTTTGTTTATTGAATGTGTTATTTATTTATAACTACTCCGCGACTGAGGATTCACGTACCTATAAATTCCTCCTGCCTATTGCTCAACAATTCTCTTCTACACCACAGATTACACTCAACTTTCACAAATGTTCCCTTACTTTGCCATATTATTTTTCAATTCCCTTTAGCTCACACTATATACAGTTTCAGTCGTTAATAAAATACCTTTTATTCATTCACACAAGTTCAAATACATTTAATTATACTTGAAGTAATGACACTAGTAAATACAATTTTTCAATATCAGTTCATTACGTAAATTGAATTAATTTTAGTCTTAAATGGGAGAAAAGTTTCACAAAACGGGCAATGTATGCAATATAGTAATTTCGTCCCATTTGGATTAAGATAAGTGATAACATTATTTCATTAGACAGTTAATATTATGTTATAGGTTATGTGGGTAGCAGCTGTTTCAACAATTAGGTTATGTAATAATATTTACAATAATTGTAATTATTTAATAAAAAGCAACTGAGTTAAATTTTTTCTTTGTTGACCTAAGTAGGACATGACATAAAAAAAATGTTTGTTTACATTACTTGTTTACAAAATAACCATTGGTAAATAAGTAAATTCTGACACTATTATTGCTATTTACGATTTATACAAAAATAAATCAGCAAATTATAGACTTTATAATGTTGACACTTAATACACTTAGACGAATTACATGAACTGCCTATGAGAAGCAAGTAACACTTTATAACTGACAGAACAGTATTTTTATTAGAGACATAATTGTGGTAAATTTACTAAGGGTATATATTTGAGTGCCATTTTGTAACCAACATTACAATAATTTAATGTGTGGACACGTTTCGGAATGACTCTATTTTCAAATCTTAATTAGTACTTAAATAGTAAAGATTAATATTTAGGTTTTGACAATGGAGTCATTCCGAAACGCGTCAACAAAGGAAAATACTGTAATGTTAGGAAAGTAAATATATGCAATACATTTCTAAAGTGAAGATGAATATATAGAGACTTTTACTAACTGTATTCACTCACATTATACTGCATCGATTCTACGTTTTATATAAGAATTTTGTATATTAGAACAAATTTATAATTTATGTGATTATCAGTGTATTGACTAACAATCTGGCTAGTATACTGTATAATTGTTACAGAGCCAGAATAAAACCTCTTTGCTCTAAATGTTACTTTTACTTTTAATAAAGAAAGCCATACGACACTCTTGTTTACTTGATACTCCATCGTCAGTTACACTCCCCGAGAGGTTCCATGTTACACCTTAGTGCGCAGATTTATCATGACTTTAATATGTTTAATAAATGACCTAGAGGGCGTACCATTTATCTTTGGAAATGTGAGGTTTTAGCTAATATAATACAAGAACACGCTTAGAGTAAATAATAACAACAATAACAGCCTCAATGAGAAATTAAAAATAACAAACGCAAATATCAGAATAACAGGATCAATATGAATTCCAATATCAATAAAATAAATAATATACGATCTGGCTTGTGAGTTAAAGTTATAAACACAAGGAATATATAGAACTCACAAACATAACACTTTAATATTGAGCGCGTTTCAAAACAAAATGTCATCACCATTAGTGATTTGACCGGTTACTTGAATCAGTGACTTTTACCGGTGACTTTATTACCAATGACAAAGGATACTGAGACACCTCTGTATGTGCCAATAACAGTCAGGCATACCACACTGGTCAAATGACTCCACAGCTCTTTTTTCTTTTTCGAAAGGCTCAATTTATTTAAAAAAATAAACTCCTAAGGAATTAAGAACTAACTACCGAGTGCGAAATTGCGTCTACACAGAACACTGTTACTGTCGTGAAACCTGACACAAATCGTCCACTCAGACACGACGTAAATGAGTAGAAACAGTGACATCGACAAATCAACCAATGACAGCCGTGATAAAATATCATCTTTTTCGCCAGCTATGGTGATACTTTGTCCATTCACAACAGAGACAACCCCATCTCCCTTTCAGTCAATGACACTACATGATGATCGACGCCGTGAGCCAAGCGGTGAGAGCAGACCTAGTGGCAGCGACAAATCAACCAATGACAGCCGCGGAAAAACAACGTAACGTTCATCCAGTGACTGTGAGTTTTTGACCAATTACACCAGAAATAACTTCCATTATCACTGGAACAGGCATTTTCCATTTTCGGACCCGTTACCGCCAGCGACAAACGAATATCAGTAACAAGTCACCGTGACAGAAAATATCAACCACCTCTACAGTAAACACAATAGAGATTGAACTAGCGAATTTAGCAAGGGTATGCTCGCTCATTGCGCATGCTCGTCTACTAGTCTAGATCTAGAAATTGTTGCTATTGGCAAAATATTAAAACTCAATTGACCCTAAGAACTCACTGTAATAATCGGTGTGGACCCAAGGCTGACTAGTTTGGAGACCCTGGTTAAACATGAATAATATTCTAGCTTTTCCCAGTTATGTTTGAACCAACTGTGAAAAGTAACGATGGGGTTAAATCGGATACAATTTGTATTGTTCACGTACTCCTTGACCTGACACTAAATTACTTCTGGGGTTGCGGGGATCTTATATACACAATTTCAGATCAACCTCTTGAAATAAATGTTGATAAATCACAAACATTTCAAAAGATCTCATTCTCATAAAGTAATTAGTGGTTTTAAGATAATATTTAAGTGGGTAAATTACAAGAAATCGTATTATTAGTCTGGTAGCTTACGCCTACGTATTTTACTTAAGTATAACTTCTGCCCAGATCAATTTATTCCTGATCTGTGGATGAATATTTACAAAATACTTTAATTGACTCTCTTACTTGCTTTATAAATCGAACATCGCAACGGTGACATCCCCAGATGCTAACCAGGGACGAACCCAGATATTTTCCCGGGGTGGAGGTGATAGAAACAGATTTCATATGAAACGTGCTTAATAAATATATTTCAAGACAAATACCGGATTTGAAATGTCAGGTCAGTCGTTCTATGTACATTATTATTTGTACATAAAAACATTTCTATTATTAGTTTCGTTTAAAAATTTTAACCTTCGGTCACTTCACAGATAAATCCCTGAGTATAGTTACTGGTAGTAAATCTATTATTCTGTCTAGTTTCTTTAAAATTATTTTTCCTAAAATAATTTTTTCAAATTAAGAAAAATTTATTAATTAAATTGTGAAATCGATAATAACTTGGAGCAACAACTGTGGTGTAATTCATAATTATAATTCAATAAAACCTCTTAAACCACTAAAGCGTCTACACTTATTTATTTCATGATGTACATTTCGAATGCAAAGCAATCATCTTCACAAGACAATACTACAAGAGTAACTATTGTAGTCTTGTAGTAATTTCCTCTGAAGACGATTACTTGTAATCGAAATGTACATCAGGACATAAATAAAATATTTTTGTGGTTTAAGACGTTTTATTTATTTATAATGTAAAATCAATGCTTTAAGTAAGTAAAAGTACCATTGAGATTGTTAAATAATTTCTATTTGCTATGTTCATAAAATGTAAATATGTAAGGTGAGTGAAATATATTCTGTTCGTATTTTGAATGAATATTTTGCGTTGATTTATTGTTACTGCGCCCTACTTTGCTTGCAATATAGCGCAGCGTATTGTGAAGGGAAGGTAAATGAAGTGTTATTTTATTCATACTTTTATATTTACAGCATTACAATATATATTTGTTTAAATTAGAGTTTCTATTTAAATCTGTGGCATACCGAAGGCGTATGTTGGTTGTTAAATCTCCTTCTAGTAAAGATCTACAACTGTTTTTACATTATAGAAAGAGTATACGTAACTTTGTACATAATTTTGAAAATAGCTTAAAATCTTATTACAAAGATATTGCGTTAATAAACTAGTAAAAAACTGAAATACGTAAAGATATTCTGTAGCAAGTTTTACCAATTTTTCGTTTGAAAGTAATCACTAGGCTAAAAAAGTGATTTAAATGAAAAACACAGTAAGTATTATAAAGAAGTAAAATGTATGTGAAATCTTTTCCGAGATATAGGCCTACAGAGAAACATAAGTTACAGATATTTATTTTCATAAAATTTGTCGTAATATTTTAATACAGAATTAGTTAAATTTCAGTAGATTTTGCCACAGAATTTTAAATCGAATGAAAATATTTGTAAAATTCAGAGAAAAAAGGTTGTAGCATCTATAATGAATTGTAGAGAGAATCTGTCATTAAATAATTCAAAATTTTATATTATTTACAGTGCAATAAAAATGTAAAATTAAGCATGGGTCCCTTAATTTTTCTTTTGAATTTTATTATTAATTTCATAATTGATGAAGTAAAGAGCCAATAAAGTCTAATAAAATATATCAAATGTTAAATATTAGTACAATTTGTAAATATTTGTAGTTTTGTATCTATGCAGGAAAATTTATTTAGTTATAGGCGATTTTCATTATTTCTATTCCCTATAAGTGGGTCACGGAAGATGGATTGTTACCAGTTTGTATTTGTACCGGTTGCTCCTCAGAAGATATTTGTACATCTTATGCAAGTGGAAGATTACTGATCCGGAAGAACCAACCTTGTGAAGGTTGTAGGCTGATAATAAGCAATCAAAAGTGAAGACATTTGATACGGAAATTTTTCGATCCTACAAAAACATGTAGCAAATTTCAGATAAATTATGAAGATTTTTTCTACCCCTAAACAAACCTCGGTAGAGAGTAGAGAACTCTCTTCTCTCTGAGAGCAGGCCTGCTTCAAGTAAGCTGGGAACTGAACGGGAGAAAACAGCACCTCCTTCTCTGAAGTATGACGCTCCAGCTGCTGAAAAGGGAACCCTCAGAAAGTGTTTCAAATGAAGATATAGTCATAAGTTTATAAGTTGTAGTATTGTGAAATGTCAGCTGAGGCTTTCAATACCCATTATATTTAGGGATGGGCCTATTTTGATTCTCGATTCCAGGAATCGTCGATCGTAATGGTATCGAATAAACGTCGATACTCGATTCTCCGTTGATTAAAGTTCCGATTTCGGTAACTTATTAGAGAATTAATTATCAACTATGTTTTATTTACGATTTGAAGGAATTAAACATATAAAGCAAATGACGATTTGAGATTACGAAAATATTATTTTAACTAAACTATCATTAGACAATATCAAGTAAGGCTGTATAACTTTAAAGAATCGAAAATCAAATGGAAATTTTTACAATCGAAGTCGATAATTTTTTGTAACTGTCCCATCCCTAACTATACTATTCATGAAGCCTTACCCGGTATTTTACGATGATGGTTTTTATATTGGACAGTGTATAATCTTTATATATCAAGAAAGGTATTAAACGTATCAAGTACGTTAAATTGTTTTTTCAGCTATGAATGTAAACGAACTGATTTTATTTGCTAATAAAATTTAATTGTAATTTAAAACTTCCTTAATAGAATTTAAATAGAAAAAGTCGTTACGATGTTTAAAGCAAATATTTTAAAAAATCTGTAATTTGTAATTGGAAAAATAATACGAAAACACAAATATTCCAATAATAAAGTGCATAATTGTTCACACATACAAAACAAATGTAATTGGCTGTACCTGAGTGGGAGTAGTGCAATAATGAACGAATATTTCTGTTTAAACGCGTTAGCAGGAATTTTATGGCAGATTTCCCTGGAGGACAGCGCGGTTAGGAGGGATACGGGAGCTCCGGAACCTGTAACCCTCATGTCAACCACATTTACTGTAGGAACACGAGCCACCGAGTAATCAATGTTTAAATATAAACAGACAGTGGAAGAATGGTAAAACAAAATAGCATACGTCAGAGTGACGTAAATAAACGTGATATAAGAGATTGCTGTAATATTATTATGGAAAGTTGGTTAGTGAGTATGGGTGCGAATCCACGATAGAAGAATTAGAACAAAGTACGAATAGATATCAAATAATATACGTCAAACTTACGTATAGAGGTAAATGTGAAATAATAGTAAGTTAACAATGAAGTATAACAAGTTACGAACTAATTTAATTTTGATGTACAAATAGGATGGAACAAAAAGAACGAACCCCTTGCGTTCAGTCTTGTTTTGTGGATTTTAAGTTCACAGACTATTCATGTTAAATTATCACCCTTTGCCAAGAAAAGAACAAAGAGTTTGATTAAGGTAGGGCCATAAAATTCTGTTATACTAGTAGTTGGCGAGATTTATAGGTCACATGAAAAGACGCCTCTCTTGCTCTTTTCAGAACGGAAAAAGATCTCGTTATCTATCACTATGTAAGCAAATTTACTCAAATTATTGATAGTGTACTTTATTGTAAAGCATTGTTATCGAATCCATAAAGCTGTGGATAGTATTTTGCACGAACTAAACCTACTACTAAGGCTGTTGATTGCAGTTCATATTCCCAATGGTAACATTAAAGCACTTCTACACAATGGGGTTATTGGTTACTCTCATACGATACTCTAAGCTTTACTCAATTCCCAAACCAAATTATTCTTTTAATTTCTAATTCCAAAATTATATGTTGAATTAAAATGCGCTTGTTTCGTGAGTCAAGTATCATTTATTAACATTTTGGACATGTTTTGGTACCTATATTGCTATCCTCAATCAGGACTCTGAATTTACACCCATACCGACGTTCCAATTATTTAAAATTACAATTTCTAAACAACGTAAAAACACAACACATTACATGAGTAATTTAACATTTTGTGTTTTATAAATTATAATAATATAAATTTTATTAATGTTTCTATTGTTAAATTATTCATGTGTGTTGTATTTTCACTTTATTATGAAATTGTAATTTTAAAAATTTGCATTAATTAATTTTAAATAATTAAATCGATATATGTATATATTACTAGAGGCCGGATTGAGGATGACAAAATAGTTACCGAAAACCTGCCGTATTTTTAATAAATGATACTTGATTCACGTAACAACCGCATTTTATTCAATAAATAATGTTTGTGAGTGTACACTTCATCTAATAAAGTATTTATTTAGAAATGACCTAATACATTTTAATAAAGTAAACATAAACCACAATGTTATTTCAAATAGTTACCTATTACAATATCATCTAATGTTTTTTTATTGTTATTCCTAAAACATCACGTACCATGACTCGAATCAACTGCAGCTATATATAAATTTCTAGACATACGTAATGTATGTCATCGACATAGTATGGATCGATGGTGGTCCCAACCTCACAGGGATACAACATCCTTTGCAGATGGTTAACAAGAAGAAAATACCATCGTTTTTCATTACTCTAACATGAATGGCTTTATATCATAAGAATAGTTTATGTAATTAAACATCTTATGATAGTACATCTATAATTAAAAACAGTTTAACGATAGGTAGATATGGTTTTCGTCTGTTCTTGATATCATGGCTGTAGATAATTAATTGACTTGGTTTAAATATTGTAGTATAGTTAGCTCTGAAGCCAAGTGTGTACATAATATGCTTGTAAAGAAAAATGTTGTCAGAATTTTAATTTTCTATCCCTACAACCGCTCAACTATAGGTAGGCACGGTGAGTGTCGAGGCTAGTAGGTATCATGGCTGTAGCTAATTTAGTGGCTTGATTTAAATATTGTAGTAGCCTATATTTAGTTCTGAAGCTAAATGTGTACATAATATGCTTGCAAAGAAAAATGTCAGATTTTTTCATTTTCTATCCCTACAATTGCTTAACGAAGATACCTTTGGCGAGTATGTTCTTCCCTCAGTGAATATACAAGCACAACTAATTAAATAAAATGTTTGAAATGTTGTAACTGCAATTAATTTCATACAAAAAAATTAATCATGTACATATATAATGGTTTGCTTATATATTCCTTTTCCTAATAACAGTGTAAAAACTAATTAGAATAGATTAATTAACCACTGTTAAAATTAATTAGAGAAAGATCAGTAATTATTTGATTTTTGTATGCTTATATGGAAAAAAGTGAACATTTACCTAAAAAACATACTGCATTTATCTTTTGCAACAAACACACTTTATTGTGCAACAAACACACTGAAATTGTCTATTGTGAATTCTTTACTATGTACAGAAGATTTACGTAAATAGGTTGAATAAAATTGGTTCAAAAAGCATGTAGTGACAAAAATGTTTAATCATAGGAAAAGTAAATTCTCAAATGTCTGTTTTAATCAGATGTGATATTCATGTGTTAATCAGCTGTTCTCATTCAATTATTATTCTAAGTTTTTCTTTTGAAAAGCCGTAGAGTTGAAGTTTGGTTCTTGTATGTATTTCTAGTTAATAAAATAATGCTAATTTCTAAATTGCGGTCAAATAGTAAGGTTACAACAATGGCAAAAAAAAATCATATTAAATTTTGTTATTTTGATGAATAAATAGTTCATATTCTGCTTATGCCCGTATTACTTGTTCAGCTTAATAATAAAGACTTAAACTATTCGAATAGTTCAATAACCAACTAATCCCATGTGCACAATAGTTCTCTATACTCTTGCACTCTCCCATTTTACACTAAATGTTCATCAGAATAGTTTTAATAAGATTAGCTTTATCAAGCAAAATTTTACGATTGTAATTTTAGACAATTCCTTCCACATAGATTCTTTTAACGTAAAATTCACCCTGCTCAACATTCCGACGCAATAAACAGAATATTTCACTGTAAGTTTAGAAGCACTGTCATCGCGGCATTTATTAAGCAACAGGGATGTTAGAGGAAACTTAATAGCTCTACCCTCGTGACGTCACACAACACAGACCGCAATAACATGAAGTATGGCTAAATCTTGAACTTTTTATTAATTTAGTCCAAGTTTTCATTCCCAGTTATCTACTAAACGATTGCCTAAAAATATTGTTTACCTTTAACAACGTCTATATTTAAACGAAATAGCCCATTCTATTTACTATGATCTTATATATTTTATATTACTACATACAAAGAAAACAGTAATTACATATATTTGTATAAAACTCTATGATAAATATAACTATTTTTAAACATATGTAATAACATATACATAGAGTAGCATTTACATTGGTCGCGGTTTAAAGTGAGCTTTGTTATTCATTGTGATAAAACGTATAGTATTTAACAAACATTTACCTACATGTCCTGAATTTCCTTTATTTGTTCGAGTTTAGTTATATTTTATTTTCAACACACTTCTCAGTTAATTCTACTATGACTATTCATCATATTACCAAAAATTGGTTATATTTTTCAACCCTACGAAACACCAAAAAAAGAGGGGTTTGTATTTAGCGGTTTTAAATTACAGTAAAATGATCTTTTATGTCTTTGAAAAATAATTCCTTTTATAAGTTTAAAAAATACCCCTTTTCACTGGTCATAAACAGTGCTTCTCAAGGTCCCATGAGTGAGGTATGCCTCCCTAGGACCAAGTCACTTATCAGGGGTTCTGTCCGTTAGGTAATTCCACCCAGGAGGGGATAAATGTCCGATTGTACTACCTGGACCGAACTAATCAGACGGAGTATAGAGGTACCTGACATTTTGGAAGGTTCTACTGGTCCCGAGTAGTTCTGGAAAAGCTTCCGGACCGGTTGGAGTTCGTCTCGTCCAGGGGCTGGCCGTTGACCAGTTTAGATTTTACACCAAAGCCGAAGTCTCTTACACAGTGGTACCACGGTTCGTGTCACCAAGCCCCCTGACTCGGGTCTGACGCTATACACGTAGAAGTAGAATTTATATACATTAGAAGTGTAGAAATCCTGAGCATAGATTCTTGTGTGTTTTGACTCAGAGATCGAGTCTAAATACTGGACTACTTGTCACATTCCTCAGTTTCACAATCTTTCTTCTTCTTCGTCTCCACAACACAATGACCTGCACGTCCCAAACGTTTCCGATTAAAAATACGTGTAAAACTTGGGTTGGAATGGGCTCACAGGGAGAAATACCAATCAAGTATCCATAAACAGCCTGAAAATATCATACCAAATAAACTGTAAGTATTCCTTGAAAAAATATATAGTATATTGAATATAATTTTAACTCGATTTATTGATGAAATGATGATATGAACACAAGCTAAAGGATTTAATGCTAAACAATTGTTTTTCCCAAACAAAACCATTTTTAAACACAACTTACGTTTCCTTAGCTTGACCTCTGTCCATTATTTGCCTGTATATACCAATTCATCCCCTACCTTATCTAAACCGTATTTATCCAAAACCTTGTCTATGTCTGTCTAAAATTTAACTGGAACTTTATGTTTTGCTTTCATCTCAGCACCATCTATCTTCTAGTGATGTTACACCACCTAATTATTTCTGCTTAGATCTGCCTAAAGTAATTATAACTGTCAACAAATGAAAGTTTGTAATTGTGAGCTCCTCAGGCAGTATTGTAGGCGCCACGGTGCGCGCTAGTACTCACCTCAGCCTTTACGAATGTCATTTTACGAGCACGACTCAGGAAGCTTAAGTACCTGGTCGTAATAACATTTTTTCTCTTCTCATCTGTCCCTTTAAGCATTTCTCCTATTTTGTTTTTAAGACACCAACGTAGCTGATTAATATTATTATTGCTTTCGTAACCCCCAGTTATAGCCTACGTTTTCTTTTTACCTTATCTTTAGGAAGATAAAATAATTAATCAGTGGAGCTTATAACATTTAAATGGAGTCATTAGGTTTAGCATTTTCTAAAGATACTTTGTTGATGAGGTACAAAGGCCTATTATAGTCCTATTTGCGCCATTAATTGCGTTCTCAAATCCCAAAGGGTAGAAAGGAAACAATCCAGTCCGATGTTTTTATATTTGTATGAAAGAAGCCTTTAAAATCCCTGCGACGTTTTTACTCTTTTGGAAACTCTTAAATCTTTTGTTAAAACATTTTCAAGTGGGAATTCTCTGCGTTCAAGTGATTTATTTGTGAAAGAAGTATTCACATTGTATCAAATCATTGAGTTTTTTCAAAATAATAGATTACATCAAGACGATTTTCCTTAGCAGTTACAGTAGAAAATTTAAATTAAATAATTAAAATTAATTCCAGAAGAAAGACGTCACAAATGTTCGCTACGTAGGGCCTAGTAAACAATAAGTGAAGGTGATTACATTCTGTACTTTATCAATAACGAGTTAATCAAAATAATATTAAAATTCTGCTGCTGTTAATGCAAAAGACTAACTTCTCTTATGTTACAATTTGCGAGCTTACATCATGTGGATATACTTACGTCTCTACACCCTTCTATTCTTCCATCATAAACCTTCTTTCCTGCTACATCCCCACCTTCGCATGTTTATATTATGATATGATAGGAAAATATGGAAAACTAGACAATGCCTCCGTCACTTCCTTTCAGAATAACTTCCCCTCTGCCAACTAATTTGTTTTACCATGCAATCATTTTACAATATTTTAAATGCAATCATTATGGTAACTGATAAAAAAAAAATATTTCTCAAAGGATTTAGATTTAACATTTTTTATATGGTTCGGTTCAATTATTTTGTTATTATTTTTAGTAAAGAAGATTACATTTTGTACTTTATCAATAACGAGTTAATCAAAATAATATAAATATTCTGCTGCTGTTAATGCAAAAGACTAACTTCCCTTATGTTACAATTTGCGAGCTTACATCATGTGGATATACGTAGCTCTCTACACCGTTTCATTTTTCTGTCATAAACCTTCTATTCTACATCCCTACCTTCACACGTTTGCCTAATTATTTCCGCAGACATGTTTCAATGTCATCTTACAGTTTAAGTAATTTAGTTTGAAGCTTTTATTCGCAGTTGTTTAAGAACGTTTCCTTTGCTCGGATATGAAAGGAAAATATGGAAAACTAGACAATGCCTCCGTCCCTTCCTTTCAGAATAACTTCCCTTCTGCCAACTAATTTGTTTTACCATGCAATCATTTTGCAATATTTTAAATGCAATCATTATGGTAACTGATAAAAAAAATATTTCTCAAAGGATTTAGATATAACATTTTTTATATGGTTAGGTTCAATTATTTTGTTATTATTTTTAGTAAAATTGATACTTATGCAAACATATTAATTCCCAAATACTAGGCGTCTCTATTTACCTTTCCCGCATTGTCATATTTGCCATAGCCTATTATTTATCTACAAACGACACATTACATAGATAGATATATTTAATTATATAAACCCCTCTGGCATAAACCATTTTAATCATATACATTAACTTACACCGTATTTTTAATTTCATTTTTCATATATATATATATATATATATCTGTAATAATATTCTAGGATATTTCTGCCCTCATCTACTCTTGGTAACAAACCTGTTTGCTCGGTTTTACTGCTCATTTCATCCAATCTATGAACCTTCTTCGAACCTAGACTTGACATTATTCTAGTGGTTTCTGATTAAGGATTTATATATAAAAACATCATTACTATAATACTTGACGAAAATAAATTTTAAAAAGTTACCGTTTAATAATTACTTATTTATTTTTATGTGCAAGGATTTCGTCATCTTACGAGGGGTGCTTACAAATGTATACGTATATATTAATAAGAGAGAGAGGGGGGGTTAGAGAGAGAGACGAGAAGAGAGAGAGAGAGAAAGAGAGAGAGAGAGAGAGAGAGAGAGAGTGGCATATATTAAGCTATACTGTATATGCAACTAGAATAGTTTTAGATGGATCAATTATTAATAAAATTTACAGTTCACACTGATAACTTTTTTCTAATTCTGTAGGCACATCTAATTGTTTAATTTCATGATCATTTTTTAAAGCCCAATGGAACTTTCCAATACATTTTTTTCTGATCTGAGAACATTTTAAGACACTAAAAAAACGTTAAGTAACGTAAGGTTTTACCAGAATAAGTGATGACTTGCAATGTGGACTCTTACGAAAAAGGATTCAGACACAACTATTCTCCATTATTGTCCAAACTTAGGGAAAGATCATGTATGACGCAATTAACTAACTCACGAGATCCTTGTTTATCAGCTACTTCTCACACTTGCTAAGGATCATTTCCGTATAATACTACCTAATTCTTTATTCATTAAACTTTATTACAAAGCATTTACAGCAAAATGTCTGCGTATATCTTCTGAGCACTATACCCTATTTAAATTTAAAAAAAAGAGTAATTACAAAACGCGTATTTCCCAACAAAGGAAAATATTGTAATTTTAATAAAGCGTGAAAATGTACTCAAATGTATACAAATATTCTGAACAGAAGTGAAGATGAGTGTATTGAAAACTTTAAAAATCTTCACCCTAAAAGAGACACTAATGTCAGTCCAACTGAGAACTGAAGTTTTTAAAGCGAGTACACATATACATACAGTACATACCCACACTGATGTGTTTCATTCAGTATGTATTTACTTAAATCTGAACCCATTCTTATATTTGCTTAGAGATTTCTCTATCTGGGAACATTTAGCCTGAAGGGATAGGCAAACCCTCAGCAGACTATTGCACATTGCTTCTGGAAATGCATATTGCGTGTGTAAGTCAAACAGTTTACACTCGACTTGTTGGGGTAATATCTATTTTATTAGAAATGTTATAACATTTTTGTAAGTTCTTTCACTGTGGGCACTGAAACCAAACCATTTATATTTAATTAAATTAAGCGTAATAAAAATCCATAACCTACAATAAAATTAGATTATCAACTCTACGCCAACACGGTTTAAATATTCTTATGAAGGGTTGTGAATATTTTCGACAATATTTACTATGGCGTTGTCAACGTTACTACTAAGCATATTATTGTAAGAAACGGCGGAAAGTTTGAATTTTACAAACATTCCAAGTATCAATAAATTGTATCGATACAGTGAGTTGACCTAAAAACAAGTAATATAAACAAAAATATTAAAGTCAATTCCTACTTAGTTCAATAATGACAATTTTATTTTTGTTGCTTTTTTTAATAATTACAAATAATATAGATTAAATAACATAATCTATACGTTGAAAAAGCTGTTCTGCCACATAGGCTATAACTTAAAATCAGCTGATTTAAGAAATTATATGTTATTACTTATTTCAAGCCAAATTAGACGAAATAGGTATATTGCATACGTTGCCCTTTGTCAAACGTTTTATCCCATATACAACTAAAATTAATTCATTATTAAATTAAGTTAATGAATTACCATTTGAAAAAAACCACTATGAACACCAAGTGTCACACACTACAAGTTTAAAAATATGTATTTGAACGTAAGTGCATTAATTAACGATTGAGAATTTCAACAAGATATACATTAGGAGAGAGCGAACTAAAAGAGGGAATTGTAAAAATTATACTAATCTGTTGTTTTTTTTTTCAATTTCCATCAACGTCTGCGGTTTTTATAAATTTTTGTTTACTAATTTTCTCTAAGTTCTTGCAAACGAGGACTGAATCAATGGTAGCCAAAATCTTGGGTTAGAGAAGTCTGCATTAATTATTTCGCAGCTCATACATTGCTACAGTCGTTAAATCTGTGTGCCTATGCCGAGCTACAAAAAGCGTTTTAAAAAACACTACAAGGTGTTTTCCAATTCCTTCTATTGCTCCCAATTCTACTTATATATATATATATATATATATATATATATATATATATATATATATATATATATATATACTATGAAAATACTCTTCGATAATCCACTCAAGTTCAAATACATTTTTTTAAAAATTGTAGCAGATGAAAATAGATCTTATTACAGATAGTCATCTTTTAAAATAATAATCTCTTACTTAAAATATTATAATTAATTTTAGTTTTATATGCGATAAAAACTTTTTACAAACTTTATAAAAACTATATGCAATATAGTTATTTTTCCTTCCATTTGACTTGAAATAAGTAATAACATATGATAAAACAGCTGATTGTATGTTATACGTTATGTGGTAGTACATCTTTTTTTACTGTATTTATTGTAATTTATTACAAAGTAGCTAGAATCATTTTATCTCTTGTTGGCATAAGTAGGAATTATCTTTAAACATTTTTTTTTTATAATACTTGTTCTTGTAAAAAAAACAAATAAATAATAAGCAATATAACTATTTAGATCTGCTTTTACAGAAATTAACAAAGGAAATTTTATCAAGAAAAATTTATTTGTTAATTTTGTATATGTTCAACCTTTTGAAAGTATCCTAGGTAAATGACATATTTATGGAATACAATTAACAACATTTATAAATCGTAAAGAAGCCTGGAAAAATATTATAAAGAAATAAAAACAGTGTTTTGTGTTACTATTTAAACATTTAAACACAATTTTCTAGTTCTTGCTATCAAACACATGTAGTCAATTTACCTTTATGATATTTTATGATGTCTTATTTTGTTTGTATGTAATTTGAGTTTATGATGGGTTTTATGAGTCTGCCGCGTTTTAATCTGTAATCGAAGACACCAAGTAAAATTCCAAACGTAATTGATACAATTCTAAATCCCGATTTGACTTTTCATAGTTCGTAATGAAAGAATTTCCTTCCACTGTGTACTGTCAGCAATAATATACTTGTGTATAAGCGAAGTATAGACGTTTATACGTCATAGCGTCGGCCTTTTGTTTCAGGAGTACTATAAAGCAGAATATTGTTGCTACAAAGATTCCTCTTCGTGTATTTGTTCATACATTGGAGCTAAGACAAGTTACGCAGTGGCCAACGCTCAGAATAAACTGTTTCTGAAGTAGGATTCACTTAGAACCTATCAATACTAAAGTACGCTCGTTTTTAAGTCTTTAACGTCAAGGATGTCTAACTTCGTAAACTTGGATGAAGTAAAGATATTAGTGGAAAACATTTTTATCAGAGACATCTTTATCCCTTACTGCTCCTGTCACAGGTTTTTACTATAATGTTCAACCCTCCTCCCTACGAGCGTCCATCGTCCCCGTCTGCTCTGGCACCCATAAATCAGGATTACCAACTTTCAGGCGCGCAATAAATCAGTTTCAAACATATTCTCAAGAGTGAGGCGTAGCAGAAACATAAATCTGGATTTTTGGGTCTAGACCGGAGTAAAACAATAAATTATATCGACAGATTTACTTCGGTTTTTTTAATTTATTAAACAAAAAGGCAATACATTGTCGTTGATTTCATGGAATTACCACGGCTTCAGCGATTGCCTCTTTAAAACTTCTTTGCCTTTATTCTTTTGCAGAGAGTATTTTATACTCTTAACGGAAATGTTTTTTAAAATAAAAGATTAGTCAAAGCTTCTTTCAGTAAGCAGCAAGGAACCTCTACATGGAATCTAAGAATCGATAAGACAACTGAAGCAAGTCTGTATTAACGATAAGAAACGTCGATGAACATGGAAGGAAAACGAAGAAGGCTAAAGTATAAGAAAGTGGATACAGCGATTGAAAAAATAATGAAGGAATAGGAAGTAAATGGTGAAATGAAGGCTTGTCTCTGAACTCTCTCCTACCTTCAAATTGGTATGTGGTAACGACGTGCCTTTAGTTGACGTGTGCAGTGTCGTCGAGAGTTAGGTGCTAAAGATGTATGTATTAATGACATAAGGTTTGGGCCACCCTAGAGATCAGTTATTCAAGTCGAAATTATGTTCAATATTTTACGAAGGAACAATTTCATTACTTCTATAATCATAAAACCTTAAGGATTTAAGCCTGCAGTTACAAGGTTTAGAAAACATTAGTGTTGCATAAATATTATAATTGACAAAATAATTTTTGCAAACGCATAAGTAACACATTTAAAATGCATTGACAAAAGAGCTGCTATAAAATCTAATTATATATAGCCGTACGACACAGTTATGGACGGGATGATAGTGCAACTGACTACTTTAACAAGTAATGTAACCTTGTTGAAATTTAAACCTAGAAAGATTTTAAAAGGGTATACATGCAATATATTAAAAGCGAATTTGTTAAAGCAAATTTGCTACAAAACATTTGTAAAATGCAAATGCATAGAGGATACCTTCATCCGAGTAGACTTATTTGGTTAAAGTGATGAGGATTAAATATGTTGCACAATTAAAGTATAAAATTCTACGTCACAAACCCAAACATACAAGATTCTCTATATTTCATACCAAGCCAAAGAATAACATTGTTTATATTGAGAGATAAATGCAATTTATTCCCAATCACTATGTATTTTATTTGTTCAAAACTAAAACCAGCTGGGATTTCTAGAGAAAGGGTCGTTTCCAAGGTATGTGAAGTAGATGACTGTGGATTTCTGTAAAATATTTCCCTTTAAATTCCCTACGTAAGGGAAAACGCTCTATACACAACTGTAAATGAAAGCTTTCAACTAAACTAATTAAAGTTTAAGATTCAAACAGACTTCATGTCTTTCTATTTCGCGCTGTGTGACGTCATGAAGGGAGAAATTATTAATAATCCTCTAACTTCCCTGTTGTTTAAATTATGTCTCGACAACAGCGTTTCTAAGCGTACCGTGAAATAATCTGTTCAATGCGAGTAAATGCTGCTAGAGGTACGTTTTATTAAACGGCTGTGAAAGCACCTCTCAACTCTATAATATTAAATCTAGGTCGAAAACCTGTGCGTCTAGAGAGAACATAGTGGGTAATATGAAAGAATGTATAATTAAAACACAACAAAATTTACTCGTTTTCTAATAGAGACTATTAGACGTCATTGAGTTAGACTAAATTAGACCTTTTTGTTTTCATAAATACCTGTATTGGGGGCAGAATCAAGGTTGTTAGTATTTAACAAATATTTATTATATAATATTTTATAATAGAGAATTTATTTAACGATGTAAAAGTGTTATTTTCTATTCACAACTAATTTTTTCAAGTGCAGAGACATTCAACTTGATTTTTTAAACAAACTATATCTGATACGAGAAGAGAAAAGAACCAACCGGATATAGGAGGTCGATTCTAACAACATTCCGTTGAATTGTTGACTGTCTTCATTCTACGCTTTGTGACTTTAGGAATACAATTAATCAACTTGAGTTACAACTTTGACTATAAAAAAGTTTGCGTTCTTTCGTCATCAAAGTAGTTTTAGTGTATGGTAAACCAAATTACTTGAATTAAGTCTTTTAAATTTAAAGGATTCATTATGGTATTGTTTTAACAATATAAAACATTAAAAAATTAATTTCTTTGGACATCTTTTGAGAAATGTCTCTACATCAGACAATCAATGGAGTCTGATAAACACAATAGACGGTAAAAACAAATATAAACAGAAAAAATAAAAATTGCCAAAATGCAGAAACAGGTGCTTGGGATAAGGATCCAGCTTGATTTCCTCGCAAAATGATATTCGAAAAGGCTGAAGCACGTACACGGTGACGCCCACAATACTGCTCTGAGAAGCGCCACAACTGACACATATTTTTGGCAGGGTATAATATAGACAAGCCTAAGCCAAAACCTGCTAACATCATTATACCCCCAAACACACACAAGTGAATGCAGGCACACTCACGCGTGTACGAACACGCATACAGTTTTTATTCAACAATGCAAGGGTAGCATTATCTAGGGTCCCAAAAACAATTTGGAACATAGTAACCACAGTAAAGCAATATCAGATGCCCCAAACAAAGAAATAAAAAAGTAACCGATTACCTCATAAATTCATGGTTGAAATTCAATGCAAAAAATTTTATACAAGCAATATTTTCAAAAATAATTCAAGGTAATTCCTACTGAGGCTACCAAACAAAAATATTTTTTAGTTGCCCTAGAGGACTATTTATGATATTGTGTGGTAACCATGGCAACAGTTTAAGGTTGTCAATGAAAATTTTGACAACTGCCAGATGAAGGAAAAATTCATATACATCTTTGAAAAATACATTTCTAGTTACTGAAAAGTTGGCGCAGTGCCAATTTTGTCATGAAGATTCACAGCTCGAATCCGGCTAGACTCCACTAATTTAAATTATTTATTTATTAAATAATTATTAGATAAATCTGTATTAATATCAGTTCTCATCTACTATAGGTTTTAAAAAATGTATTTGAACTTGATTGGATGAATAGAAACGTATTTTATTAACGATTGAAAATTTGTACAAGATATATATCAGGAGAGTATGAGCTAATAGAAGAAATTCCAAAACACTATAAGAGCGAACTTGCAGTTAGAAATGAACATAATACGTTAAAAACTGTAAAAAGGCATCAAAGATTTTTCATCAAAGAAGATCAAAGAAAGATCAATTCTAAAGAGGTAGTAAAAATGTAGCAAATAATAATAGAAATACTAGAGTGGGCTTAGCATCACACTAAATCCATGTCCCTCTTAAACACGTTAAACACAACAATCGTTTTAAAATCATTGTTACAACCCCGCTTACCCCTTTACAGACAATTACTCTCCCCTCACGTAAGCCTAGCCTATGAACCGACATTAGAAAGCTTTTTACAAGTTAAAGGAAGTACAATCGTGCATTTTATTGTAGATTACGTCACGGATGTAAAACAAAACATTGTAGTTGTAACAAGGAATAGATTCCTTGTGAATAGTCAAAGCAGTGATATTTTTCGAATTTAGATTCCCTTGTGATCAAGGCTTCCCTCTCTAAGAGAATGCTTTATTGAAACTTAAGTCCTGATCCATGTTTAATACAAATTGGATAGGAGTGCTTTCGCTTGGTTTGATTTTGATTTGAATGAATCAAATACCGATCGAGTTAAAGGCACGGGAAGGGGAAGTAAGGGATTGAGAATTGATTAAATTGTTTCATGCAAATATATAAATCTAAGTCCGTAATAAGACGAATCTGTGTTGCTTTGCTGACGTCATCTGACGCACATGTTTTCTCTCGCACAGCTTAAAATCACGTACGGTGTGAACCTAAAATAATTTATGGTGCAAAATTGTTCCTTATAAGTTTGTAAAACAGAATGTACATGACAATGCTTCAAGTAATTTTAGCATCGCCATTGTAGTTATAAGGTGACCAGTTACTATTCGTGTTATCGTCTACAATGTTTGGGAAAGGATTAAACGATAGGCAGGATTATGGAAGGGACATAAAGTGGAGGATATAGAAGGGGTCATGGTATCGCGTGTGCAAGGTGGGGTGCTCTATTGTCTATATAAAGGGGAGTATACATGTTCCTCCTTCTTGTCAAGCGGATAAGTAAGGGAATTAGTTAGAATGACGTAGTTATATCCTGTTAATGGAAATAAAAACATTTATGGCATCGCTTGCGGTCTTACTTATCCAAAGTAGGCATGCATAGATTGCATAAAGCCAATGTTAAATATGGTCAATGTATGATACCATAAACGATGTGCTGGTTATATATACACAATTATTTACGTTATTTTATTAATTATTTTATTTTTTAATAAATTTTATTAAAATCTAACCACAAATAAAACTTTTTATTATAGTGCGGACCATGTAACTGTGCACTTGTCCTTGCGTGTATTACCATTTCTGAAAAAATGTTACATATTAAGAATGTTCGATACATCAACGGATTCGATGCATCCGGTATGTCTACACATATTTCAAGAAAGTTTGTCATTTCATACCAAAGCTAATTTATCTAATATCGACTGTTTAATACAAGTTAGTGTTTTGACGGTCTCTATTATGTTTGTAGAAAAGTATTTACACCCCATTCTTTCCTACTGCTATCTCTCAAGGTCAAGTGCATGGTTAAGTTGTATTGTAAAGTGATCACCTAAACAGGAAATTTTAAAATATAACCGACAAGGTTAATGTTTATAATAGATAGTTCTGACGATGATTGCTTTGTAAACGAAATGTTCAAAAAGGTTTAAATAAAAGGTTTTATATATTTAGGAGGCTTTATTTGAGTAAATTAAAAAATTAATACACAGTCGCTTTTAGTTGTTCTATATTTAGGTCCTACTTTTGTTACAAAATATTTTAAAAGCGTTTTTGTGCTAAAAGATAACGGGGTCTTCCCTTACGACATTCGTAGTTCCCTCTTTCCCATACAACGTCAACCCCGAAGGGAAATCTTCCCCGGTAAGAATAAAACCCCGGTAACCTATTTAAATCTAAATATTTCATTTCTTTACATATCTATACTGCACTACATAACTCGGTCAAGTAACTCGAATTTATGCACTTTTGGGTAATTCGACGTTTTTATTGCTTTCCATAAAAAAAAGTATCTTTTCGGTCATTTTTGTTTCAGAAAAACAAAAATATATCTATAATACATTTTACAAGTAATTACACAAACAAACCTTTTTTAAAGTCGATATTTACCTAGCCCAACAAAGGAAAATTTTATTTTAGTTATTTTTTATTAAATAATTACAATTAATGTAAATAAAGTAAAATAACTTCTGCGTTTAAACAGCTGTTCCATCACATAACTTATATTATATATGCTGTTTTGTAAAATCATACGTTAGCACTTATTTTAAGCCAAATGGGACAAAATACCTACTTGCATACCTTGCCCCTACTGTAAAAAGTGTTTTCTCTTCTAAAAATAAATAAATTATTAAATAAACTTAAGTAATGAAATATTATTTAAAAGACTCCTTAAAATCCAGCCTCATCCACTACAAGTAATAAGAAATATATTTGAACTTGAGTGGATGAATAAAAAATATTTTCATAACAATTGAAAATACGAACAATATAGGGAGAGTGTGAACTAATAGAAGAAATTGACAAAGGTTCTTTAAAACCGATTAATGTTTATTAAATCACAGTGTTTCTTCTTCCCTCTTTCATCTCAGCTACGTAATGAATACATTGTTCCTCTTTTCAATAGGATTATTACAAAGAATTTTCTTTCATCCTTTTCGCACTGATAAACATCATACATTCAATAATTTTATCTACCGTAACATCAAAGGAGTTTCTATCTTATTAGGATGTTATTAAAATAAAATAGCATTGAAAGTAATAAAGAAAATGTTTCTTCGTCCTCATACATAACTAGTAAAGAATTAGAATATAGATAGGAATAAATAGATTCAAAACATTTTCGTAGATGTATGAAAAATCAAAACGAAGGTCACATCCTACTCTCTATCGGGGGCAAGAAGACGTCCATCCGTTGAAACCGCATCTAGTCCATCCGTTGAGCAGTAATATATTCAAAAATAGATCTAGTAAGAGAGGAAGATATGACGTCACGTTTCCATGGTATCTTGTACGAAGTACCTTGCTCTCAACCCTAATAAAGGGAGGTATATATCCGTTACCTTAAAGAGATATTTGTGAATTATCTCACTTGGGTTAGGAATTTACTTGCTTGGAAATTGTTCTTATGGAGAGTGCTAATTTACATCTATGCATGAACATCGTAGATTATTTCTTTTGGAACAACATAGATCTTGTTAGTATTCGTTCAAAACTAAAAAATAATTTTTTGAAAATAAAAAATTAGGAAAATATAAATTTATTTCATATTTTTCTGAAATTAAAATAAAAGCTAAATCAATATTGTTTACGCTCTTTTGAATTTGAGGAATATGTTTTTTTTCTTTTACAATTACTCACAAACCCCTTCTTGTATAAATTGTAAATCCTTTCCAGTAAACCCTTACAAACAACCCGTGCACCTACCATTATCCGGGACCCTAGTGTAAGCGGCTTATGTGTATCCGGTGACGGGGAAACTCAAGTGGATTTCTCAATAATGAAGGATTTTTTTTAGAGGGGAGAAACTTTATTTGTATGAGAGAAGTCGCTGATTGCCTGTATGCATGTAAAAAGGTAAAAGATAGATTCGCTCCTCGCTACGTCGAAAGCGTGCTTGCATTGAAGTCTAAGTTTGTAATTTGTAAAATAATTAAGTATAAAGCTGCGCTTATAGTGAAAATAAAACGTAAAGCAAAATAGCAAGGTGATTAAATTATTTAGAATATTATTTAATACATAAATTAACTGATATTATTTTAATTCATGTTATGAAAATAAATGTTGGAATTTCTAAGACTTTAATTTATAAATATACATTTAGGATAATTAAGGCAAAATAAATGTCATTTTTTTATAGGTTTAGATTTTATTAGTATGAGGAATATTGCATATGAAAATAGCAAAGAATTATAATGTAGAAAGGAACAGGTTGGAATCAACATCTCTTTTTAGAGGTTGTACGAAGGATCATGACGTCACATTTTCGAGGTAACTTACCAACTATACATCGGGGACTAGGTTTACCCGTTAAAAACTAGTCTAAACAGTAATATTTAAGGTCCACAATTATTTAGGACTAACGTGCTACTAAGAGACGAAGATATGACGTCACGTTTCCATAGTACCATGTGCGAAGTAACTTGCTCTCAACCCAAATAAAGGGAATCATCTATCCGTTACGTTAAACAGATATTTGTGAAGTATCTCACTTATACATCAGATTACCTGCTTGGAAATCGTTCTAATGGAACATATAAGTTAAAAATACTAATTGATACCTTTTACATTGAGCTCATTTAGAACCAATATTACTTGAAATAACTTTTGGATCTAGTTTCAAATTTATTTTAATGCCTAATTTAAAAACAGATATTAGGAAAATATAAATTTATTTCGTATTTTACTGAAATTAAAAAATATTAAACGCAAGAAATATGTTTTCTTCTTTTACAATTACTCACTTCTTATATAAATTAGAAATGGTATTCAGTAAACCTCTTCAAACAGCCTGCGTACCTACCCTTATCTGGAACCCTGGTGTAAGCGGCTTATGCGTATTCGGTGACGGGGAAACTCAAGTGGATTTCTCAATACCAGGGATTTTGTATTTAGAGGGGAAGAGCTTTATTTGTATGAGAAAAGTCGCTGATTGACTGCATGCATATAAAGATGTATTGGATCGATTCTCTCCCAGTGACGACTATCGCTTGCTTTAAGGGAAGTCTAAGCAGCTTGTAATTTGTAAAATTGCTAAGTACAAAGCTGCTATAGCAGCGTAAAATAGAACAAATTTTATTCTCGTAGCGTAAGTGGTGGAAACAATGTCTGGTTGGTTAGCAAGTGTCTTTTAAATAAATACATTTTTTTTAAATCTTCCGTAATTTTGTAGTCCCGTGTGAGAGCAGAATACTGTTATTGCTATGAAAAATTTGGAATTGTGTAAAACAATATAAAAAATTAATTTCGTCACTCTTGGTTTGTATTTAGTTAGATTTATTTAAATTTATTCTTATCCTGCAGTCTACCACAAGCATTAGGTTATATTATTAATTTTTATTATATATTTTTTTAAAATAATATGGTAGGTTGAATGTTAGTCTATATTTAGTTGTTGGTTACATTTTAAAATGTTTTCATTATAAACTTATAAAAGTCTCAAAATACAGCATTTATTCATTGTAGTGTTGTTAAAGAATGAAACCGTTTGATCTTCAATCAGTTAAACCTTTTAGTTTGACGTTTGATCAGTGTTGCCTTTATTGACTTCGAATGACAGATTAATAATTGATTTGGAGTAAAAATCTGATTAACCTACGGACATAAGTCTTCCTGGTAGGGGTTATAAGTGGGGGCCATAGCGACACGAGATTATTTTTCAAGATAGCTTCAGTCGTGGAGGAAATAAGTGTCACCCAGTCACCAAATACTAATTAAAGCATTATAATAAATCCTAGTAATTACTTTTTTTGTGACGAATGTTCGTCCCTCAAGTCAGAGAAAGTTTCTTCAGGATTAAGTTATCATTATATATTCTTGCCTAATGTTGGTTTCACGGAATTTCATTACTAAACGTTTAAGAGAAATATAACAATCACATCGGCCTCGTGACGGAAAGTTAGTTAAACTTGTAGCTATACGTCAACAGCAGAATGCGATAGTTTACACTCCTTACAATTGAACTGGGAACGTATAGTTTGGCCTTCCGTACATAACTTTGTAACGACGGTTTTTTTTACAATTTAAAAAATATTCAAACAAAAGTAAAAACACAAATTTTGGAAACCTAGAGAATGAACATCTGTGAGAGTTGTGCGATATAAAAATAGCCTTATATCCCTTTGTAAATTTTGAAGAAGTAACCAGCAAATGCTGTTTGTAATTATATAGTCTCCAATTTTTCCATATATTGATGTCAACCAAGTTATATAAACAATGCCCACTTAGGCAACAAAGAAATATTTTGTTTTAGTTATTTTTTTAAATTATTACAAATAATATAAATAAAGTAACATAACCTATGCAAAACACAGCTAACTACCACATACCTTAAAATATAAAATCACCTGTTTTATAATATCATATGTTATCACTTATTCTAAGACAAATGGGCGGAGATAACTATATTGCATAACTTACCAATTTTGTGAAATGTTTTTCACTTCCATTTACAACTAAAATTAATTCTTTAGATTCAATAAATTATTTAATGATGGAAAAACTGTATCACCATCAAGTATCATCTACTAAAATTTTTTTAAATGTATTTGAGTGGATGAACAAAAAATTATTATATTAATAATTACAACTTTTAAATAAGATAAAGAAAGTGTGAACTAGTAGAAAGAGTTGAAAAATGAACAAACACTCTTCATATGTTTTTATTTTTATAAATAACGCTCTTTTGGTATAGTATTTTAAAAGATGATGTAAATATCGATGCTCCGCTACCTACAAAAATTACACTACAAAACCTATTTCGAGAAGTATTTTGTAGTTATGCTCTCATGAAGAAAATTTTAATTTTGCAGTTAAATGCAATATATTCTGTATATTTTTATAATCAGGATATATGCTTATAAGTGCTGCCGTTTTATGACTAGTTGATACCTTAATTACAATACGTAGGATCGATTCTCCACAGATAGCGGAAATTTTTCAATAAAAATATAAAGGACTTCAACACGTATTCCAATAATAAAACACCTACGTTTATAAAGAAAATGAATAGTTAAAAACCCTTTTTGTACTTCTCGTTATCACAGCCGATATCATCAGAAAGGAGACTCAACTACTTATATTTTGGAGATTTGAGTGAAGGTTTTGTATCCTTTTTTTTCTAATGAAGTGTTTTCGATATTTATAATGCAATACTTGCTAACACATCACAAAACACATTTGATTTCTAAATGTATTTTGTACAGTTAAATATTGGTAAACGATATTCGTTAAAACTGAGTCAGAAAATAATTTGATAGAACATAAAAATATTACCTTTGGCTGTAAATACAACTCCAGTTATCGGTAACTATAAAATTCCTCCATCCATATGAGGCGTTTCTTATTGCAGTGCACTTTCCCAGGGTTGCCCGCCATATCCAATTTTCAATTACTTTTAATTTACTGTGCATACGTTTTTCAAGTTACTACTCTTGTTTTATTATTACAAATTTTTAAAATAGTTTATTTTTAGTTATTGTAAAAATGTGACAATTAAAAAGTACAAAAAACATCTGTGAGTGAATAAGAATCAGAAATTATCTATGACAAAATCAGTGTTTGAATAACGGTATCAAGATCGATTGACAATGGATGATTTTTTTAGATATTTATATATTAATTAAAATTTTAAATACAACACCTTGGCACTGAGCCAACTTCCCATTGCTAGATTTCATTTACTTAAAAATGTGTAGAAATTTATAAGAGAAAGGTTCCTTGCGGTAATAAAGCATTAGAAGATATGGTTAGAATGAGAAATTATAGACCACCATCAGCTTCATGAAATAGAAAAAAAAGAAAGAAGGCGAATAAATAGTAACAAACAAAAATAATATCCCAATACCATATACTGTATAGAGAGACCAATGGAAAACTGCAAGAAAATTCGCTTTTTATTTTGGCTTTTAATGTTGTGATTCTGCCATATTTATGTACATATTTATATTAATTGTAATTATAAAAGCAAAGAAAGTAAAATAATTTTTTTTTTTTACCTTAATAGGAATTGACATGAAAATTGTTTTTATATTACTTCTTTACAGTTCTATTTTGTAGTATTTTATATTTGTATTTCATCTTTGATTGTAATATATTGTTTAATTTTATTAAATTTTAAATATTATATTGTCTCTTTAGTTCATAGTATTAATGAACTAGTTATAGCCGTATACATTGTTAAAAGAGGTATATTTCCAGGTGTTAAATTATAATACAATATAAATTATTAATTTAAATAATGATTAAAATATATTACATTTTTCCGGAACCTCTACTTTTTTTGTAAAAGCAGATCTTGTATATCCACTAACAGAAGGCGATATGAGTGTAGGAATGTTTTGTAAAATAATATTAAATCTATTCATTTACAAAATTTATTGTATAACCTTGTTTTAAAATTATACCAAATATTAAATATTAATTTTATTAAAACTATTTTGTTTACAAGTTAAAAAAACACTGTGTAGAAAGCCCTACCCAGTTGATAATGTGTATTGTTTATCAATCCACGCTCTGCTCATAAATATACGTGTTCTAAACCACTGTTTCGCTTTCAAATGATTTTTCTCTAATTTTTGTTTTTTTTTGTATCGTATTTAACTCAATTGCTTGTCCTCGAGTAACTGTATATTTTTTGTTTAAGAAGTACGATTATGTCTAAATTGAAAAAGATTTTTTAATCTTTGTTTATTCACTAACAATTTTCTTAACTTTTCTTTATCTCCAGTCTGTCTTGCTATATGATATTTGTGGATTCTTTTCTCCTTGATGATTGGATAGAATAATTGTTTCTACTAAACAAATAAAAACTTGATGAATTTATAATTTAGATAAATTTATGACACTAACGATAATTGCTCTATATCAGGGATGGTCAACTTCTAAACCCTAAAGGCAAACTTAAATATTTTCAGTGACGACGAGGGCCACACAACTATTTCCTCATACATCATTGAGCCTAATGTAGATATTACGTATATGGTATAGTATGCGTCATATATGCAATAATATGAATCAATAAAAGTTCATATAAAATATTCATTTAATATCAATGAACAATGGATCAAGAGAAATATAATATTACATTTTTAGTTGTTTTTAAATCATGTTGTTTACGTTTATCAGAACACAGTATTTTAGAAAAACACTCTAATTTATTTAAATTTAAAATCATCCATAACTGTGTAGGCCTACCTACTTCACATAGTGAGAACACTACGCGATCGTTCAAAGTTCATCAATCTGAATTGATGCGTTGCAACTTTTAGCAGATTTCAAAGATGGTTGTTGTGAGTATGTTGGGAAAAGTTGATTTTTTAAATGACATTGTTTAAAAGGTGCACTCACAAAGGTATGTGCTTGCAACATAGAAGCTATTTTCCTATATTCAGGAAATTCAGGAGCTATCCTAGTGACACTGTAAAGGGACCACCAAGAGGGGATCAGTATGTAAGATTTTAGTTCTATCTCACTAATTTCTAAT
>JBAIZL010000006.1:116170468-116172968 GCA_036971475.1 Prosapia bicincta
AATGTATATTACGTCATGGATGTAAAACAAAACATTGTAGTTGTTTCTCGCTGTAACTTGGAATAGATTCCTCGTGAATAGTCAAAGCAGTGATATTTTTCGGATTTAGATTCCCTTGAGATCAAGGCTTCGCCCTCTAAAGGAATGCTTTCTGAAACTTAAGACCAGATCCTTGTTTAATACAAACTGGATAGGATTGCTTTCGCTTGGTTGGATTTTGATTTGAATGAATCAAATACGGATCGAGTTAAAGGTCCAGGACGGGAAAGTAAGGGATTCAGAATTGATTAAATTGTTTCATGCAAATATATAAATCTAAGTCCGTAATAAGATGAATCTGTGTTGCTTTGCTGACGTCATCTGACGCACATGTTTTCTTTGGCAGAGATAGCATAAAACCAATGATAAATATGTTAGATGTATCATGCCATAAAAGATATGCTGGTTATATTTCCGCAATTATTTAGGTAATTTTATTAAATACAAACTCCTAATCTCAAATAAAACTATTTATTTATAGTGCGGACCACGTAACTTGTCCTTACAAGTGTTACATATTGAGAATGTTCGTTGCATCAACAGTATCTGCATCCGACATGTCTAAACTATATTACAAGATGTATGTTATTTCAAACCCGAAGCTAATATATCTAATATCGACTGTCTCATGCAAGTCATTGTTTGGACAGTCCTCTTCTACCCCCCCCCCCCCACCCAAACCGTCTGGCCTACTGCGATTCCTCAAGGTCAATTGCATGGTTACGTTGTAACGCACTATACATTCCAATTGTAAAGTGATCACCTTCAGAGGAAACTTAAAATACAACTGACAAGGTTAACGTTTACAATAGATACCTCTGACGATGATTGCTTTGCTTTGTAAACGAAACGTTCAAAATTATTTAAATAAATAGTTTTATTGTTAGTTAGTTTTTAGGCTTTATTAAAGTAATAAACAGTTACTTCGAGTTGTTATATATTTAGGTCTTATCGGGGTAATATATTGGGGCAATATATTTGTTCAAGTTCACATTGAAAGATAGGTTTAGATAATTGTAATATCGCAATTTAGGTAGAACATTGGATATATTGATTTTAGTGAAAATATATACCTCAGTACTAACGTAAAACAATCCAGGCAACTTCAACTAAATGAAACAAAAGACAAACCGTAATTGCAAACTGTGGCCAGATCTTATCAACACGTTTATGTTACGGCCAGGGTTAGGTAGAGTAAAATTCAATTAACTGTTATCAAAGGTTTTATATCAAGAGTAATAACTGTAGAGTGGATATGATAGACCGTTATTTATCCGCGGTAACCAAGGCAACCATTTGTAATATAAATCTTTTATAAATAAGAGATATTTGTTAATAAGTGACAACTGAAACTGCCAATAGGGACATTGGTATCAAAACATTTACAGTGATAATTTGCTACATTTTATTACCATTTTTCAAAGTGATAGGGAATTGGTTTGCTGCTTTTTGTTTATTTCATTCTTACCTTAAAGACAATGTAAGTAGCCTCGAATAAGTTACCAGATTTATAAATCACTTTTTTCCTGTATGTTTTCCAATTTTTCGTATGGAAAATAGAAGAAACAAAGATTAATGTAAAACAATAACATTATGCGTAAAGTGATGTATCTCTAACAAAGATTTGAAGACAAAATTAAGCAAAGTTTGATCCAACGTTTCTGTTGAACGTAACGCCTGCTTGTGTCGCAATCCTTCTGTAATTAGTAACAAATTCCCAAACTAATCTCAGGAGATAACTTTCTCAACATCAGGCGCCAGTTTTAGCTTCTCGAGGCAGAAACAATCTCTCTAATAACAATGCCCGTTTGAATCTCATTATTCCTCGTAAGTATCGTTTCTAATATTTCTTGTGAATTGGTCATCCGCTTTTATTTCTTTGCAATGTTTAGCTCATTTGACTCATTTTCATTCTAAGTAACGATTGAGAGTTCTTTTTAAAAACGATTATCAAACGCACAT
Organism: Prosapia bicincta; assembly: GCA_036971475.1. Classification (NCBI taxonomy): domain Eukaryota; kingdom Metazoa; phylum Arthropoda; class Insecta; order Hemiptera; family Cercopidae; genus Prosapia; species Prosapia bicincta. The sequence continues at coordinate 116,172,470 of JBAIZL010000006.1, forward strand.
TGTTCTTTTAAACCCAAATCTTTTGTGTTAAGTGTTAAATGGTTTTCAGGTTTTGATACTTTATGTAAATAACGTAATATACATAACGCATAAATGGAAAAGAGAATAGTTGCTGTCATTAGGATAAATGAACTATCTATAGCATCGATAGAAAGTACATACTTTATATACATATAAAACAAATATTTTTGATTGACCGCACAAGAAAGTCTTTATATTTCGCCACCAGTCTTCAGTATCATTGAAACTTTATAACACATGTAATGAATTCTACGTATCACAACGCAGAATCGTTACCGCACGTTAAGGATTCGGGATAGACCCCCATATACCTAGCTGATGATCTCGTTCCATGGAAAACCATGTAGTAGTGAAATGAAACATTAGTCCTTCACATCAGAGCTAAAGAAGGAAACGTATTTTCTTTTCCCCGGGGATGGTCCCACAGACCCGCCCAGCCCTAGTGGTACCCAACCTCTAGCAAGTTGCCTTATATGCG